>JBBGZY010001401.1:0-450000 GCA_037952925.1 Lithobates clamitans
TGGCTATTGCACTTCATTTTTCTCGGCTCGTCGTACGTGTTGTACGTCACCGCGTTCTTGGCGCTCGGAATCTCCGACAAGATTTGTGTGGCCATGTGTATGCAAGACAAGCTTGAGCCAACATCCATCGGAAAAAATCCACGGTTTTGTTGTCGGAATGGGTGATCGTGTGTACAGGGCATTACATTTAAAATTTATCACAAAATAGTAAAAGGAGGTTGGGAAAAAAAGGGGGAAAAGGGAAGGTTATACTATTATAAAATAGATACATTGATGCTTGGAGTAAATTTGTTACAGTCGGGGCCTGGCTTACCAATGGGAACGGCACGTGCGGCACAATTTGAGGCACGCAAAAATGGGTAATCCCCCCCTGCGGCGAACACGGGGGGCACTAAAGGGATGCGGTAACTGAAAAAAAAAGTATTGATGTTATATAATATAACTGATATAAATAGGTCCAAAAACACACAAATAGAAGGGAAGGGAAAAGAGAAAGGGGGGGAGGGAAAAGGGGGGGGACACTGAATATAGAAGGGGTTGTGATAGAGGCGTGGAGGAAGAGTAGGAAGGGGGGGGAGGAAAGAAGGGGTAGAGGGAGAGAGACCAGGGAAGTGAAAAAAAAAGAGAAAGTGGGGGCAGGGAAAGGAAAAGGGGGTTGGGGAAAAGGTGTGTTTGGGACGGGCTGAAAGAAAGGAGGGAAGTAAGGGAGAGGGGGGGAGGGGGGGTGTTGGAAAAGACAGGGGGGGCCAGATTAAGTGAATGAAAGGCACTTCCTTTCATTCACTTAAACGAATGACAATGATAGTTTAACTGATAGAAGTTTAGCCTATCACGGGTACGTTGACGATATCTTTGGGGTCCAGGAACCAGTAGAGGGGGTCAATCCCTTCCCTATTTCTCCAGAACCGGATTTCTCTGTAATCAAAACCACATAAAACCTCAACTGATGCTTCAATAATTAACGCCTGACCTATAATGGAGCCCTGTAACGATGACGGCGTTGTAAGGAGTTAATCTGCGCCCGCAGTGAGAGCCGGCTTAAGGAGCATGTTAAACATTTCAACTTACAGTTCAGTGCGCTGACTAGCAATGAGATGAGAGAGCTGCCGTGTAGTCATTGGTGGCGTCACCAACGAGTTAAAGAGTCTGGCTAAGCTAAAAGGTTTGTTATTTTAGGAATTAAAACAAGAAATAAGCTTTGATGGTCTTGGCAGCGTTTGAGCCTGCTCTGCTCCCCGTCTTTCATCTCCTTCCTTTCTGCTTGTTTCATTAGCAAGGGATGAATTCTTGGTAATTGGGAGTCAGGGAAGCAAAGGGATTTCACAAGGCGCTGCCTGCGTTAGGAATTTATCTGCCATGACACGAAGCCACGGTCCTATCATGGAAAATGTCATGGAGGAAACAAAGGCCGTATCTCAAAGATGGGAGGATGTGGCCTATATCTCCCCCCCCCCCCCCCCGGTAAGCTCTGATAACCAACATTTACAGTCACCTGACTGAGCTTTAATAGTGTGTCTATTCTTAGGAAGCCCCAGAAATCTGAGGTTCACTCTACAGACTGTGTGGGTGGTTATTGATCAAACTAGACGGAAAAAAACGACAGCTTCTAGATAGACAATACACATTACAAAGATACAGAAAGTTAATTTTTTTTTACAGTAGGTCCTTGCCTGCGTTCCAGAGATATTGAAGTTGGCTTTGTCAGCTCATTAGCTTAACCACTTCCAGACCAAGCCTATTTCTTATGTTGTTTACAAGCTAAAATCAGTATTTTTTGCTAGAACATTTTTAACGCGTCGCCTATGGAAATTTTCAAGTACCGTAGTCTGTCGCCATTCCACAAGGGTGCGCAATTTTAAAGCGTAACATGTTAGGTATCCATTTACTCGTAACATCATCTTTCACAACATACAGTACAAAAAAAATGGGCTAACTTTACTGTTTCGTTTCTTTTAAGTTCAGTGAAGTGTATTTTTTCCCCAAAAAAATTGCGTTTGAAATTGCACAATTACCGTGTAAAATAAAATATTGCAACAACCGCCATTTTATTCTTAGTCTCTGCCAAAAAAATATATTTTATATATTTTTTTTAGCAGAGAGAACGAAATGGCGGTCGTTGCAATATTTTATTGTACACGGTATTTGCGCAGCGGTCTTTCAAATGCAATTTTTTTGGGGGGAAAATACACTTCACTGACTCTTAAAAAAAAAACTAAACAGGAAAGTTAGCCCAATTGTTTTGTATATTGTGAAAGATGTTGTTATGCCGAGTAAATAGATACCCAACATGTCACGCTTTTAAATTGCATGCACTCGCGGAATGGCGACAAACTACGGTACCTAAAAATCTCCATAGGTGACGCTTTCAAAAATTTTAACGGTTACCAGTTTAGAGTTACAGAGGAGTTCCTTTGCTAGAATTATTGCTCTCATTCTGACGAACCCAGCGAAACCTCACATGTGGTTTGAACACTGTTTACCTTTGCGGTCGTGACTTACGTATGCATTTAATTTGCATTTAATTTGGCGCGGGAGCTCGGAGGCATGAGGCGATTTAAAAGTTTTTTTTTTATTATTAACTTTCTTTATTTCTTATTATTTTTACACTTTCCCTTTAAAAAAAAAATTCTGATCACTTTTATTGCTGTCACAAAAAAATGTAAACATCCCTCATGACAGTAATAGGCAGTGACAGGTACTCTTTATGGAGGGATCGCGACTGGTGCTCAATGTTTTAGTGGGGGAGGGCGGAAAACAACCCCCGCCCCCCGGGTTGGATGGGAAGGTGACGATCTGTGGCCTTCCCTTCCAATGATGAGGTGGTGCTGAATCTGGGATAGGGCTCCTCGAAGCAGCTGTTGCTGCCCCTCCGCCCGCTGCTCCTCGCTCCACCTTGCCAAGGGAAGAGCTGGAGCCATTGCTTCTCCTCCTGGCCAAACAGGAAGTTCCTGAGACCTGATTGGCCGGGAGTCCTAAGACTCCCAAAGTGACATAAGTGAGACATCGTATATTTCACCAAAGCCCCTCAACAGAGCTCCAAAAATATAGTAAAATTAATAAAAATATAATAATAATAATATCTCAAAAATATATAATTGTAAAAAATTATTAAAAATAAATACAAATAAATAACTGCCCTACTGACACCTTCCACTGCCCTACTGACACCGTCCACTGCCCTACTGACACCGTCCACTGCCCTACTGACACCGTCCACTGCCCTACTGACACCGTCCACTGCATCACTGACACCGTCCACTGCATCACTGACACCGTCCACTGCATCACTGACACCGTCTACTGCATCACTGACACCTTCCACTGCTCTACTGACACCGTCCACTGCTCTACTGACACCGTCCACTGCTCTACTGACACCGTCCACTGCATCACTGACACCGTCCACTGCATCACTGACACCGTCCACTGCCCTACTGACACTGTCCACTGCCCTACTGACACCGTCCACTGCCCTGCTGACACCGTCCACTGCCCTACTGACACCGTCCACTGCATCACTGACACCGTCCACTGCCCTACTGACACCGTCCACTGCCCTACTGACACCGTCCACTGCCCTACTGACACCGTCCAATGCCCTACTGACACCGTCCACTGCCCTACTGACACCGTCCACTGCCCTACTGACATCGTCCACTGCCCTACTGACACCGTCCACTGCCCTACTGACACCGTCCACTGCCCTACTGACACCGTCCACTGCCCTACTGACACCGTCCACTGCCCTACTGACACCCTCCACTGCTCTACTGACACCGTCCACTGCTCTACTGACACCGTCCACTGCCCTACTGACACCGTCCACTGCCCTACTGACACCCTCCACTGCCCTACTGACACCGTCCACTGCTCTACTGACACCGTCCACTGCTCTACTGACACCGTCCACTGCTCTACTGACACCGTCCACTGCTCTACTGACACCGTCCACTGCTCTACTGACACAACCTCTACCCTACTTAAACTGTTCACTGCCCAACTGGCACTGTCCTCTGCTCTACTGACACTGTCAGGTAGACTAAGTTTATATTTTTTTTAATGACATTTGTTTTATTACATTTTTCAAAGTTTTCCTTACTATATAGTTAGGCCTTGGTAGTTTGTTTCTTTAAAAAGAAAAAGTGGTGCCGAACCCCAGTGATCTTTGATCTTTTTCATGTTGTTCAGCTAGATCACCACCTCTCAAAGGTTGTCTACTCCTATCCTAGGTAAAGGAAGCTGGAAATATACCAGATGGATTAAGACATAAAAATGATGCTGAGTTGATGTTGTTACTTCCATACTAATATTATAACATGTGAGCTGACACTTTCCCCCTAACCCGTCATGTGCCGCTCTATGGAGCAAACTCATTAGGAGAGCTGTGCAGACTTGTTCTGCATCTGTCTGATAATTATAAATTATAACAATCACGCTCCGATTCCTTTTCTTGTTACACAACCCAACACATAATGAGCCGGTTATGCTGCACCAGAGGGTGGAGTAATATTATGCCATAGCTCAAAATAACACAAGTTCAACAAAAGCCTGACACCAAGCAAGGGCAGCAACAGAAACAAGAGCAGCCACAGAGACAAGGGCAGCCACAGAGACAAGGGCAGCCACAGAGACAAGGGCAGCCACAGAGACAAGGGCAGCCACAGAGACAAGGGCAGCCACAGAGACAAGGGCAGCCACAGAGACAAGGGCAGCCACAGAAACAAGGGCAGCAACAGAGACAAGGGCAGCCACAGAGACAAGGGCAGCCACAGAGACAAGGGCAGCAACAGAGACAAGGGCAGCCACAGAGACAAGGGCAGCCACAGAGACAAGGGCAGCCACAGAGACAAGGGCAGCCACAGAGACAAGGCCGGCCACAGAGACAAGGGCAGCCACAGAGACAAGGGCAGCCACAGAAACAAGGGCAGCCACAGAAACAAGGGCAGCCACAGAAACAAGGGCAGCAACAGAGACAAGGGCAGCCACAGAAACAAGGGCAGAGACAAGGGCAGCAACAGAGACAAGGGCAGCAACAGAGACAAGGGCAGCAACAGAAACAAGGGCAGCAACAGAGACAAGGGCAGCAACAGAAACAAGGCCGGCCACAGAGACAAGGCCGGCCACAGAGACAAGGCCGGCCACAGAGACAAGGCCTGCCACAGAGACAAGGCCTGCCACAGAGACAAGGCCGGCCACAGAGACAAGGGCGGCCACAGAGACAAGGGCGGCCACAGAGACAAGGGCGGCCACAGAGACAAGGGCGGCCACAGAGACAAGGGCGGCCACAGAGACAAGGGCGGCCACAGAGACAAGGGCAGCCACAGAGACAAGGGCAGCAACCAAGGAAACGTTCTCATTCCAGCTCTATAGTATTCAATGGGGTGAGAAGTGAAACAAGTCAGGTGTGGTGTGCACAGTGCTGTACATTGCATTAATTTACAAAAAAAAAAAACTTCACACAATGCCAACCGAGAACAAGAACAAAACATTTAGTGACACCCACAGAGGAGTCCCGATCACAGCCAGCCAGCAATTATTCCACAGCTTTGAAACATCAGAACAGAAACCTTATTCAACCTGGATAAAAATATCCGCACAGTAGAAGGTCAAGAACAATAGAAGTATAGAGTGAGCGGGTTTAAAGAAAACGTCCGCGTATTCTGATCTCCGCACCTACAGAGGAGCAAATAAATCTTCTAGAAATATACAGTTGAAGACAAAAGACCAATTGACAGAGAATTGGATGATTATACAACACTGGAAACCTTTGCAAATATTGTACATAAAATCGTATTAGACTTGGGAGCTAACTGTTTTTTTAACAAAGCGGACCCCCGTCAAGGCTTTATGGCTGTTGGTGTCTTCCTGTCCTGGTGACTCCATTCTCCTCGCGCTTCATGCCGGTGTCACCAGAATATAAATTGAGGCCAAATCTCTTTAGTGAGGGTTCTAGCAGTAAAAAATTCACAAAATTGCTAACCCTCCCTCATTCAATCCATTGAGGTGAGCGGGGACCAGAGAGAGACTGAACTGAATAGCGATTGAGCAGCAAAGAATCAGCAGAGCTGGGGGACCAGAGCAGGAGAAACTAGCAATTTCACATGTGTTGCACAGCATGGGAGCAATATAGTGGGAGATGAGTGGGGACCAGACAGAGAGAAGGATCAGCAGAGCTGTGGATTACTACTGAGTGGGGGATCAGCAGAGCTGGGGATTACTACTGAGTGGGGGATCAGCAGAGCTGGGGATTACTACTGAGTGGGGGATCAGTAGAGCTGGGGATTACTACTGAGTGGGGGATCAGCAGAGCTGGGGGTTACTACTGAGTGGGGGATCAGCAGAGCTGGAGATTACTACTGAGTGGAGGATCAGCAGAGCTGGGGATTACTACTGAGTGGGGGATCAGCAGAGCTGGGGATTACTACTGAGTGGGGGATCAGCAGAGCTGGGGATTACTACTGAGTGGGGAATCAGCAGAGCTGGGGATTAATACTGAGTGGGGGATCAGTAGAGCTGGGGATTACTACGGGGGATCAGTAGAGCTGGGGGTTACTACTGAGTGGGGGATCAGTAGAGCTGGAGATTACTACTGAGTGGGGGATCAGTAGAGCTGGGGATTACTACTTAGTGGGAGATCAGCAGAGCTGGGGATTACTACTGAGTGGGGGATCAGTAGAGCTGGGGATTACTACTGAGTGGGGGATCAGTAGAGCTGGAGATTACTACTGAGTGGGCGATCAGCAGAGCTGGGGATTACTGCTGAGTGGGGGATCAGTAGAGCTGGGGGTTACTACTGAGTGGGGGATCAGTAGAGCTGGGGATTACTACTGAGTGGGGGATCAGTAGAGCTGGGGATTACTACTGAGTGGGGGATCAGTAGAGCTGGGGATTACTACTGAGTGGGGGATCAGCAGAGCTGGGGATTACTACTGAGTGGGGGATCAGCCGAGCTGGGGATTACTATTGGGTGGGAGATCAGCAGAGCTGGAGATTACTACTGAGTTGAAGGTCAGCAGAGCTGGGGGTTACTACTGAGCGGGGGATCAGCAGAGCTGGAGGTTACTACTGAGTGGGGGATCACAAGAGATGGGGAGGTTACTACTGAGCAGGGGATCAGCAGAGCTGGGGGTTACTACTCAAGCACCACCAAAGCATCAAAAAAGTTGAAAAGGTAGGCGCTTTAATAGGTATTAAAGTCAAAGGAAGTGTAAATGAACCCTAGGAGTTAAAGCAGAATTCCAGGCTATACCTAACTAGTCCTAAAACTGCCCCTCCTCCTCTTAATGCCTGTGCTGAATAACCTGTGTAAAAAAGATCTATATACTTACCTATTTTCAGCACACTATGGTCCGGTCACATGTTCTCTTCTTTGTCAGCCAGTAGCAGCTGCAGGGGAGAGAAGGGCGCTATCGACAATGGCTGATAAAGCCTTGGAGCAGTGACATCACCCATAGGCTCCTAGAGCCCAAATTTTGTCAGGGCTACCTCCTCCCTGCAGCCACCACTGGCTGACACATGGGAGAGAGAGCGTTTGACAATGGCTGGGAATTCCTGGGAGCGGTGACATCACCTATAGGCTGCTGTGGCCCATCTATTGTCAGCGCTCCCTCCTCTCCCCTGCAGCCGCCATTGGCTAATATAGGGTGAGGAGAGAATGCTTGAAAATGACTAGGAATTCTTCGGAGTGGTGACAACAAACATAGGCTCATATGGCCCATCTGCTGTTGGTGCTCCCTTCTTTCCCTTGCAGCCGCCATTGGCTGATATAGTGGGAGGAGAGAATGCTTGACAATCACTAGGAATTCTTGGGAGTGGTGACATCACCCATAGGCTCCTGTGGCCCATCTGTTGTAGGGGCTCTCTCCTCTCTCCTGCAGCCACCATTGGCTAATACAGTAGGAGGAGAGAATGCTTAACAATGACTAGGAATTCCTGGGAGCGATGACATCCCCCCTAGGCTCCTAGGGCCCACCTCCTCTCCCCTGCAACCACCAATAACTGACACAGGGGTCACTTTACCAGACTGGAGCAGCCTGAAAATAGGTAAGCATATAGATCATTCTTAGGTGTTGGGAGGGCAGAGTTTTAGGACTAGTTAGGTTTATCCTGGAATTCCACTTTAAATGATCTAAATATGGCTGGAAAGGGATACAAAGCAAGCTCAAAGTGTTTGGACATCCATCAGTAGACAGTTAGACAAATTGTCTATAAATGGAGACAGTTTAGTACTATAGCTACTCTTCCTTGAAGTGGGCAACCAGCCAAGATGACTCCCAACGCACAACAGAATCCTCAATGAGGTAAAGAAGAACTCACGAGTAACAACTAGAGGCCTGAAGACATCGCTGGAACTGGCAAACATCCCTGTTCATGAGTCTACCATAGGTAAGTCTTTGGACAGACAGGGTTTCCATTGCAGAACACCATGGAGAAGGCTGATGCTCTCCAAAAAATACATTGCTGCACACCTGAAGTTTTACAAACAAACTCCTTGGCAAACCGCAAATGCTACTGGAAAAATGTATTGTGGACTGATGGAACAAAAGTTGAATTGTTCGGAAAGAATACTCAGCATCATGTATGTGGCATAAAAGGGCACAGCTTACCAACATCAAAACCTCACCCCAACCGTGAAGTATGGTGGAGGGAACATTAGGATTTGGATTTGCTTCACTGCCTCAGGGCCTGGACCACTTGCCATCATTGAGGGATAATGAATTTCCAAGTTTACCAAAATACCCTACAGGACAATGTCAGGGTGGCTGTCCTCCAGCTGAAACTTAGTGGAAGTTTCGGGGATGCAGCAGGACAATGACCCCAAGCATCGAAGTAAACCCAACACAGACCGGCTTCAGAAACCAATGTCTTTCTTCTTGTCACTCTTCCATAAAGGGCAGATTTGTGGAGAACACGACCAATAGTTGTCCTGTGGACAGATTCTCCCACCTGAGCTGTGGATCTCTGCAGCTCCTCCAGAGTTACCATGGACCTCTTGGCTCTTCTCTGATAAATGTTCTCCTTGCCCGGCCGGTCAGTTTAGGTGGACGGTCATGTCTTGGTAGGTTTGCAGTTGTGCCATACTCTTTCCATTTTCGGATGATGGATTGAACAGAGCTCCGTGAGATGTTCAAAGCTTGGGAGATTTATTTATAACCTAACCCTGCTTTAAACTTCTCCACAACTTTATCCCTGACCTGTCTGATGTGTTCCTTGGCCTTCATGATGCTGTTTGTTCACTAAGGTTCTCTAACAAACCTCTGAGGGCTTCCCAGAACAGCTGTATTTATACTGAGATTAAATTACACACAGGTGGACTCTATTTACTAATTAGGTGACTTCTGAGGGCAATTGGTTCCACTAGATTTTAGTTAGGGGTATCAGAGTAATGCTGGCCATACACTATATGAAAAATCGGCCGAAATTTGGTTACTTAGACCGTTCGTTCGTTTTTTGGCCAGTTAATGGGCATAAAATTGATAATCGTTTGGACGTTTTTGAGCCAAAAAAACGAAGGACAAGTTTGGAAATTTTCTGCCAAACGAACGATACATTGAAAGGTTAATGTGTTTCCCGTCCGAACAGTCTGCATTAGGTATACGTAAAAAAACGAACAAAAAAATGTATTTATTTATGGCCACTAAATGATTTATCGGTCATTACGTGATGGCACCATCGTTTGCGCTCACGGCCGAACGTTCGTTTTTCGAAAATGGGTTCGGCCGATTTTTCGCATAGTGTATGGCCAGCATAAAGGGGGCGCCATACAAATACACGCCACACTTTTCACATATTTATTTGTAAAAAAAAAATAAAAACCATTTATCATTTTCCTTCCACTTCACAATTATGTGCCACTTTGTGTTGGTCTATCACATAAAATCCCAATAAAATACATTTACGTTTTTGGTTGTAACGTGACAAAATGTGGAAAACGTCAAGGGGTATAAATACTTTTCAAGGCACTGGATATATGTTGCAGTTTGCAAGTGGTTTACCTGAGTTATGGCTGAAAATATTAACCCAAGCCCCCCGGTATTTTTTTTTTCCCAGCCGACAATTCTCTTTCTCATAAAAGTGATCTGTCCTAAGTCCTAACCCCCCTTAAGAGCACTGTTCTCACCAGAGCATTTTTCTCAGAATAGGTGCAGGAACTCCCCCTTTCTGAGCCACCCCTTTTCTCCACCCCCTACCCACCTCCGATCACCATTCCTTGGTTCCACCCCCTACCCACCTCCGATCATCATTCCTTGGTTCCACCC
The DNA here is from genome assembly GCA_037952925.1 of Lithobates clamitans. Taxonomy (NCBI): domain Eukaryota; kingdom Metazoa; phylum Chordata; class Amphibia; order Anura; family Ranidae; genus Lithobates; species Lithobates clamitans. The sequence goes on from JBBGZY010001401.1 coordinate 10,260, forward strand.
CCTACCCACCTCTGATCACCATTCCTTGGTTCCACCCCCTACCCACCTCCGATCACCATTCCTTGGTTCCACCCCCTACCCACCTCCGATCACCATTCCTTGGTTCCACCCCCTACCCACCTCCGATCACCATTCCTTGGTTCCACCCCCTACCCACCTCCGATCACCATTCCTTGGTTCCACCCCCTACCCACCTCCGATCACCATTCCTTGGTTCCACCCCCTTCTCACCTCCCAGTGCTGCCCTTTTAGACAATACAATAACTAAGTATCAATTTGTGGTGCTAAGTAATTCGTAAGGAATTTGGTAATTATAACAAGAAAAGCAGTAAAATATACCCCCTGCAGCCAGTAACAATAGAGCCCCCGTCAGCAACAATAGACCACCCCACCACAAAAAATACCCCCCAGCAACAATAGACTCCCAGCAGCAACAGCAGATCTCCCCACAGCTAGCATCAATAGATTCTTCGGCAGCCAGCAACAATAGACCCCTCCCTCAACAGTAGATCTCTCCCACCAAAAACTGACCCCTCAGCAACAGTAGGTCTTCCACCAGCAACATTAGACTTCCTCAGAAACAATAGACCCCCGTGCAAAAATAGATACCCTCCGGCTAGAATAGATCCCCTAGCAGTGAGTATCGATAGACCCTGCAGCACACCCCAGCACCACTTGCTGTCAGTGGTGAAGGTGCCGGAACTGCATTCCTGCTGAAAAAAAGCCCTGGTTCTCACCCCCCCTTCACCCCCTGGTCAGGGCACTGTCCTTAACCCCCCCCCTTTAGAGCACTGTTCTGACCCCCCCCCCCCCCCATTAACCCCCAATTCAGAGCACTGTCCTCACTCCCTCCTTCAGAGCACTGTCCTAACCCCTCATTAACTGCCAGTACAGAACACTGAGTGAGCTCACCCCCCACCTTCAGACCATTGTTCTGACCCTTCACCCCCATTCACCCCCAATTCGAAGCAATTTCCTCACCCCCCCGTTCAGAGCACTGTTCTCACCCTCCATTCACCCCCAGTTCAGAGCACTGTCCTCACTCCGCCATTCAACCCCCTCTTCCCTTTCAGTCCTATGGTCCTACCTTACACAGAGCAGGTCTGGATGGAGGACGGAAGCTGCCCAACTTTTTTTGTTTACAAGCTGGTGATGGTTCCTAGGAACACCCAGCATGATAGCCACCAATTACCCTCTTGCAGCTCCTGCACTCTGTCCGGACCTACCGACCTCTCCCATCCTCTGCCTTGCTGCTAGGATGATATTGTGGCAGCTGGGTGAAGTAGACAACGGTGGGATCTACAGGCAAAAGAGAGTGAGAGACCAAGCTCCTAAGTGGTGGGACCATGGCGGCACAGATGGGACTGTCACTCTGTCCTGATTCGGACTGCGGTCCACCATTTAGTGATACCTGCAGTAGAGAATACATGTCTCCAGACCCAGACTGGGAACAAGGTCAGCATTGGAGGTGCCTCTAGGTCTACATTCTGCTTGGTACAATTGGCTGCCTGGGATCCTATGGGATGGGAATGATGGAAAAGGCTTAGCTATATGTGGGCAGGTTTTGTCTGCTTCAATAGTTCCGCAATGCCAGAGACGTTTTGTTTGTATCACCTACGTTTTCAAACCCACAAGGATTACAGGAGAAAGCAAAGAAAGAAAATGGGTGCTACACCCCATTCAGTCTTTCAAAGTCGCATGACAAGTCGTACCCCATGTCTTCCAGTGATAACCATTCATATACAATATGTTCGACCTAAACCTGCAGCAAGTTCAAAGTAGTTCATGCAATACTTTTGTCCGACATTTTTATTCAACTTGAGGGCCATAGACTTCAATGCCTCAAAAGTTGTATGAAAGTCCTACCTGAATGTTCTACAGGCAACAGTGGGTCCGACTTTGCAGAGGAACAACAAGTCACATCCAAGTCACACTTTTCCAAAGTTGCGTCATATATGTGGGACATATATGTAGGACCAAGTGGCAGCAACCTAAAAGTAGTTTATGCATTACTTTGGTCCTACTTTCATGCAACTTGAAGGCCAAAGACTTCAATGTTAATCTTTAAAGGTTGCATGAAAGTCATACCTCAATGTTTTACATGCAACAGTGGGTCCAACTTTGCAACAAGTCACATCCAAGTCGCACCCATCCATACTTGCACTCCAAAGTCGTGTGACTTTGTACAAGTGTGAATAGAGCCTTATGTTAGACAGGTCTTAGAACCAGGAACATTTTAGAGGAATTACCCTAAAGTTTGACACATTGAGCCAGTAGGCTGGGCTTTGCGTGAATTGGTGCAGGGTAGTGCTTGGCTTTGCCGTGCTGTAGAGACGCCTTTTGCTATGTCACTGGTTCTCACGCTTTGTGCAGATTAGCTTCCCTGCTGTTCCATGACCCCACATAAAACTTGTACGTCAGTTTGACCTGTTCAGATGTGAGGTTCTGAGACAGGTTTCCTTGAAAGCTTTTCCCCTCTTCATTCCTGAGCTGATTATCTCCATAAGCTGAATGTGTGGTAAGCCAAGAATTAACCCTACTACTTACGGATGTAGGCGTTCATTAGCTTTACTGTGCATAGCTCCCCTTGCGCCTTAGATTAGGGTTGCCACCTCATCCCTTTAAACCCGAACACATAGGAATTACACGGGTTCTAAAGGCTAAATTACTGCAGATAAGGCACCAAGTGAGTTTATTTATGACCTTAATCAGCCACAGAACCCATGTAACTAATATGTGTTCATTTTTAAAGGGATGAGGTGGCAAACCTACCTTAGATCTGTTCAGTGTTGGAACTGGGTCATCAATTTTATAAGTAAGAAGTTTCTCTTATGCCGCGTACACACGAGCGGACTTTACGGCAGACTTTGCCCGGCGGACTTTTTGACTGACTTTATGACGGACTTTCTGAATGAACGGACTTGCCTACACACAATCCACCAAAGTCCGTCGAATTCGTACGTGATGACGTACGACCGGACTAAAACAAGGAAGTTCATAGCCAGTAGCCAATAGCTGCCCTAGCGTGGCTTTTTGTCCGTCGAACTAGCATACAGACGAGCGGACTTTTCGACCGGACTCGAGTTCGACGGAAAAATTTAAAACATGTTTCAAATCTAAGTCTGTCCAACTTTTGAGAAAACAAAGTCCGCTGGAGCCCACACACGATCGAATTGTCCGACGAAATCCCGTCCGCGGGGCAAAGTCTGCCGTAAAGTCCGCTCGTGTGTACGCGGCATAACTCTACCTGGTACGTCATTGGACTTCAAGTGGTTGAAGTCTTTTAGAGCAAACGGTCGGCTCTCTTGTAATGGCAATTGGAGTGGCTAACTAGCTGTTCAATTGCTATTACAAGCAGAAGGGCAGCGGACTTTGTCAATAGGGCAGAGGACTTTGTCACTAGGCCAGGGGACGGTGTCAGTAGAGCAGTGGACGGTGTCAGTAGAGCAGGGGACGGTGTCAGTAGAGCAGGGGACGGTGTCAGTAGGGCAGTGGACGGTGTCAGTAGAGCAGTGGACGGTGTCAGTAGGGCAGTGGATGGTGTCAGTAGAGCAGTGGACGGTGTCAGTAGGGCAGTGGACGGTGTCAGTAGAGCAGTGGACGGTGTCAGTAGAGCAGAGGACTTTTTTAGTAGGGCAGAACATGGTGTCAGTAGGGCAGTGGATGGTGTCAGTAGAGCAGTGGACGGTGTCAGTAGAGCAGTGGACGGTGTCAGTAGAGCAGTGGACGGTGTCAGTAGGGCAGTGGACGGTGTCAGTAGAGCAGTGGACGGTGTCAGTAGGGCAGTGGACGGTGTCAGTAGGGCAGAGGACTTTTTTAGTAGGGCAGAATACAGTGTCAGTAGAGCAGAGGACGGTGTCAGTAGAGCAGTGGATGGTGTCAGTAGAGCAGTTGACGGTGCCAGTAGGGCAGAAGACGGTGCCGGTAGGGCAGAAGACGGTGCCGGTAGGGCAGAAGACGGTGCCGGTAGAGCAGAAGACGGTGTCAGTAGAGCAGAAGACGGTGTCAGTAGAGCAGAAGACGGTGTCAGTAGAGCAGAAGACGGTGTCAGTAGAGCAGTGGATGGTGTGAGTGGAGCAGTGGATGGTGTCAGTAGAGCAGTGGACTGTGTCAGTCGCTTTTTATTTGTGTTATTTTACTTTTTTAATATTTTTTACTATGCTTCAGTGATGACTGGACACAGTGACCGATCGGCACTCTGTGTTACATAGTTATATAGTAGGTGAGGTTGAAAAAAGACACAAATCCATCAAGTTCAACCTATGTTCATTCAGAAAAGGAAGGGGCAAGTAAATGACACATTTACCGGCCCCTTCCCAACTCTCCATCCTGAAACATCCCCCGCAGCCATTGGCGGGAGAAGTGAGGAGTGGAACCCGGCAATGCTGCTGGGTTGGGGGCCAAGGGAGCACACGGGGAGCCGGGCAACATAAGGAAGAGGAACCTGGAGAGGAGGGGCAGAAGGGTGGCATTTTATGCAACCGATGGGCTGTATTTTCCTCCTTGCAGCAGCTGAATAATGACAGGAGGGAAAAGAGGAGAAGAAGGCATTGCCGGCATTCAGCTGCTGCAGGGAGGAAAATACAGCCCATCGGTTCCAATAAATGCCACCCCCTCCGCCCCTCCTCTCTAGGTTCTGGGCTTGATAACCAAGGGTCATGACATCTACCCGTCACCCGCCGGCAATCTACCTATATCACGATTGACGGGTTGCCAACCCCCACTTTAGAGTCCTACCCCGGTCATTACACGGCTCTTTGGACCATGCAGGGAATGTCTGACAGCTACCCTCTTTTTTCCACGAATTTGCCCATGTTTAGAGCAAGCCTGCTCATCCCTCTGCTCTCTGTAGTTTATGGCAGAGGTCTCCAAACTTTCTAAACAAAGGACCAAGTTTACTGTCCTTCAAACTTTAGGGGGGCCGGAGTGTGGCCAGCGGAAGTAGAAAATGACTTTACATTAGTGGGAGTAATCACAACTCCATCTTTGGTACTGGGGGGGGGGGGGTAGTGCCCTATTTGTGTCAGTGGGAGAAATATTGCCCCATTGTTGGTTTCATTGGGAGGAATAGTGTTCCATTGTTTGTGTCAGTGAGAATACAGTAACAATGCCCTATTGTTAGAGGGAGTGGAAGGAATAGTGCAATATTGTTGGTGTCAGTGGGAGGAATAGTGCCCCATCATTGGTGTCAGTGGGAAGAATAGTGCCCTACCGTTGGTGTCAGTAGGAGGAATAGTGTCCTATCATTGATATCAGTTGGAAGAAAAGTGCCCCATCCTTGGTGTCATTGGGAGGAATAGTGCCCCATCATTGGTGTCAGTGGGAGGAATAGTGCCCCATCGTTGATGTCAGTGGGAGGAATAGTGCCCCATCATTGGTGTCAGTGGGAGGAATAGTGCCCCATCTTTGGTGTCATTGGGAGGAATAGTGCCCCATCGTTGATGTCAGTTGGAGGAATAGTGCCCCATCATTGATGTCAGTAGGAGGAATAGTGCCACATCGCTGATGTCAGTGGGAGGAATACTTTACCATCATTGATGTCAGTTGGAGGTATAGTGCTTCATTGTTGGAGACAGTGGAAGGAATAGTGCCCCATCATTGGTATCAGTTGGAGAAATAGTGCTCCATTATTGGTGTCAGTGGGAGGAATAGTGTCCCATCGTTGGTGTCAATTGGAGGAATAGTCCTCCATTGTAAGTGTAAGTGGGATGAATAGTGCCCCATCGTTGGTCTCAGCGTTAAGGATAGTGTCCCATTGTTGGTGTCTGTAAGAATAACAATGCCCCATTGTTGGTGTCAGTGGAAGGAATAGTGTCCTAAGGGATAGATAAAGGCAATTAAAGGGCTGCTACAGCCCTTGGGCCACATTCTGGAGACCACTGGTCTATGGGAACCTTTAGCACATGGGTGCTCAACCTGTGGCCCTCCAGCTGTTGCAGAACTACAAGTCCCATGAGGCATTGCAAGGCTGACAGTTACAACCATGACCCCCAAAGGCAAAGGCATGATGGGACTTGTAGTTCCGCCAAAGCCGGAGGGCCACCCATTCTTTAGAGTCCATGTACAAGTCATAACCTTGTTTGGAGAACCTCACACATTAGAGGTATTTCCTTGGAGATCCCATAGAGATAAAGATGTGGAGTGAATACACCGGCGACACGTGATTCACGCGTTATCAGGGATGTGTTCTTCCTGACATTACTAGCCGAGGATGATTATATGTTTTGTGTGTAAAATATTATTCCCATCTTTATGTGCATTATGAAGATTATCATTACCAGCGGAGATAAATACAAGCTATGTATTCCCTGCATGGCTGAATATTTTGATTGTAATTATATGAAGTTCTCTTCCCTCTCTCCTTATTGGCTCGGAACGGAGACTACCAGAGCGATAAAACTGTAGGAAACCCGAGAACTCAATTTATGTTCCCATCGCAGACCCATAAAAACCTCACAGAATAACACAATATTAGAACCTATTGGAAAATAATTGTGCACAGATTCTCTCCCATTCTGGGTGGAAATAAACCCCCCCCCCCCCCCCCAACATGATGGTTTTTAAGAAGCCGTAAACGGGGAATGGCCTGCTTTATAACGTCAGTAAGGCTCCAGGCAATAACCGCGCGACTCTCGGAGTCAGGTTCTGTCCGGCGGCGGTAATCGGCCCGCACATCCAGCAACATCTTGATCTCATTTCCTTTTTTTTTCTTCTAGGAAAAGATGAAGCCAGCAGCTTGGAGGTGACCTGGCCTGACGGCAAGATTCTCACTCGGGGCATCGCTGAAGGGGAAATCAATACCGTAATAGAGATTGCCTACCCTGCGGAAGAAGACAGCGCCACCAAGCCAACGCTTATCGAGGTGGTAAATCCCCCCCCCCCCCCCTTTCCCCAATGTATTCTGGGGTGGGAAAAATGACCATGTGATTGCTGCAGATTGTATAACGATGTCCACCGAGGAACCTGTACTCATTGCCAGATGTGACTATGATCAGCGTTTGTCACTTCAAGATATACACTATAGCAGTGTTTCTCAACTCCAGTCCTCAAGGCGCCCCAACAGGTCATGTTTTCAGGATTTCCCTCAGATGAAACAACTGTGGTAATTACTAAGGCAGTGAAACTGATCAAATCACCTGTGCAAAATAATGGAAAGCCTGCAAATATGACCTGTTGGGGCGCCTTGAGGACTGGAGTTGAGAAACTCTGCACTATACTACCAAAAGTATTGGGACGCCTGCCTTTACAGGCACATGAACTTTGATGGCATCCCAGTCTTAGTCCGTAGGGTTCAATATTGAGTCGGCCAACCCTTTGCAGCTATAACGGCTTCAACTCTTCTGGGAAGGCCGTCCACAAGGATTTGCAGTGTGTCTATGGGAATGTTTGACCATTCTTCCAGAAGTGTATTTGTGAGGTCAGGCACTGATGTGGATGAGAAGACCTGGCTCGCAGTCTCTGCTCTAATTCATTTCAAAGGCGTTCTATTAGGTTGGAGTCGGGACCAGTCAAGTTCCTTCACCCCAAAACTCGCTCATCCACGTGTTTATGGACCTTGCTTTGTGCACTGGTCCAATTCATTTGGTGGAGGGGGGATTATGGTGTGGGGGATGTTTTTCAGGGGTTGGGCTTGGCCCCTTAGTTCTAGTGAAGGGAACTCTTAAGGCGACATTTTGGAAAAGTTCATGCTCCCAACATCCAGCTGACCACCTTTTGGAGATGGCCCCTTACATGTTCCAACATGACTGCGCACCAGTACACAAAGCAAGGTCCACAAAGACATGGATGAGCGAGTTTGCGGTGGAGGAACTTGACTTTTTCAAGGCACTGTAGTAGTAGGTGTAGCACCCTGTAGTTAAGGCAGGGGGCTCTTCACAAATTTACTTGCCAGGAATAATTATCCTGGTTGATTGATAGGGATCCATTGATTTCTCCCTAAGTTTGGCCTTGTTTTACTTTTCTCTTCTACTACTAGGTGGCCAGGTACTTGAGTGCACACAGTCCTGACCTCAACCTGATAGAACACCTTTGGGTTGAATTGCAGTGGAGACTGCGAGCCAGGCCTTCTCGTCTCAACATCAGTGCCTGACCTCACAAAGGCTCTTCAGGAAGAATGGTCAAACATTCCCATAGACACACTCCTAAACCTTGTGGACGGCCTTCCCAGAAGAGTTGAAGCTGTTATAGCTGCAGAGGGTGGGCCAACTCAATATTGAACCCTACGGACTGGGATGCCATTAAAGTTCATGTGTGTGTGTAAAGGCAGGCGTCCCAATACTTTTAACAATATAATAACAAATACCCTTGGTGCACACTGGTGTGACTTTGCTCTAGAGTTACTCATCGGAATATGCCGGTGTGCTCCGGTATCACAATGGCAGGTCATTGTAGATGACTCTTTTTTTGTACAGTTAATCACCATGCTAACTAAATAGAGGAAGGAAATTGCTTTTTGATCTTTTTTCGGTCTGACTAAAGATGATTGTAATTTTGTTTTTACTTCATTTTATCTTTTCCCGAACAGTGCGGCCAGGGCTTCTCGATGAATGAAAATGGACATTGTGGAGGTAAATGAAGCTTAATGTGCTCGAAAGTCACACACCTGGATTATAAAAGGAAATGTCATTATAGGAAGAGATTTCCTGCCTGGGCGCTCAGCGAGGGAAGGGTTCCGATTGAACATGCCGGAAAAGCGTTTGTTTTTTCTTGATTGCTCTTTTCAAACGATGACTCAGAATAAAAACATATAGAACAAAAGTTACACGGGTCGCAGGTTCAAATTTTTATTTTACAATACGGAACGCTGATTTTTTTTTTTAATCATTTTAACAAAAGGATTGCCTAGGTAGCAAGGTCTCTGGCCCTGTCCAGTCTAATGAGAACTTTCCAGGCCAAAGATAGCCCGACATCCTTCTGTATGCGGTGGGTTGTGAGGCATTGTGGGTGCAAGGTGGACAAAGTTATTGGGCGCCAGACACTTCTTCATTGTAAAAGAGGTTTTATTTCTCTTAACAGTTCTTTTCGTATTTTAGGGGGAAAGGTGGGTTAGGGCCAGGACACCCTTAAGTAGTCATAAATTCAATTGGCAGACTCCAAGACTTCAATAGACAGCCATGCAGGGAAAGGCCCCAGCAAGGGCACCACATCTGCATATGCTGCAATGCTGTCTCCTATGGCAACAGTTCCTAACTCAAACGTAACAGTTCCTTCAGCTTCACTACGACTCCCTCTTGTAGTTCTTCAACACTGAGCTCCCGGTCTCTCACTAGACCCTCTGAGTCACTGACTCTGAATCCCTTGAGCTCCTCCAATCTTTGCGGTGGTATCTCCCTCAAGCGTCACCCTGTTGGGTCCCTAGCTTGGCACTCCAGATACTTCTTAAGCTTCACCCCTGCTGACCGGCTCGGTCCCTGGCTTGACTCACAAGGCTGCTCTGCAAGCGTCACCTCCACTGGTTGGGTTCTTGACTTGATCACCGCCTGAAGTTTCCCGATTCTCCACCGTGCCCGTTCGGTGAGAATGCTGCTCCGGTACTTGCTTCAGTTACTCACTGTGGTCCCCGGTAATAAGATGGTTGGTCCCTTTGTGGTGACTGCTTCCTTTCTACCTCCGACCACTGACAGGTTCTCTGGCCAGCAGAACTGTCACTTCTGGTTGGACTGCAAGCCGCAATCCCAACCCTGTGCTGCTCTCTCTTGCTTCTGGATAGGCCCTCACACAGCCTAGCAGCCAGATGCCCCTGTGATAGGCCCAATCTCCGGCCTATCAGCCCAGGGCCACAAGACATATGTCCACCCAGACAGCCTTCCAGGTGGCACAGAACCTAGATCACCTGACTCCACCCGAATAAATAGGTTCTCCCAGCAGGCCAAGGTATTCAAGAAAACCCCTGTTCATTGGCTGAGATACCCTACATACCCATAACTTGACCTTGGGTTACCCTTCTCATATCTAATACCACCAAGTACCTGGCCACCTAGTAGTAGAAGAGAAAAGTACAACAAGGCCAAACTTTGGGAGAAATCAATGGATCCCTATCAATTAACCAGGATAATTATTCCTGGCAAGTAAATTTGTGAGGAGCTCCCTGCCAACAACTACAGGTTGCTACACCTACTACTACAGTGCCTTGAAAAAGTATTCATACTCTTTGACATTTTCAAGATTTATATTACATCCAAAAATGTAAATGTATTATATTGGGATTTTATGTGATAGACCAACACAAAGTGGCGCATAATTGTGAAGTGGAAGGAAAATTATAAAATGTTTTCAAAATGTGAAAAGTGTGGCATGCATTTGTATTCAGCCCCCTTTACTCTGATACCCCTAAGTAAAATCTAGTAGAAGCAATTGTATTCAGAAGTCACCTAATTAGTAAATAGAGTCCACCTGTGTGTAATTTAATTTCAGTATAAATACAGCTGTTCTGTGAAGCCCTCAGAGGTTTGTTAGAGAACCTTAAAGAACAAACAGCATCATGAAGGCCAAGGAACACACCAGACAGGTCAGGGATAAAGTTGTGGAGAAGTTTAAAGCAGGGTTAGGTTATAAAAAATATCCCAAGCTTTGAACATCTCACGGAGCTCTGTTCAATCCATCATCTGAAAATGGAAAGAGTATGGCACAACTGCAAACCTACCAAGACATGGCCGTCCACCTAAACTGACAGGCCGGGCAAGGAGAGCATTCATCAGAGAAGAGCCAAGAGGTCCATGGTAACTCTGGAGGAGCTGCAGAGATCCACAGCTCAGGTGGGAGAATCTATCCACAGGACAACTATTAGTCCTGTTCTCCACAAATCTGACCTTTATGGAAGAGTGACAAGAAGAAAGACATTGGTGAAAGAAAACCATAAAAGAAAGAAGTCCTGTTTGCAGTTTGAGGGAAGCCATGTGAGGGACACAGCAAACATGTGAAAGAAGGTGCTCTGGTCAGATGAGACCAAATATGAACTTTTTGGCCTAAAAGCAAAAAGCTATGTGTGGGGGAAAACTAACACTGCACATCATCCTGCACACACCATCCCCACCCTGAAACATGGTGGTGGCAGCATCATGTTGTGGGGATGCTTTTCTTCATCAGGGACAGGGAAGCTGGTCAGAGTTGATGGGAAGATGGATGGAGCCAAATACAGGGCAATCTTAGAAGAAAACCTTTTAGAGTCTGCAAAAGACTTGAGACTGGGACGGAGGTTCACCTTCCGGTAGAACAACGACCCGAAACATACAGCCAGAGCTACAATGGAATGGTTTACATCAAAGCATATTCATGTGTTAGAATGGCCCAGTCTAAGTACAGACCTAAATCCAAATGAGAATCTGTGGCAAGACGTGAAAATTGCTGTTCACAGACGCTCTCCATCCAATCTGACTTGAGAACTTGAGCTGTTTTGCAAAGAAAAATGGGCAAAAACGTCCCTTTCTAGATGTGCAAAGCTGGTAGAGACATCCCCATTTTTTTTTTTTTTTTATAATCTAACCTTCTAAACTTCTCGGCGACTTTATCCCTGATCTAGTGTGTTCCTTGGCCTTCATGTTGCTGTTTGCTCAATAAGATTCTCTAATAAACCTCTGAAGGCTTCACAGAACAGCTGTATTTATTACTGAGATTAAATTACACACAGGTATTTACTAATTAGGTGACTTCTGAAGGCAATTGGTTCCACTAGGTTTTAGTTAGGGGTATCAGAGTAAAGGGAGCTGAATACAAATGTCCCCCCACACTTTTCACATAAAATCCCAATAAAATACATTTACATTTTTGGTTGTAACATGACAAAATGTGGAAAATTTCAAGTATGAATACTTTTTCAAGGCACTGTATATTAAAGACCCAGGTTTGCCAGGGAGACTCCTTAGAACAGCTTTTCTCAACCAGCTTCTATGGGAGTGTGGGGTTGTGGGATCAATTTAAGGAACATTCTTCTCACTGATCACCAATGTAAGGGACATTCTTCCCACTGATCACCAATGTAAGGAACATTCTTCCCACCGACCACCAATGTAAGGAGCATTCTTCTCACTGATCACCAATGTAAGGAACATTCTTCTCACTGATCACCAATGTAAGGGACATTCTTCCCACTGATCACCAATGTAAGGAACATTCTTCTCACTGATCACCAATGTAAGGAACATTCTTCTCACTGATCACCAATGTAAGGAACATTCTTCCCACTGATCACCAATGTAAGGAACATTCTTCCCTCTGATCACCAATGTAAGGGACATTCTTCTCACCGATCACCAATGTAAGGAACATTCTTCTCACTGATCACCAATGTAAGGAACATTCTTCCCACTGACCACCAATGTAAGGAGCATTCTTCTCACTGATCACCAATGTAAGGAGCATTCTTCTCACTGATCACCAATGTAAGGAACATTCTTCTCACTGACCACCAATGTAAGGAGCATTCTTCTCACTGATCACCAATGTAAGGAGCATTCTTCTCACTGATCACCAATGTAAGGAACATTCTTCTCACTGACCACCAATGTAAGGAACATTCTTCCCACTGATCACCAATGTAAGGGACATTCTTCTCACTGATCACCAATGTAAGGAACATTCTTCTCACTGATCACCAATGTAAGGAACATTCTTCCCACTGATCACCAATGTAAGGGACATTCTTCTCACTGATCACCAATGTAAGGAACATTCTTCCCACTGATCACCAATGTAAGGAACATTCTTCCCACTGATCACCAATGTAAGGAACATTCTTCTCACTGATCACCAATGTAAGGAACATTCTTCTCACTGATCACCAATGTAAGGAACATTCTTCTCACTGACCACCAATGTAAGGAACATTCTTCCCACTCAGTGTCGCCAACCTACCAGATTGAAATTTACTGGCACAACACCCAAAATTTACTGGCACCACCACGTTTTTACTGGCAATTCACAAAAGTTCCAAAATTACATTTTTAGGTGTAAATTTCAGTATTTAGGCTACAAACAGGTATGCTAAGCAAATAGCAATGTGATTTAAGGTAGATTTTAAGGTAAAAAAACATATTTTTGGTATTTTCGACATAATAAGGAATTATCTAGTCCAATCACCTCCTGCCTCCATCACCTGTCACCATTACTCCCTGCCAGACTGCCTCCATCCCCCTCTGCCTCCACCCCCCTCTGCCACCATCACCCCCTGCCACCATCACCCCCTGCCAGACTGCCTCCACCCCTCTCTGCCACCATCCCCCTCTGCCACCAACACCACCTGCTCCAGTCCATCCCCCTCTGCCACCATCCCCCTCTGCCACCAACACCACCTGCTCCAGTCCATCCCCCTCTGCCATTATCCCCCTCTGCCACCAACACCACCTGCTCCAGTCCATCCCCCTCTGCCACCATCCCCTTCTGCCACTGACCCCTCTGCCACCATCATACCATGTCTCCACCCCCCTCTGCCACCATCACACCCTGCCTCCATCCCCCTCTGCCACCATCACCCCCTGCCACTATCCCCCCTCTGCCAGACTGCCTCCATCCCCCCCTGCCACTATCCCCCTCTGCCACCATCACCCCCTGCCACTATCCCCCCTCTGCCAGACTGCCTCCATCCCCCTCTGCCACTATCCCCCTCTGCCACCATCACCACCTGTTCCATCCCCCTCTGCCATCATCACCCCCTGCCACCATCACCCCCTGCCACAATCCCCCTCTGCCACCAACACCACCTGCTCCAGTCCATCCCCCTCTGCCACCATCCCCTTCTGCCACTGACCCCTCTGCCACCATCATACCATGTCTCCACCCCCCTCTGCCACCATCACACCCTGCCTCCATCCCCCTCTGCCACCATCACCCCCTACCACTATCCCCCCTCTGCCAGACTGCCTCCATCCCCCTCTGCCTGCCACTATCCCCCTCTGCCACCATCACCACCTGCTCCATCCCCCTCTGCCATCATCACCCCCTGCCACCATCACCCCCTGCCACAATCCCCCTCTGCCACCATCATACCCTGCTTCCACCCCCCTCTGCCACCATTACCCCCTGCCACCACCGCCCTCTGCCAGACTGCCTCCACCCCCCTCTGCCACTATCCCCCTCTGCCACCATCACCACCTGCTCCATCCCCCTCTGCCATCATCACCCCCTGCCACCATCATACCCTGCCTTCATCACCCCCTGCCACAATCCCCCTCTGCCACCATCATACCCTGCCTCCACCCCCCTCTGCCAGACTGCCTCCATCCCCCTCTGCCACCAACACCACCTGCTCCAGTCCACCCCCCTCTGCCACCATCCCCCTCTGCCACCAACACGACCTGCTCAAGTCCACCCCCCTCTGCCACCATACCCCTCTGCCACCAACACGACCTGCTCCAGTCCATCCCCCTCTGCCACCATCACCTTCTGTCACCATCGGCTGGGCTGTCACTCTGTCCCAGACTCCCCCCGGTCCCCGTAGACTCTGGATTGCCTGGTCCTGGATGCAGGGCTCCCCTCCATTCCGCCGGCGCGTGCAGCTCAGCCTCCGAGACCTGGTGCTCCAGTGGCAGAGTCGCCTGGCCCTGGCTCAACTCAGCTGTCAGCTTGCCTTGCCGCCGCCGCGCCGCGCGCTCGATCGATCCGAAAATGGCGCCGGGCGGCGGTATTACGTTACTGCGCATGCGCCGCCCGGCCGAGCGCGTACGAGCTTTCCCGAGCCCGGCCGGCTTCGGAACGGCGCATGCGCAGTTGCGTGGCCGGCTCGCGGCCATCATTTTTACGGGCACCGGTGCCCGTAACGGGCATTCACGGGCGCCCCGAAAAACGGGTCGTTTTTACGGGCTGCCCGTAAATCTACGGGCGGTTGGCAACACTGTTCCCACTGATCACCAATGTAAGGGACATTCTTCTCACTGATCACCAATGTAAGGAACATTCTTCCCACTGATCACCAATGTAAGGAACATTCTTCCCACTGATCACCAATGTAAGGAACATTCTTCCCACTGATCACCAATGTAAGGAGCATTCTTCTCACTGATCACCAATGTAAGGAACATTCTTCTCCCTGATCACCAATGTAAGGAACATTCTTCCCACTGATCACCAATGTAAGGAGCCTTTTTTCTCCCACTGACCACCAAAGATGGCTCTCGGTTCCATCTGGAAATATGTTCAGTTGAAATTTTGCTTGTCCGGAGGTTTAGCAAATGGCTAAACTATATGGGTCTATGGCTGAGCCAAACCTCTGGCTGCAGTGGGAAATGAAACAATTAGCAGCGGTATAAAGGAAAGAAACTCAGAGTGACGCACACAATTAGGACCTGACACCTCTGTGCAGGCCACGCCCCCGATGCATTTCATGGGCCTTATTCATACCTCTATGACTAGGCTCCACGGTTGGGGCGAAACACCTTGGGGGGCTGTGGCCCCTGGATGGAGGCAGGCTGCTTGGGGTTGTTTGTTTTCTTTTTACTGCATGCATTGAGCCAGGATAGGCTTTCCCCAGCCTGGACTGGTCTGGACTGAAACACAGAGGATCCTTGAGCGGCACCCCTATTTTTTTAGCGTGGGTTTGCAATTGGTGGCAGTCAGTGGAGGGGTGGGCTCGGAGCGCAGAGCACTGCACCCCAAGCCCACCTAGTTGTGTGAGAATAGCCAATTAATATTTGCTATTGTCACACTGATTCTCCTTGGGTCAATCAGGAAGTGGGTCCTGAGACCCGTCACCCTGATTGGTCTGGAGTGATCCTATTGGTCACCTAGGAGGAGGAGGGAGGAAGCCGCTGCCTGTGACCTAGATGGGGTAAGCATGAGGCTGGTGACCGACGGAGGGGGGTTTGCTCGCCGCCCCCCCCAAAAAAAATATACCACTAGCCGCTACTGGTGGCAGTATTACTATTGCTGTTATTATTATTATTATCGTTATTATTATTGTTATTATTAGAAATAATATTATTAGTATATCTTTTTTATTCGTAGTAGTTTCAATATTAATGATAATAATATGAATCATATTATTATTAGTAGTAGTAGTAGTAGTAATAGTAGTAGTAGTAATTTATACTTATTATTATAATAAATAATAATTATAATAATAATAATAATAATAATATTATTATTATTATTATTATTAATAATAATAATAATAATAATAATAATAATAATAATAATAATAATAATAATAATATATATTTTCTATTATTAGTATTTACATTAATAATAATAATCATAATAACCATAATGATATTTTATTTATTATTATTATTATTATTATTAATCATATTATTATATATTTTCTATTATTAGTATTTACATTAATAATAACAATAATAATAATCATAACTATAATAATATTGTATTTTTATTATTATTATTATTATTATTATTATTAATAAAAAGAAGAATAAGAATAATAATATTAGTAAATCTTTTTATTGTAAAACAGTAGTATAAAAATATAACAGTCCAATTCCTGTGTAGTTCAACTACTAAAACAGTGCTAAAACCAGAGGCGTTGCTAGGGGATGGCTATTGAGGCTATAGCCCCGAATCTGGGGCCCATAGCCCCGAGTCTCTAGGTCAGGGGTTGGCACCTGGCCCGCCACCGCTGAATGCGGGCACCTGGCCTATGGAAATTTTCGCTGGTGTCCCCTTCATTGGACAGTGGCGAGCGCCCAGTATCACAGGGCTGGATGGGGGCGGGAACCGCAGGAGTTAACTTTTTCATTAAACAGCAGGTGATTGGTTGCTGGACAATCCTAGCAACCAATCACCAGCCTTTTAATGTGAAAAGTTAACTTCTGTAGTTCCCGCCCCCATTCAGCTCTGGGATGCCGATCTCAGATGCTCTGCTTGCTGTACACCCGTGTAAGGTAAGAGTTATACTTACACAGTGTGTGTGGTGGGGTGCAGGGGACAGAGGGCACTGCAGTGGAGGGGTGCATTGCTCGGCACTGGTGAGGCTGCATTACTGGGCACTGGTGAGGCTGCACAGATGGGCACAGCTGAGCCCTGCATTGTTTATATAGCCAACTCCTGAGCCCTGGGGCTCTCTGGGGACCCTGATGTAAGGGGGGCTCTGGGAACCCTGATGTAAGGGGGGCTCTGGGAACCCTGATGTAAGGGGAGGTGGGATCTCTGGGGACCCTGATGTAATGGGGGGGCTCTGGGGAACCTTATGTAAGTAGGAAGGCTCTCTAGGGACCCTGATGTAAGGGGGGGTGGGTTTTCTGGGGACCCTGATGTAAGGGGGTGGGATCTCTGGGGACCCTAATGTAATGAGGGGGGGCTCTGGGGACCCTGATGTAATGAGGAGGGCTCTGGAGGCCCTGATGTAAGTAGGGAGGCTCTCTAAGGACCCTGATGTAAGGGGGGTTCTGGGGACCCTGATGTAAGAGGGGGTGGGCTCTCTGGGGGCCCTGATATAATGAGGGGGGCTCTGGGGACCCTGATGTAATGAGGGGGGCTCTGGGGACCCTGATGTAAGTAAGGAGGCTCTCTAGAGACCCTGATGTAAGGGGGCTCTGGGGACACTGATGTAAGGGGGGGTGGGCTCTCTGGGAACCCTGATGTAAGTGGGGGGGCTCTCTAGGGACCCTGATGTAAGGGGGAATCCACACTCAGAGATATATATACTGTACACCCACACGTATAATATATACATATGTATGACTTTTTTTTACTTCACTACTATGGGCTCTAGCCCCAGATCTTTTGTAGCCCTAGCAACGCCCCTGGCTAAAACTAAAACAAATATCATGTGGCCAACACCACATCAGAGAAAAGTCTTTTGTCTGTAGTGATGATAGAAGAAACGGTTCAAAAAACATTATAGGTGATCATCCATGATTGTCATAGTGTTGGACAGCGGAAACGGTGAGCTGTTTTTTTATCACTTGGTTTGCTCGATTGATGTTTTTAATGTGTATGTAGTTCAATATAGGGGGGTTCTTTGGCATATGTGAAACTCGTCTAAATAAACAGGATTAGGTTATGTGCAATTCTTGTGTTTTATGACATTTTTGGAGCCCTTATGTCACTGGATTTCTGTGGATAATGAGGATTCAGATTTAACTGGTTGAGGAACACTAATTCTAAAGGCTGCCTCATTAGAGTTTTCTGGTGAGTTTAACCCCCTGGGGGGTGAAATATGAGAGTCTTGGTGGAAGGTGCTATGACAACACAATGACAATCACGGATGATCACCTATAACGTTTTTTCAACTGTTTCTTCTATCATCACTGCACACAAAAGACTTTTCTCTGATGTGGTGTTGGCCACATGATATTTGTTTTAGTTTTAGCGCTGTTTTAGTATTTGAACTACACAGGAATTGGACTGTTATATTTTTATACTACTGTTTTTACATTTTTTATTTTTTTAACAGCTGCTTAGTATTAGTCTTTCACACTGTAAAGTGAATTACAAAGTTGAAATATTCACACTTGTACTGCTCGAGAGCTGTAGGACCCATTTGGTGCTGAGTGGTGTATTATAGGCCGTTAATTTACACCCTTTTATTTATATATCCTTTTTTATTACTAGTATTTTCATTAATAATAATCATCATAATCATGTTTTATAGATATTATTATTATTATTCATAATAATATTATTAGTATATCTTTTTTATGATTAGTATTTTCATTAATAAAAATTATCATGATCATGTTTTATGATTATTATTATTATTATTATTATTATTATTATTATTATTAATATTATTAGTATATCTTTTTTATTAAATATGTTATCATTATTATTATTATTATTACTAATAATAATATTAGAATTATTATTATTAGTAGAAGTAGTAGTAATAGTAGTATTATTTTATATATATTATTATTATTATTATTATTATTATTTTTATTATTATTATTAATAATAGTAGTATTAGTAGTATTTTTTTGTGTTATTAGTACTTTCATTAATAATAAAAATAATAATAATAATGTATAAATATCATTATTATTGTTGTTATTAATTAATTGCTATTAATGATTTAATAATTATAATAATCATAATAATATTTTATACTTATTATTATTATTATTATTATTATTGTTATTGTTATTGTTATTGTTATTGTTATTATTATTGTTATTAATTAATTGTTGTTAATAAATTAATAATGGTAATCATAATATTTTATACTTATTATTATTAGTAGTAGTAGTAGTAGTAGTAGTAGTAGTAGTAGTAGTATTATAGTATAGTTAATAATAATAATTATAATAATAATAATAATTATAATAATAATAATAATAATATTATTATTATTATTAATAATATTATTAGTATACTTTTTATTATTATTATTATTATTAGTAGTATTAGTAGTAGTATTATTATTATTGTATACATATTATTATTATTATTATTATTATTATTATTATTATTATTATTATTATTATTATTATTTATTATTATTATTATACTTTTTTTATTATTAGTACTTTCATTATTATTAATAATAATACTAATAATAGTAATGTTTTAAATAGTATTATTATTGTTATTACTATATTAATAGTACTGTTAATAATAATAATATTAATAATGGTTTAAATATTATTATTATTATTTTTATTATTTTAATATGGTTATTATTATTGTTTTAAATAATAAAAATAATATTATTATTTTATAGATATTCTTTAATAAATATTATACAACAGACTGTACAGCACGTTGTTTGTTGATTGTTGGTGATGAATGTTTGTCTCTGGCTCTTTAGTATGAATATTTCTTGTATTTTCAGACACAGACGAGTGCCTACAGTTCCCATTTCTTTGCCCCAGAGAGAAGCCGGTGTGTATAAACACATATGGGGGTTACAAGTGCCGCCCCAATAGAAGATGTAATCGGGGTTATGAGCCCAATGAAGATGGCACAGCGTGTGTCGGTAGGTCACCTTTTTACTATCTCCAGTTTAATATAATAACGTTCTATGATAATGTTCTATGATAATGTTCTATGATAACGTTCTATGATAACGTTCCATGATAACGTTCTATGATAATGTTCTATGATAACGTTCTATGATGTTCTTTGCTGATGTTCTCTCACAATATATGAAATACCTTGAAAGTGACAGAAGTGACCGACGCTACAAGAAAACGAGGGAGTGCGTACCTACCTACCGATAGGCCACTGTGATTAATACCTACCTTCTATAAAATGTTCATTAGAATTAATAGTCCATTAGACAGCTGTATACTGTATGTGTATATACTTTACTCCCATAAGGGGAGGGGGGGGTAAGGGACTCCCAAAGGTTCTCAGCCTCCCAGTATGTCAATGGATAATATAATCTGGTCTAAATATTTTTATATCTCTGTAAATGAGCCGCTGGGCTCTACAATCTGTATTACAGAGGCAGAAGTAAAGAGGGGCGCTGCATTGAACCCTTCATGTACTACAGACACGCTTTGGCTCTATTCTCACAGGGACATTGAATAATGAAGTCCTTAAAGTGGTTGTAAACCCTCCATATACCCAGTGAAGTGACTGGCCTCAGGTGATACAATGAGATGTAACCAATCCACTTACATAAGTTGTACCTGTTTATCTACAGTGGTTTAAGCTCTAGATTGATTCAAAGTACAGAATTTACACAGGATCTCTCAGCTCCAGTGGCGGTATATTTGTTTGAGGGGCGGGGGTTACAATCCATCCACCGCAAACCCCCCCCCCCGCCAGGTCGGGTCTCCTGCCCCCCATCCACCCCCCACCCCCCCGGTCTGTCAGATCTCTAACTCCGAGCACTAACTCCATCTATGGCACGAGCTTCCTCCGAGCGGCTAGTGGTGGGCAGCGCCTTCACACTGCGCCCTCCTTCCTCAGCTTTACGGCGGCACGCCTTTCCCTGAGTGACGTCTCCTCCCTCCTCCTCCTAGGCCAATAGGATCGCTTCTCATTTTGGTCAATCAGGAAACTGATGGACACTGATAGGCTGCACTGATATGTGGCACTGATAGACAGCACTGATGGGTACTGATAGGCGGCACTGATGGGTACTGATAGGCGGCACTGATGGGCCGGACTGATGAACAGCACTGATGGGCACTGATGAGGCGGCACTGATAGGAACTGATGAGGCGGCACTAATAGGAACTGATGAGGTGGCACTGATATGTGGCACTGATAGACAGCACTGATGGGTACTGATAGGCGGCACTGGTGGCCACTGATAGGCAGCACTGATGTGCACTCATAGGCAACACTGATAGGCGGCACTGATGGGCACTGATAGGCTGTACCGATGGGCACTTATAAGCTGCACTGGTGGGCACTGATGGGAACTGATGAGGCGGCATTGATAGGAACTGATGAGGCAGCAATGATATGTGACACTGATAGACAGCACTGATGGGCACTGATAGGCAACACTGATGAACAGCACTGATGGGCACTGATAGGCTGCACTGATGGGCACTGATGAGGCTGCACTGATATGTGGCACTGATAGGCAACACTAATGGGCACTGATAGGTAGCACTGATGGGGCTGCTCTGATCATCAGGGCACTGATTATCTGTGTATATGTCCCCTGTCAGGATCACTGGTTACTGGCTCTCCTCTCCACATGCTGCGACAGCGTGAGGAAAAGAGAGCCGATAACCGGCAACTCTGTTTACATTGTGATCAGCTGTGATTGGACACAGCTGATCACATGGTAAAGGGCTGCTGTGATTAGCCCTTTACCACGATTTGTGATCAGCAATCACGGAGTGCGCCAGGGAGGGGCGCACGAGAGGTGTGGTTTACAGGAGGATATCCATGGACGCCCCGCCCCCCCGGAATGAGAGAGCTGCGCTGTAGCTGTCTTTTTTTTGGCTATGGTGTGGTTAGGAATTGGTTGATGGAGAGCTTCATCAGGGGTGCAGAAAGTAAGAAAAGTGTAATGTTTGTCCCTCACCACATTTTTTTTTTCCAAAAAAGTGAAAATATGCATTGATGGACAAACATTACACTTTTCTTACTTTCTGCACCCCAGCCACCCTCTTTTCTTATGCCTCTGTGATACTCCTAGTGTGATTTTTCTCTCTCTTCCCTCTGCTAACTGTATGAGTTACTTCTGACAGTCTACACCAGTGATGGTGAACCTTGGCACCACAGATGTTTTGGAACTACATTTCCCATGATGCTCCACTACACTGCAGAGTGCATGAGCATCATGGGAAATGTAGTTCCAAAACACCTGGGGCGCAAAGGTTCGGCCATCACTGGTCTATGCTAGGGATGAGCCGAACACCCCCCTGTTCGGTTCGCACCAGAACATGCGAACAGGAAAAAAATTCGTTCGAACACGCGAACGCCGTTAAAGTCTATGGGACACGAACATGAATAATCAAAAGTGCTAATTTTAAAGGCTAATATGCAAGTTATTGTCAATAAAAGTGTTTGGGGACCCGGGTCCTCCCCCAGGGGACATGAATCAATGCAAAAAAAAGTTTTAAAAACGGCCGTTTTTTCAGGAGCAGTGATTTTAATAATGCTTAAAGTCAAACAATAAAAGTGTAATATCCCTTTAAATTTCATACCTGGGGGGTGTCTATAGTATGCCTGTAAAGGGGCGCATGTTTCCCGTGTTTAGAACAGTCTGACAGCAAAATGACATTTTGAAGGAAAAAACATTTAAAACTACCGCGGCTATTGCATTGCCGACAATACACATAGAAGTTCATTGATAAAAACGGCATGGGAATTCCCCACAGGGCAACCCCGAACCAAAATTAAAAAAAAAAAATGATGTGGGAGTCCCCCTAAATTCCATACAAGGCCCTTCAGGTCTGGTATGGATATTAAGGGGAACCCCAGCCAAAATTTAAAAAAAAAATTGACGTGGGGTTCCCCCTAAATTCCATACCAGACCCTTCAGGTCTGGTATGGATTTTAAGGGGAACCCCGCGCCAAAAAAAAAAAACGAAACGGCGTGGGGTCCCCCCAAAAATCCATACCAGACCCTTATCCGAGCACGCAACCTGGCAGGCCGCAGGAAAAGAGGGGGGGACGAGAGTGCGGCCCCCCCCCCTCCTGAACCGTACCAGGCCACATGCCCTCAACATTGGGAGGGTGCTTTGGGGTAGCCCCCCAAAACACCTTGTCCCCATGTTGATGAAGACAAGGGCCTCATCCCCACAACCGTGGCCGGTGGTTGTGGGGGTCTGCGGGCGGGGGGCTTATCGGAATCTGGAAGCCCCCTTTAACAAGGGGACCCCCAGATCCCGGCCCCCCCCCTGTGTGAAATGGTAAGGGGGTACTTACCCCTACCATTTCACTAAAAAACTGTCAAAAATGTTAAAAATGACAAGAGACAGTTTTTGACAATTCCTTTATTTAAATGCTTCTTCTTTCTTCCTTCATCTTCTTCTTCTTCTGGTTCTTCTGGCTCTTCTGGTTCTTCCTCCGGCGTTCTCGTCCAGCATCTTCTCCGCGGCGTCTTCTATCTTCTTCTCCTCGGGCCGCTCCGCACCCATGGCATGGGGGGGGGGAGGCTCCCGCTCTTCTCTTCATATTCTTCTCTTCTTCATCTTCTTCTTCATCATCTTCTTCTTCTTCTTCTCTTCTTCCTTCTTCTCTTCTTCATGTCTTCTCCGGGCCGCTCCGCAGCCATGCTGTGGCATGGAGGGAGGCTCCCGCTGTGTGACGGCGTCTCTTCGTCTGACGGTTCTTAAATAACGGGGGCGGGGCCATCCGGTGACCCCGCCCCCCTCTGACGCACGGTGACTTGACGGGACTTCCCTGTGACGTCACGGGGAATGCCACAGGGAAGTCCCGTCATGTCACCGTGCGTCAGAGGGGGGGCGGGGTCACCGGGTGGCCCCGCCCCCCGTTATTTAAGAACCGTCAGACGAAGAGACGCCGTCACACAGCGGGAGCCTCCCTCCATGCCACAGCATGGCTGCGGAGCGGCCCGGAGAAGACATGAAGAAGAGAAGAAGGAAGAAGAGATGAAGAAGAAGAAGAAGATGAAGAAGAAGATGAAGAAGAGAAGAAGATGAAGAGAAGAGCGGGAGCCTCCCCCCCCATGCCATGGGTGCGGAGCGGCCCGAGGAGAAGAAGATAGAAGACGCCGCGGAGAAGATGCTGGACGAGAACGCTGGAGGAAGAACCAGAAGAGCCAGAAGAACCAGAAGAAGAAGATGAAGGAAGAAAGAACAAGCATTTAAATAAAGGAATTGTCAAAAACTGTCTCTTGTCATTTTTAACATTTTTGACAGTTTTTTAGTGAAATGGTAGGGGTAAGTACCCCCTTACCATTTCACACAGGGGGGGGGCCGGGATCTGGGGGTCCCCTTGTTAAAGGGGGCTTCCAGATTCCGATAAGCCCCCCGCCCGCAGACCCCCACAACCACCGGCCAGGGTTGTGGGGATGAGGCCCTTGTCTTCATCAACATGGGGACAAGGTGTTTTGGGGGGCTACCCCAAAGCACCCTCCCAATGTTGAGGGCATGTGGCCTGGTACGGTTCAGGAGGGGGGGGGGCCGCACTCTCGTCCCCCCCTCTTTTCCTGCGGCCTGCCAGGTTGCGTGCTCGGATAAGGGTCTGGTATGGATTTTTGGGGGGACCCCACGCCGTTTTGTTTTTTTTTTTTGGCGCGGGGTTCCCCTTAAAATCCATACCAGACCTGAAGGGTCTGGTATGGAATTTAGGGGGAACCCCACGTCAATTTTTTTTTTAAATTTTGGCTGGGGTTCCCCTTAATATCCATACCAGACCTGAAGGGCCTTGTATGGAATTTAGGGGGACCCCCACATCATTTTTTTTTTTTTATTTTGGTTCGGGGTTCCCCTGTGGGGAATTCCCATGCCGTTTTTATCAATGAACTTCTATGTGTATTGTCGGCAATGCAATAGCCGCGGGTAGTTTTAAATGAGTTTTTTCCTTCCAAATGTCATTTTGCTGTCAGACTGTTCTAAACACGGGAAACATGCGCCCCTTTACAGGCATACTATAGACACCCCCCAGGTACGAAATTTAAAGGGATATTACACTTTTATTGTTTGACTTTAAGCATTATTAAAATCACTGCTCCTGAAAAAACGTCCGTTTTTAAAACTTTTTTTTGCATTGATCCATGTCCCCTGGGGCAGGACCCAGGTCCCCAAACACTTTTTATGACAATAACTTGCATATAAGCCTTTAAAATTAGCACTTTTGATTTCTCCCATAGACTTTTAAAGGGTGTACCGCGGCATTCGAATTTGCCGCGAACACCCCAAATTGTTCGCTGTTCGGCGAACTTGCGAACAGCCAATGTTCGAGTAGAACATGAGTTC
The DNA here is from genome assembly GCA_037952925.1 of Lithobates clamitans. Lineage (NCBI taxonomy): Eukaryota > Metazoa > Chordata > Amphibia > Anura > Ranidae > Lithobates > Lithobates clamitans. The sequence goes on from JBBGZY010001401.1 coordinate 35,501, forward strand.
GACTCGAACTCGAAGCTCATCCCTAGTCTATGCCAACACCAAGCAATCTTGGGAGATGCCACAGCACATCCCCGCCCCCTACTCCCTGGAAGCTGAGAAAATAGCCTTTGATCTGTGTGCTTTAGAAACCGTGGCGGCTGGTGGAGGGGGCTCGGGCACTCGGCATTGGCAGCGGGCATCAGGCAGTGGCAGCGGGCATCTCCTCCATTCCTCCATCTCGGTGGCCGTGTGACCCCCTCCCCTCCTCCTAGGCGTCCAATAGGATCGCCTGTCCTTTCAGCCAATCGGGTGGTGGTTCTCACAAACCCGCTTCCTGGTCGGCCGGGAGGAGGATCAGTGTTTCAATAGCGAATATTCATTCGCTGTTGTAACACAAATGGGTGGGCTCCGTTCGCATTCTCTGTGCTCCGAGCCCACCCTATTTTGAAGCCTATTTATCAGAAACCGTGAAATCAGACCGAGACAGAAATACAGTTAAATCGCGCTTGTTTAATAATAATAAGGAACAAACGTAGTCAAAACATAGCCAAAGTTCAGTAACCGGAAACGGATAGTCAGCCAAGCCAGAAGTCAGGGATCAATGTAGTGGAACAACAAGCAGGATCTGGAGCCAGAAGGGATGTCAGCAAAGCAAGTCTTGAACAGGATCGCAGGAGATCGTCTCTGTGATGTTGACCAAGGCGAAGGCAGAGCTCCTCTGGACTGGACTGGCAGGACTGACGAGCAGGATCATCAACAGCTGAGTAACTGTGGAGAGAGATAGGAGCTGGCAATTAGCCGACAGCTGAGCGGCCAGCTCAGAGAAGGAAGGTCCTGAAGGGGGCCGGACGCATGGATGGGGGGGGCGCCCTTAATGGATGGGCCGCCCCTGTTTAGAAATCTGCAGAGGAGGGATGGCTGCAGATAAACAGGTACAACGTATGCAGAAGGATTTGTTTTATCTCTGTGTATCACCCAAGGCCGGTCACATCACTGGGGATATGGAAAGGGTTTACAGCTACTTTAAGTGGTCAGAGCTACATACGCTTTATTGATGATACAATGTATAATTTGAATTTTAATAACCCGTTCACTTATGCTGTCTGTAAAGATGTAGTAATAACATGAGTCAAAAACAATCGATGCTCGGAGCTCGTTATCCTGTTATCAGATATGTAAGGAAATGAGAATTTCTTACTCACCGGTAATGATATTTCCTTGGGATCTCCATCATCAGCAGACCTGGGAGAGGAATCTTCTCCCTTAACAAGAACAAACAAAAGAAAATTAGATTTTCACAGCACCTCCCCCACATTTCCCAGCAAACAGAGGATAATATATATACAGTATTATATCCGCATTATACAGATCAACAAAAGGAGAGGAGCATATAAGTCAAAGAAATATATGAAGGTAGATAGGAAGGAATGTTATGCACTCTCACTGGGCCCATAAGGTTATCTCATTGGCTATTGGGGATGGGCGAACGATTCGACCCCAAACATTTGCCCGTTCGGGCCATTGGCCGAACACCCAAATTCGCAGGGTGTTCGCCCCCGACTTTATTTTTGCTGCAGCAGGTTCTATACATGTTACAGATGCGCCACTTTACAGGCAGACCAAGGGGACCCCCCCCCCCCCCCAGGCCCTATATTTAAAGGAATTTTACATTTTTATTGTTGCACTTTACGCATAATTAAAATCACTGCTCCTTTAAAAAAAAAAAATAATAATAATAATAAAAAACTAAACACCTGACCTGGAAATGTATAGATGGGCAACTCCTATCCATCATACTGATTAGTGGTTCCAAATTAATAATAACTAGTTCTGGAGCTTTTTTTTTTTTGTCGCTTGAATCGGGCAGATTTGTGCGTTTCTCGATTCCCATAGAAATTATTGGAAACGCGCCATTCACGAGTTTTTGTGCGTTTTTTGCGCGATCTTCTGCTCAAATGAAAAAAAAAAAAAAAAAGTAAAAAATAAAATAGTAATAATATATGAATAGATAAATGTAAAATAAATGTAAAATGTAAAATAAATCCACAAATAACTAAAAATCAAAATAAATAAGTAAAATAAATGAATAATATGTAATAAAACATTAATAAATAACCTCTAACCTTGAAAAAATATTAAATACATTATTATTATTATTATTATTATTATTATTATTATTATTATTATTATTATTAATATAACAATAACACCCAGACTCGAACAAAAAAACACAATATTAATAATAATAATAATAATATAACAATAAACACCTGGACTTGAACAAAAAAATACATTAATAATAATAATAATAATTTATTTTGTGTAAGGGTTAGGGTGTGTAAAGGAAAGTTGTAAGTTCTGTATATAATTGTATTCTATTATATATGTATTGCACACCGCCCTCACTGTGCACACGGCACTAATAATGTTTTGAATACATGTTTGCATTCTTTCGAGTCCTGATTAGAATTAGCCTGCCTATGTTACGCCCCTTGTTACCAAAAAAAGTACAAATGTAATATTATTGTGATAGCCACATAATCATGTGTATAAAAACCTTCAATTGCGTCATAATAAAGCAGAACAGTTATTTGGAAAGATGCGGAGCGTATCTTTTGTGTCTGTTCCCTACTGCAGTAGTTATTATTAACTTGAAACCACTAATCAATATGAGGATAGGAGTTGCCTATCTATAAATTTCAAGGTCAGGTGTTTAGTTATTTATTTATTATTATTTTTATTTTTTTAAGAGGTAAGGGTTGAAGTTAAGGGTTAATTATTTATTTATGGTTGCTTAATATTCATTTATTGAATTTTTTTATTTTTTATTTACGATTTTTATTTATTTGTGTATTCATTTTACATTTATTTATTAATTTATTATTATTCATATAATAATAAATAAAATAAGAAAAAAAAAGAAATAAAATAATAATAAATAACCCTAACCCCAACTCCTAATCCTAAACCTAACCTAAACTGAACTCGAACCCCTTACCCTAACTAAAAGAAAAAAAAAACATTATAATAAATGAATAATAATAAAAGAAGAAATAAAAGCTAATGGAAAAGCTAAAAAAAAAAGCTGAAATACCTAGCAACAAATGATGCAACAGATAACGGTTTTCTCTATTGGCTAATAAATAAAAAATACAGTTACAGTACAGTACAGTTATTTGACAAGATGCGGAGCGTATCTTTTGTGTCTGTTCCCTACTGCAGTAGTTATTATTAATTTGGAACCACTAATCAGTATGATGGATAGGAGTTGCCCATCTATACATTTCCAGGTCAGGTGTTTAGTTATTTATTATTATTTTATTTTTTTTTAAGGGGTAAAGGTTAAAGAAAAGGTTTAATTATTTATGTATTGTTACTTAATATTAATTTATTGAATTTTTATTTCTGATGTTTATTTATTTGTGTATTCATTTTACATTTATTTATTCATTTATTATTATTCGTATAATAATAAATAAAATAATATAAAAAAAATAAATAAAATAATAATAAATAACCCTAACCCCAACTCCTAATCCTAAACCTAACCTAAACTGAACTCGAACCCCTTACCCTAACTAAAAAAAAAATTATATAAAATGAATAATAATAATAATAAAAGAAGAAATAAAAGCTAATGGAAAAGCTAAAAAAAAAACCTGAAATACCTAGCAACAAATGATGCAAAAGATAACGGTTTTCTCTATTGGCTAATAAAAAAAAATGCCCAAAAAAGGCATGAAAAAATTCCAGAACAGCACTCAAAGACGCTACACTCAGATGTGAGTAATTTTCTAGCAAAAAAAAAAATGCAGATTTTGCCTGGTCGGCACTTGGCTAAAGTGGAGTTCCACCCACTTGTACAACTCTTCAGCATCCCTCACTAAACTCTGCACTGTAAACGCATTGGATATTCATTTTAATTTTTTCTCAGCACCTACTGTATATCTGCTGCATTCATTTTTCACTTCCTCCTCCCTGGCCGCGGCCCATCGCATCATTTCCTGTTTTGCAATGCCTTCTGGGAAGGGGGCGGCAACTTCCTCTGACACTGCCGTTGCTGTGGAAACCTGACCTGAAACCTATTACACTGCTTGTGCTGCACTGAGCATGTGTGAGATCTGCAAAGGATGAGATCCAGGAAGAAATACAGTCTGGCTTCAGATGCCCACACTTAAGATGGCCACGGCCTGCTGCAAGTTTATAAAATAACAAACTACTGCTATAAACTAACAAAACAGACCTTAGTTTACAGACTAACTTTACTAGAATACATCAAGCTTGTGTATTATAGGGGTATTTTTATTCAAAAGGTATAATTTCGGCCGGAACACCACTTTAAGCTGTTACCTTGTTCTTGTTGTACTAAATACCTTTGCTCTCGTAAATCTGTCGGCACTAACAATGTCTTTTTGTGTCTTTCTCCACCACCCCATTGCTTTTAACATCTCCCGCTCTCCTTCCTTTTCACCCAACCACCTTTCCGAATTTTCCCTTTTCCTTCCTGTGTGTGGTGCCTTCATCCCGTTTGCCGCTCCGTCCCACAAGCAGCTCAAGTGGCCTACTTTGGATCCTATCCATCTTCAGCCTACAGCTTTCAGCCGAACCTCTCGCACCTTTCAGCAGCACTGCTGAGCCTTGGATTATTTTTGCATATATATTCTCTCTGAACAAACGAATCCTTTCGGGGGAAAAAAAAAAAAGGCTTTCTATGCTCGGTTCTCTCCACTTCTACAGTATGTCGGTGAAACTGTCAGCCAACCCAACCCCTGGCTCTCCGGAGGGGGGGGGGATAAAAGGTGGCCTGCTACAAAACATGCCAGAAAGAACTCTGTCTAAAGGCTTTAGAGTGAATAGTGATATTTTCGTAAAAAAAAAAACAAAAAAAACAATCGAGTTGTTTGTTAATATGTCATGCATGTTTTTTTTTTTTTTTGAGAAAAAAAAAAAAGAGGAAAAAAAAAAACAATACAACCGAAAAAAAACCCTTGCTAAAGACACTTTCACGTATCCTCTGTAAACTCATGTTTTATATTCAGATCTTCTTTCTTTTTTTTTTTATTATTTTTTTTTTTTTTTTTTATTATTATTTTGAATATGTTGCCCCCCCAAAAAAACAATGTTCTCGGTTAACTCTTTTTTGCTGCAAGAGATGCCAATAGAGTGGCGCATGGCGGGGCCCAGCTTGGCAGGGAAAAGGGGCGACCCCCCGGTGGTTCCACCAACCTATGGCCTTCCCGCTCCGAGCTTTGTCCGCTCCATATCCTTATAAAAGGAAGAAGCCTTATCTCGTTTTTTTTTTGTTTTTTTTTTAATTATATATAAAAAAAATGTTAAATAGTTGAACTTTTTTGCAGTCTTCCAGTCATCGGTCTGAAAAAAAAAAAATATGTTAGAAATAAAAATGTACAGTAAATATACAGAAGACGTGCGTTTTAACCTCTTTCTTTCTGGTGTTGTAACAAAAACAGACGATACATTGTTCTAGCAAAAAAGAAAAAAAAAAATGCTTTTAGCAATTAAAATCATCAGAATGTTTCTCCCTTTAGATTGATATGTGAGGGACCGTGAATGCAGAAATGAAATGAGTTTAAAGGGTTAGTTTACCTTTATAGGAAAAAATGTATCAGGGCTCATTTACACTTCGCTTCGACTTTAACACACATTAAAGTGCCTACAACATGCTTTTTTGATGAGTTTTTGGTGCTTCTTTGAAGTTTTAATGAAGTTTGGCAAATGCCCTGTGTGTTGATTTCCCATTTATTTTAAAGGAGCCCAGTAGAAGCCCAGCTCAGTAGTACCCCCACTCAGCAGATCCCCAGCTTATTAGCACCCCTGTTCAGCAGATCCCCAGCTCATTAGTACCCTCGTTCAGCAGATCCACAGCTCATTAGCACCCCTGTTCGGCAGATCCCCAGCTCATTAGTACCCCCACTCAGCAGATCCCCATCTTATTAGCACCTCTATTCAGCAGATATTCAGCTCATTAGTACCCTCGTTCAGCAGATCCACAGCTCATTAGCACCCCTGTTCGGCAGATCCCCAGCTCATTAGTACCCCCACTCAGCAGATCCCCATCTTATTAGCACCTCTATTCAGCAGATATTCAGCTCATTAGCACCCCTGATCAGCAAATCCTCAGCTCATTAGTACCCCTGTTCAGCAGATCCCCAGCTCAGTAGCACCCCCACTAAGCAGATCCTCAGTTAATTAGCACCCCTGTTCAGCAGATCCCCAGCTCATTAGTACCCCTGTTCAGCAGATCACCAGCTCATTAGTACCCCTGTTCAGCAGATCACCAGCTCATTAGCACCCCTGTTCAGCAGATCCCCAGCTCATTAGTACCCTTGTTCAGCAGATCCACAGCTTATTAGCACCCCCAGTCAGCAGATCCCCAGTTTATTAGCACACCTGTTCGGCAGATCCCCAGCTCATTAGTACCCCCACTCAGCAGATCCCCATCTTATTAGTAACCTCGTTCAGCAGAACCCCAGCTTATTAGCACCCCTGTTCAGCAGATGCCCAGCTCATTAGTACCCCCACTCAGCAGATCCCCAGCTGATTAGCACCTCTATTCAGCAGGTATTCAGCTCATTAGCACCCCTGTTCAGCAGATTCCCAGCTCATTGGTACCCCTGTTCACCAGATCCCCAGCTCATTAGCACCCCTGATCAGCAAATCCCCAGCTCATTAGTACCCCTGTTCAGCAGATCCCCAGCTCAGTAGCACCCCTGTTCAGCAGATCCCCAGCTCATTAGTGCCCCTCTTCAGAAGATCCCCTGCTTATTAGTACCCACTTTCAGCAGAACCCCCACTCAGTAGTAGCCCCAGCTCTGCTGATCCCCCACTCAGTAGTACCCCCAGCTCTGGTGATCCCCCACTCAGTAGTACCCCCAGCTCTGGTGATCCCCCACTCAGTAGTACTCCCAATTCTGCTAATCCCTCGATCAGTAGTAACCCCCAACTCTGCTGATCCCCCACTTTGTAGTAACCTCCACCTCTGCTGATCATCTGGTTTCCTGATCCTCCTCTCGCTCCGATCCCTGCTCACCTCCCGCTAATATTGCTCCCACGTTGCTCACCACGTGTGACATCTGCTAGTTACCTTGCTAGCACCTTCCTGCTGCTCCACACTGCACACCAGATGTAATGCCTGCACCAGACACTTCAGTGATGCTTTTTTGAAGCTTAAATAAAGCTTGGCAAATTCCTTGTGTGTATTGATTTCCTATTTGTTTGAAATGGACCCAGCAGAGCCGGGCTTATTTGTTCCCACATTCAGCAGATTCCAGCTTATTAGTACTCTCGTTTAGCAGATTCACAGCTTTTTAGTACCCTCATTCATCAGATCCCCAGCTTAAAAGTACCCTTGTTTAGCAGATCCCCCATTCAGTAGTACCCCCAGCTCTGCCGATCCCCCACTCAGCAGTAACCTCAGCTCTGCCGATCCCTTGTTCAGTAGTACCCCCAGCTCTGCCGATCCCTTGCTCAGTAGTAACCCCCAGCTCTGCTGATCCCTTGCTCAGTAGTAACCCCCAGCTCTGCTGATCCCTTGCTCAGTAGTAACCCCCAGCTCTGCTGATCCCCCACTCAGTAGTAACCCCAGCTCTGCTGATCCCCCACTCAGTAGTAACCCCAGCTCTGCTGATCCCTTGCTCAGTAGTAACCTCCACCTTTGCTGCTCATCTCGTTTGCTGATCCTCCTCTCTCTCCAGTCCCTGCTCACCTTCTGTTATATCGCTCCCATGTTGCTCACCACGTGTGACATCTGCTAGTTTCTCCTGCTCTGGTCCCCCAATTCAGCTGATCCTCTTCAGCTCAGTCCTCTCTCTCCGGTCCCCATTCACCTTCTGCTATAGTGTTCCCATGTTGCACACCACGTATGCTGTCTGCTAGTCGCTCCACTCCAGTCCAGACCTCGCTCACCTTCCCGCTGCTCCGCGCTGCACACCAGATGTGATGTCTGCACCAGACACTTCAGTGATGCTTTTTTGAAGCTTTAATAAAGCTTGGCAAATGCCCTGTGTGTATTGATTTCCTATTTGGTTGAAATGGACCCAGCAGAGCCCGGCTTATTTGTTCCCACATTTAGAAGATCCCCAGCTTATTAGTACTCTCATTTAGCAGACTCACAGATTTTTAGTACCCTTGTTCATCAGATCCCCGGCTTAAAAGTACCCTTGTTTAGCAGATCCCCCACTCAGTATTACCCCCCAGCTCTGCTGATCCCCCACTCAGTAGTAACCTCCACCTTTGCTGCTCATCTGGTTTGTTGATCCTCCTCTCTCTCCACGACTGGAGAGAGGAGGATCAGTGAACCAGAGAGCCCCAGCCTTTTAGTACCCTCATTCATCAGATCCCCAGCTTTTTAGTACCCTCATTCAGCAGATCCCTCTCTCAGTAGTACCCTAAGTTCTGCTGATCCCCCACTCAGTAATAATCCCCAGCTCTGCTGATCCTCTGGTTTGCTTATCCTCCTCTTTTTTCAGGTCCCCGCTCACCTCCCACTATATTGCTCTCACATTGCTCACCCTGTGTGACATCTGCTAGTTTCTCCTGCTCCGGTCCCCCAGCTCTGCTGATCCTCTACCGCTCAGTCCTTTTTCTCCGGTCCCCTCTCACCTTCTGCTATAGCATTCCCATGTTGCACACCACATGTCCCATATGCTAGTTGCTCTGCTCCAGTCCAGACCCCGCTCACCTTCCTGCTCCACACTGCACACCAGATGTGACGTCTACACCAGACACTCCCAGAATATATACACGTGAACCAGAACTGACTGCTGATGACGTCTTTCCAGTTCGCTTGTTTGTTTCCCAGTGCATCCTGGGATATCTCATACCTGCAATACCTCCAAAACAATGTGAAACTTTCCCTGAATAAAATCCCTGCAAAAGCTTCAGGTGTTGTAAGCGAGTGTTATTATAGACTTCCATGGAGGCTTTGGAGACTCTTTGAAGCACCAAGAATTCGACATTGGGGGATCATTTTCGACCCAAAGCAAATGCAATGTGTGAACAGGACTGTAAGGTAACCATTTTATTTAGTCACAGGAGCTTAGATTGGCATTCAGAGCGCTTTAAAAAAGCATCCAATGCCACATTTTGAAGCGAGTGTAAACAAGCCCTAAAGGTGAACTAACACCAGATACCTTTCCCATCCCCCAGGTCCCCACTGTACTTACCTCTAGGGCCTGCAGCCGCTCCTGCAGTCAGTAGACATGTGCGGTTCGTTTCGTACAAATTTCCGAAAATTCGTTCATTCGGAAGCATCCGAATTTCTATGCTTCCCGAATTGTATACGAAATACGAAATTTCGTTGACGAATTTCGGATCCCAATTCCGCTACAATGGAAACGTGACTGGTGTGTTGTTGACCAATCAGAGGTTTTCTTCTGCTTCTGAGTGAGGGTTGGGAAAATGACCTTTTTTAATATGGGAGTGGGAGACCGGTACTGGTAGTCGATGGGAGATTCAGAATCAGACAAAATAAGAATGTTCGTTAATATCGTTTTATTATTGTCATATGAATTACGATTATTCGTTATGATGAAGTTAAAAACCCAGGAAGTCATCACAGCACAGGGATGGTGGGAGCCCCTCATAATGAGCGCAGCACAGGGATGGTGGGGGCCCCTCATAATGAGCACAGCACAGGGATGGTGGGGGCCCCTCATAATGAGCACAGCACAGGGATGGTGGGGGCCCCTCATAATGAGCACAGCACAGGGATGGTGGGAGCCCCTCATAATGAGCACAGCAGGGGTGCAAACCCAGGAAGTCAACACAGCACAGGGATGGTGGGAGCTCCCATAATGAGCACAGCAGGGGTACAAACCCAGGAAGTCAACACAGCACAGGGATGGTGGGAGCCCCCCATAATGAGCACAGCAGGGGTACAAACCCAGGAAGTCAACACAGCACAGGGATGGTGGGAGCCCCTCATAATGAGCACAGCACAGGGATGGTGGGAGCCCCTCATAATGAGCGCAGCAGGGGTACAAACCCAGGAAGTCAGCACAGCACAGGGATGGTGGGAGCCCCTCATAATGAGCACAGCAGGGGTACAGCCCCAGGAGGAAGCCAGCACAGGGATGGTGGGAGCCCCTCATAATGAGCACAACAGGGGTACAGCCCCAAGAGGAAGTCAGCACAGCACAGGGATGGTGGGAGCTCCCATAATGAGCACAGCAGGGGTACAGCCCCAGGAGGAAGCCAGCACAGGGATGGTGGGAGCCCCTCATAATGAGCACAACAGGGGTACAGCCCCAGGAGGAAGTCAGCACAGCACAGGGATGGTGGGAGCCCCCCATAATGAGCACAGCAGGGGTACAAACCCAGGAAGTCAGCACAGCACAGGGATGGTGGGAGCCCCTCATAATGAGCGCAGCAGGGGTACAAACCCAGGAAGTCAGCACAGCACAGGGATGGTGGGAGCCCCTCATAATGAGCGCAGCAGGGGTACAAACCCAGGAAGTCAGCACAGCACAGGGATGGTGGGAGCCCCTCATAATGAGCACAACAGGGGTACAAACCCAGGAAGTTAGCAGAGCACAGGGATGGTGGGAGCCCCTCATAATGAGCGCAGCAGGGGTACAAACCCAGGAAGTCAGCACAGCACAGGGATGGTGGGAGCCCCTCATAATGAGCACAACAGGGGTACAAACCCAGGAAGTTAGCAGAGCACAGGGATGGTGGGAGCCCCTCATAATGAGCACAGCAGGGGTACAAACCCAGGAAGTTAGCAGAGCACAGGGATGGTGGGAGCCCCTCATAATGAGCACAGCAGGGGTACAGCCCCAGGAGGAAGTCAGCACAGCACAGGGATGGTGGGAGCTCCCATAATGAGCACAGCAGGGGTACAGCCCCAGGAGGAAGCCAGCACAGGGATGGTGGGAGCCCCTCATAATGAGCACAACAGGGGTACAGCCCCAGGAGGAAGTCAGCACAGCACAGGGATGGTGGGAGCCCCCATAATGAGCATAATGAGTTCTACGACTGCCATATTGAAAAAAAGGTATTTTTTTGCTTTTTAAATTCATCATAACGAACGTTCATAATTGTTACGAAAAGTTAACAAAAATTCGTATTTCGTACGAATCCAAATTGAATTTCGGACACGAATTACGAAACGGCTAATACGAAACGGAACGAAACAAAACAAATGTATTGACGCCGCACATGTCTAGCAGTCAGGGGATGTGAAATCCTTGCTCTTCTTCTTCTTCTCTGTGCAGTGCTTCAGGGATGGACCAGAACTATTCATTGCGACGGTGCTGGCCTATCAGAATCGATCTGGTCTGTCCTGAAAGCGCTGGAACGGCTGCAGGTGCACTGATAGCTTGGCAACCCCAGAGGTAAGTACAGCGGGGACCGGTGGTTAGGAAGGGTGTTTGGTGTTAGTTCTTTACATTTTTTTTTTTTTTTCTGTAAAGGTGAACGAACACTTTAAGAAAACAGAATATCATAGAAAACGACAGTTTTAGTCATCATTCTTTACTGGTTTATGGAAACTAAGGCTGTTATGCTCAATAGATTCCATTTTCTTTTTTTTTTTTAATTAGCCCCTTTGTGTGAACGGTGCCCACAGATGGGTGTATATACTGTATAACACCATGGAAGTATATAATTGTAAAAGTGCACTTGTCCCCTGACCCCCCCTATAAGAAGCCACTGTCTAAGGTGGAACAAGACCATTGAGATTGCAGCCTGGTACTTCACCAGAATGTTGTAGCATCGCTGATGTTGTAAAAAGTTTCCGGCTGACTAATAAACGCAATGGGGGGGGGGGGATTTACTAAAACTGAAGCACACAGAATCTGGCGCAGGTGTGCAAAGTAACCATTCAGCTTCTAACTTCAGCTTGTTCAATTAAGCTTTGACAAAAAAACTTGGAAGCTGATTGGTTAATATGGACAGCTACGCCAGATTCTGTGTGCACCAGTTTTAGTAAATCCCCCCCCCCCCCCCTGATTGGGATTGATTTACTAAAGATGAAGAGACTGCTGAGCGAAAGTTCAATGAGATTAGTAAATAAGGTAAAGTAGTGTTCACTATAAATACCCAAACATGTGCAAGGGAAATTAAAAAAAAAACAGAATTTGCTTCTGTTTCAATGTTTTTATCGAATTTCAAATGACAGTACAACCATTGCTTGACAGGATCTAACTGTTATGAATGACAATGCTTCCCCAAATTGACATTTACATTTTTAGACAAATGCCAGAAGCAGCATTTTCAGAACATCGTAAATTACGTAGCGGTCAACAGAGAATGAAAAAAAGTCAGGTTCTTGGGTTATATTTGAGAAGATCACATGTCATAAGCGTTCGGATTATGTGACCTACATTGGAGAACTGCATACCGATTATACAGGACTTCATGTTTAGTAGAACTTTACCAGTAGGTGAAATATATGAGATGGCCAGGAAGAAAAGGATGAAGGATGTAGTGGCCAGAAGGCCTAGCGAGAGAAGGACTAAGGATAATGTAGTGGCCATTAGGCCCAGAGAGAGAAGGATAAAGGATGTAGAGGCCATAAGGTCCAGAGAGAGAAGGACAAAAGATGTAGAGGCCATAAGGCCCAGAGAGAGAAGGACAAAAGATGTAGCGGCCATAAGGTCCAGAGAGAGAAGGACAAAGGATGTAGAGGCCATAAGGTCCAGAGAGAGAAGGACAAAGGATGTAGAGAAAATAAGGCCCAGAGAGAGAAGGACAAAAATTGTAGTGGCCATAAGGCCCAGCGAAAGAAGGACAAAGGAATGTAGTGGCTATAAGGCCCAGCGAGAGAAGGACAAATGACGTAGTAGTCATTAGGACCAGGGAGAGAAGGACAAAGGATGTAGAGGCCATTAGGCCCAGAGAGTGAAGGATAAAGGATGTAGAGGCCATAAGGCCCAGCGAAAGAAGGACAAAGGATGTAGTGGCCATAAGGCCCAGCGAGAGAAGAACAAAAGATGTAGCGGCCATAAGGCCCAGAGAGAGAAGGACAAAGGATGTAGAGGCCATAAGGCCCAGCGAGAGAAGGGAAAAGAATGTAGCGGCCATAAGGACCAGCGAGAGAAGGACAAAGGATGTAAAGAAAATAAGGCCCCAGCAAGAGAAGGACAAAAATTGTAGTGGCCATAAGGCCCAGAGAGAGAAGGACAAAGGATGTAGAGGCCATAAGGCTCAGCAAAAGAAGAACAAAGGATGTAGTGGCCATAAAGCACAGCGAGAGAAGGACAAAGGATGTAGAGGCCATAAGGCCCAGAAAGAGAAGTACAAAAATTGTAGTGGCCAAAAGGCCCAGCAAAAGATGAACAAAGAATGTAGTGGCCATAAGGCCCAGCGAGAGAAGGACAAAGAATGTAGTAGTCATTAGGCCCAGAGAGAGAAGGACAAAGGATGTAGAGACCATAAGGCCCAGCAAGAGAAGGACAAAGAATGTAGTGACCATAAGGCCCAGAGAGAGAAGGACAAAGGATGGAGTGGCCATTAGGCCTAGGGAGAGAAGGACAAAGGATGTAGTGACCATAAGGCCCAGTGAGAGAAGGGCAAAGGATGTAGTAGTCATTAGCTCCAGAGAGAGAAGGACAAAGGATGTAGAGACCATAAGGCCCAGCAAGAGAAGGACAAAGAATGTAGTGGCCATAAGGCCCAGTGGGAGAAGGGCAAAGGATGAAGTAATAAAAGCCAGCAAGGGCGAAAAAGGGAAAGACAGAAAACGTGAAAAGGAGAAAGAAAGGTTCTGCTTTGCACAGTACTAACGGTTGGTTGGTTATGTAAATGTTTTAAACCTCAGACCCACCGCCCAGGGCAAGCCACCTTTTCCCCCTATAAACCCTAGACATCAAAGGCTATCCCTGTACATTTCCAAGTGGTGTAGCTGTATCTACTGTAGTGTTCCCAGATTCATAAAAAATATCTTATATTAGTCCTCCAGGACAGTGGTTCTCAACCCTATCCTCAAGTACCCCCAACAGGCCATGTTTTCAGGTTTTCCTTTATCTTGTACAGGTGCTTTAAATCAGAGTCAATGGCTTGGTATTTTGGACAGCTATTTTATCTAGTTTATCTAAGAGAAATTCCCAAAACATGTCCTGTCGGGGGTACTTGAGGACAGGGTTGAGAACCACTGCTCTAGGAGACAAGGCAAATGTTCATTAATCATTATATTATCAACCCTCATCTGGAGCTCTGGCAATGGAAAAAGGCTACTGCTTCCGGCTCCTAGCTAGAGTTAGTTGTGCTGCAAGGAACACCTATGTAATGTGTTTTTGTGACTTGGTCAAGGGCCCAATAGATGCATACTAGAGGGCTTGCCAAGTGTTCTTAGGGGCAGTTCTATGAAATAGTGACTTAAGTAGGAGAAAGATTTTAGTGCAGAGAGCAGCGGCAATTGGCAGGTCCACCAAATATGCATCATGTCTCCAACTGCATGACAGTCATGGAAACATCTGTCAGAATAACTGGGGTTCTGATGGGACATTTGTGAAGGAACCATCTTATCATTACTTTGTATGGTTCTCTGTGCTAGTCAGATTTAGGGAACGCTTTGCTAAATGGCCCCAAATCTCTACCCAATCTTTCTCATGTCTGGTCTGTTGTGCCAGTTTGTTGAGTTGTGAGTACAGTATAGAGCAACCATTCTCAACCAGGTTCTGTGGAACCCTAGGGGTCCTCCAGAGGTTTGCTAGGGGTTCCTTCAGCTGTGGCTAATTGATCGCTCCTTTGATGGTGCCTGCAAAGTTCCAGGGGCCAAGGCCACTTGGCAAAGCCAAAAATGTCACACAATTGATCATATCTAGATGTCTGAAAGGGTTGCATTCCGACGACCACAATAAGGAGGGCATTCTTCCCACTGAACACTAATAGAGAGGTATACTACTGACACCCCATGAATTGGTTTTAGAAGGGGTTCCCCAAGACCTGAACATTATTTTATAGGATCTTCGGGGTGAAAACATTGAGAAAGGCTGGTATAGAAATTAGGTTGGGTCCCCTGGATTGTGACGGCAGATATGCACCAAGCAGGTCAATGGTTTGGTGAGATTTTTAGTTTTAAATTTCAATAAGTTTTTTGTTTTTTAAAAAAGAAAGATGATACATAGAAAAGACCATCCTCAGAGATGTGGAAGTGTAACATATCGACATTCAACAAAAGGAAGACAAACATTGAGGTTGATTTAACTAAAGGCAAATAGACTATGCACTTTGCAAGTGCAGTTGCACTCCTTTTCCCCAGAGCTTAGTAAATGCGGTAAAGCTCTGCTGATTTCCATCATCCAATCACGTGCAAGCAACATGCTTTTTGTTTTTATTTACCTTGTCAGTAGAGGGACAAGGTCATCTGGAGCTCAGGGCGACCCTCCAAGACGTATGAACATTATCTGTCAGCAAAATTCCCCCCGCGCCCCCCCCCAAAAAAACAAAAAACGAGCACTAACCTGCATGATGACTCCGTAAAAATCCTCCTACTCCCTGTACAAATCTGCCCCCTATTAAAATCCCCCCTCCCAGCACAAACCTTTGCCCCCTCCCCCCCAATCTACCCTCCCAGCTCAAAACCACCTTCTCCCCAAATTCCCCCAGCACAAAACACCCCCCAAAAATAAATGACCCCTCCTAGCACAAATCTTCTACCCCTCAAATGTCCCATCCTAGCACAAATAACCCCCCCAAACCATTGACCTGCTTGGTGCATGGTCAATGGTTTGGGGGGGTTACATAGTTACATAGTTACATAGTTAGTAAGGTTGAATAAAGACACCAGTCCATCCAGTTCAACCTGAGTGAGTGTGGGTCTACAACCCTGACCCTTGTCCCTAACCCTGAACATCGCACACTCACATCAATCCCTACCCTCAATCCAAGGTCCCCATTCATATACTAGGGCCAATTTTGGACAGAAGCCAATTAACCTACCAGCATGTCTTTGGAGTGTGGGAGGAAACCGGAGTACCCGGAGGAAACCCACGCAGGCACAGGGAGAACATGCAAACTCCAGGCAGGTAGTGTCGTGGTTGGGATTCGAACCAGCGACCCTTTTTACTGCTAGGCGAGAGTGCTAACCACTGCACCACTGTGCCGCCCACTCCATTTGTGCTACTAAACTCACTGAACCCCCATCATCACTCCTAGCACAGATCCTTCCCCCCAAATTTCCCCTCCTGGCACAAATACCCCCCCCCCCAATCATCCCAACTAGCACAAATCCCCCCCCCCCCCCCAAAAAAAAACAATAATTCCTTCCTAGCAGTACAAATTCCCTCCCCCTTCTACCACATTCTAGCACCCCCCCCCCCCCCAAATCCTCCCTTCTAGCAGAAATCCTCTTCCCCCATTCTCCCTCCCAACACAGAATCCCCCAAATCACCTCTCCAGGCACCCCCCCCCCCCAAATTTTCATTCCCAGAACAATTCTTACCTCCTGCCACCCCCCCCCCCCCCACACACACACACACACACACACACAAATTCCCCCTCCCAACACAAATCATAATCTTCTGCATAATCTTCTCGCAGCCCCCCCCCCCCCAACAACACGTGATAGCACAGTGCCCTCCTGCCCATCCCTTGTCCCGGGCCATGTTCCTTGTACCTGATTGGATATTCTTTACAAAGTGAAGCTCTATCAGATTTACTAGGGAAAATTAGTGCAACAGCATATGCAAAGTGCAAAGTCTATTCACCTTTAGTAAATCAACCCCACAGGGGCAAGATCCAGGGTTTTTTTTTTTTCTTGTACATGTTTGTATGAATGATAAAGACAATGCCCCCTTATTTACTAAACTCACTGAACCTTTCACTTTCCTAAGAAAACAGGCTCTACCACTTTGGTATATCAACCCCATTGCACACTATGAAAGATCTCAAAGGATCCCCCCAGTTTTCTGTAAAGCAGAGGACCTCTAGGGGTGGGTTTCCTAAAGGCAAATAGACTGTGCACTTTGCAAGGGCAGTTGTTCTGGAGCTTGATAAGTGAGGAGGAGCTCTGTTCACTTTCATCATCATTATTATTATTATTATACAGGTTTTATATAGCGCCAACAGTTTGCACAGCGCTTAACAAAATAAAGGCAGACATTAAAGTTACATTACAAATTGGAACAAGAGGAATCAGAGGGCCCTGCTTGTTAGAGCTTACTGTACAATCTAAAAAGGAAGGGTCAATTGATACAAAAGGTAATAGCTGTGGGGGATGAGCTGATGGAGGAAATAAAACAGTGTTAGTTAGAAGCAGGATAGGCTTCTTTGAAGAGAAGGGTTTTCAGGGATCGTCTAAAGATGGATAGATTGGGGGACAGTCGGACAGATTGGGGGTAGGGGGTTCCAAAGGATGGGAGAAGCTCTGGAGAAATCCTAGAGGCGAGCATGGGAGGAGGTGACAAGGGAGCTAGAGAACAGGAGGTCTTGGGAGGACCGAAGAGAGCGGCTTGGTTGGTATTTTGGGACTAGGTTAGTGATGTAGCTGGGGGCAGAGTTATGGACGGCTTTGTAAACTATTGTTAGTACTTTGAATTATATTGGTTGGGTGAGTGGAAGCCAGTGGAGGGATTGGCAGAGAGGGGTGGAGGACACTGAATGTAGGCCAGTGGAGGGATTGGCATAGAGGGGTGGAGGACACTGAATGGAGGCCAGTGGAGGGATTGGCGGAGAGGGGTGGAGGACACTGAACGGTTGGTAAGGTGGACGAGTCTTGCAGCTGCATTCATTATGGACTGAGGGGGGGATAGTCTATGTGAAGGTAATCCAATGAGGAGGGAGTTGCAGTAGTCGAGGCGAGAGATGACCAGGGAGTGAATTAGAAGCTTGGTGGTGTCTTTAGTTAAAAAGGGGCGTGTTCTAGAGATGTTGCGAAGGTTGAGGCGGCATGGGAACGGACTGATAGTTGTGCCATTGATCTTGACACTGAAGTCAGGGAAAGGGCTTGTGGGGGAGGAACTATTAAGAGCTCGGTTTAGATAGATTCAGTTTGAGGAAGTGGTGTGACATCCAGGCTGATAGGTCGGTTAGTAAATCAGTGATGCGTGAGGAGATTGATGGGGTGAGCTGAGGGGCAGAGAGATAGATTTGGGTGTCATCAGCATATAAATGGTAGCGGAAGCCATGGGAGGCCATCAGCTGACCCAGGGAGGACTTTTAGATCAAGAATAATAGAGGTCCAAGGACAGAACCTTGGGAGGACCCCAACGGCAAAAGGAGTTGGAGAGGAGGAAGTAGAGTTGTAAGTGACACTGAAGGTGCAATGAAATAGGTAAGATTCGAACCAACGGAGAGGGCAGCCATGGAGACCAAGCAAGTTGAGTTTTTTGAGGAGGAGGGGGTGGTCAACCGCATCAAAGGCAGCGGAGAGGTCCAAGAAAGGCCATCATCCAATCACACGCCAGCAAAAATGCTGTCTTTTTGTTTTCCTTGCACATGATTGGGTATTCCTTTGGAAAGAGAAGCTTCATAGCATTTACTAAGCTCTGGAGTAATTGCACGAGAAAAGTACACAGTCCGTTTGCCATTAGTAAACCAACCCCCATAGTGTTCCTATGCTAATGATCTCCACTTATAAAGAAGAGCATTCTTGATTTTGTATGCACCGTGATAATACCTGAAACTGTTTATCAAAGTTTTATATTTTCAAATTCAAATAACTATATATTAAAATCTTTAACAGTAAATGCAAGCACAATATAATCTCCAGAACTCGTACTAAATAAAGAATATAACTGTGTCACCTTAATAAATGGCAAATACGTTCAGACTTGCTTGCGGAACAATGAAAAACTATGAAGATATGCAAAACTGTAACTAGGTGATTTACATTAAAGTTTTGACTACAAAAATGATTGCCTCCTAAAATTATTTCACATCCTCTGAAGAGCATAAAGACATTGAATAAGTATGTAAGTATGGAAGAGGATTTATGTATGGGTCCCGATTGGATGTGTGCGCTATACATGTATGGGGTTTTTTTGTCGAATATATACAGTAATTGTTTATTTTATTACATTGTATTCTTTTCACATAATGTTACTTCTGTCGCAAATCTGCTGAAATGACAACTACACTCACCGGACACTTTATTAGGTACACCTGTTCAATGGCTTGGTAACACAAATTGCTGATCAGCCAATCACACGGCAGCAGCTCAATGCATTTAGGCATCTAGACGTGGTGAAGACGACTTGCTGAAGTTCAAACCGAGCATCAGAATGGGGAAAGAAAGGGGATTTAAGTGACTTTGAACGCGGCGTGGTTGTTGGCGAAAGGCGGGGCTGGTCTGAGTATTTTCTGGGATTTTCACACACAACCATCTCTCGGGGTTTACAGAGAATGGTGGGAAAAAGAGAAAATATCCAGTGAGCGGCAGTTGTGTGGAGGAAAATGCCTTGTTGATGTCAGAGGAGAATGGGCAGACTGGTTCCAGTTGATAGAAAGGTAACAGTAACTCAAATAACCACTCGTTACAACCGAGGTATGCAGAATACCATCTCTGAACGCACAACACATCCAACCTTGAAGATGGGCTAAAGAAGCAGAAGACCACATCGGGTGCCACTCCTGTCAGCTAGGAATAGGAAACTGAGGCTACAATTGGCACAGGATCACCAAAATTGGACAATAGAAGATTGGAAAAACGTTGCCTGGTCTGACGAGTCTGGATTTCAGCTGCGACATTCAGATGGTGGGGTCAGAATTTGGCGCATGGATCCATCCTGCCTTGTATCACCGGTTCAGGCTGGTGGTGGGGGTGTAATGGTGTGGGGGATATTTTCTTGGCACACTTTGGGCCCCTTAGTACCAATTGAGCATCGTTAAAACACCACGGCCTACCTGAGTATTGTAGCTGACCATGTCCATCCCTTTATGACTACAGTGTCCCCATCTTCTGATGGCTCCTTCCAGCAGGATAATGCCCCATGTCACAAAGCTCCAATCATCTCACCACTGGACAATGAGGTCCCTGTACTCTAATGTCCTCCACACTCACCAGATCTCCATCCAATAGAGCACCTTTGGAATGTGGTGGAACGGGGGATTGGCATTATGGATGTGCAGCCGACAAATCTGCAGCAACTGCGTGATGTTATCATGTCACTATGGAGCAAAATCTCTGAGAAACGTTTCCAACACCTTGTTGGATCTTTGCCACCAAGAATGAAGGCAGTTCTGAAGGCAAAAGGGGTCCAACCCGGTACTAGCAAGGTGCACCTAATAAAGTGGTGAGTGTATGTGACAGCATACATGGACCCTCTTCAAAAAACCTTATTGCTAACTCAAGAATCCCATGGAGTGATTAGGTGACCTCCAAACCACAGTGCAATTATTCTACCCTTGTGATTTATTGAAAGGGTGGGAGCAACGCATCAGCTTATATAGACTCTTTAAAAGATTTTTATTTTGTAACCGCATTCCCCTTCATTAAGGCTAAAAACCAACTAGGGCTTTTTGCAATCCAAAGTGCCTACATCATCTGGTCATTTAAAAGGTCTATACAAGCTGGTGCGGCGCTTCCATCCTTTCAAAACTTCGATAAACTCCTCTGGGGGTCCTGAGCAGCCTCTGGGACCCTAAACCACCCATTGTGTTACACCACATCTCCAGCGCTCCTACAGCACAAAGATTACCCTTGCGATTTCGGTGGGGAAGGTCTAATTTACTAAGACACCTGGGGTCTAAATAGTAGATGATGAATAGACAGTGTGATCTGCACACCTGGCTGTGGGACTCACATATGTATAAGAAGGGTCTTCTTACTGCTGGAGGAGAACTAAGTACTCGCTCTGCTGATTGTCTGTGACCGGCCTTGATTTCCAGGACGCAGTCCAGGACCAGGTCATGTCGGGACAGCTTTTAAAAATCTGTGACTGTCCCAGCCAATTCAGGACTGTTGGCAACTATGCTCATCGTACGTATATAGGTGAGACTCGGGAGGGAAGGCTCATTGATGGAGGTGGGGGCTTATTGATGGAGGTGGGGAGGGAAGGCTCAATGATGGAGGTGGAGATGGAAGGCTCATTGATGAAGGTGGGGGGGGCTCATTGATGGAGGTGGAGATGGAAGGCTCATTGATGAAGGTGGGGGGGGCTTATTGATGGAGGTGGGGAGGGATGGCTCATTGATGGAGGTGGGGGCTTATTGATGGAGGTGGGGAGGGAAGGCTCATTGATGGAGGAAAGAGGAGGGATGGCTCATCGATGGAGGTGGAGATGGAAGGCTCATTGATGAAGGTGGGGGGGGGCTCATTGATGGAGGTGGAGATGGAAGGCTCATTGATGAAGGTGGGGGGGCTTATTGATGGAGGTGGGGAGGGATGGCTCATTGATGGAGGTGGAGATGGAAGGCTCATTGATGAAGGTGGGGGGGGCTTATTGATGGAGGTGGGGAGGGAAGGCTCATTGATGGTGGTAAGAGGAGGAATGGCTCATCGATGGAGGTGGAGATGGAAGGCTCATTGATGAAGGTGGAGATGGAAGGCTCATTGATGAAGGTGGGGGAGGCTTATTAATGGAGGTGGGGAGGGATGGCTCATTGATGGAGGTGGAGATGGAAGGCTCATTGATGGAGGTGGGTTTTTTTGATGAAGGCAGAGAGGGAAGGCTCATTGATGGAGGTAAGGGGAGGGATGGCTCATTGATGAAGGTGGTGATGGGAGGCTCATTTATGGAGGTGAAGATGGAAGGCTCATTGATGGAGGTGGGGTTTTTTTTGATGAAGGTGGGGAGGGATGGCTCATTGATGAAGGTGGTGATGGAAGGCTCATTTATGGAGGTGAAGATGGAAGGCTCATCGACGGAGGTGGGGAGCGAAGGCTCATTGAGGGAAGTGGGGAGGAAAGGCTGGCCCAGGTAGTCTGATCCAATTGAAGAGCTACTGGAGCTCAAAATTATAAAGGTAATGCTGGTTCTGATAGAAAGATGCCAGAACATGCAGAACATTGTAGTTTGTTGTGTGTTGGGCTGTGTAGTCATAGACCAGTCAGGGTCTCCATGCTGACCCGTGTCCACAGCCAAAAGCGCCTATAATGGGCACGTGAGCATCAGAACTGGACCACAGAGTAATGGAAGAAGGTGGCCTGGTCTGATGCATCACGTTTTCTTTTACATCCTGTGGATGGCCGGGTGTGTGTGTATCACTTACCTGGGGAAGAGATGGCACTAGGATGTAGTTTGAGAAGTCCGATTCATGAAGGCCCTACCTTGCAACTTACAGGACTTAAAGGATCTGCTACTGATGGCTTGGTGCCAGATGGAGTCCATGCCTCAATGGGTCAGGAAAGGGTGACCTACTCAATATTAGGTGGGTGGCCATCATTTTATGGCTGATCAGTGTATTTCCTCTGACACGTCTTTTTTTACAGATATAAAATCATCCAATCATCTCACCACTGGACAATGAGGTCCCTGTACTCTAATGTCCTCCACACTCACCAGATCTCCATCCAATAGAGCACCTTTGGGATGTGGTGGAACTGGAGATTGGCATTATGGATGTGCAGCCGACAAATCTGCAGCAACTGCGTGATGTTATCATGTCACTATGGAGCAAAATCTCTGAGGAACGTTTCCAACACCTTGTTGGATCTTTGCCACCAAGAATGAAGGCAGTTCTGAAGGCAAAAGGGGTCCAACCCGGTACTAGCAAGGTGCACCTAATAAAGTGGTGAGTGTATGTGACAGCATACATGGACCCTCTTCAAAAAACCTTATTGCTAACTCAAGAATCCCATGGAGTGATTAGGTGACCTCCAAACCACAGTGCAATTATTCTACCCTTGTGATTTATTGAAAGGGTGGGAGCAACGCATCAGCTTATATAGACTCTTTAAAAGATTTTTATTTTGTAACCGCATTCCCCTTCATTAAGGCTAAAAACCAACTAGGGCTTTTTGCAATCCAAAGTGCCTACATCATCTGGTCATTTAAAAGGTCTATACAAGCTGGTGCGGCGCTTCCATCCTTTCAAAACTTCGATAAACTCCTCTGGGGGTCCTGAGCAGCCTCTGGGACCCTAAACCACCCATTGTGTTACACCACATCTCCAGCGCTCCTACAGCACAAAGATTACCCTTGCGATTTCGGTGGGGAAGGTCTAATTTACTAAGACACCTGGGGTCTAAATAGTAGATGATGAATAGACAGTGTGATCTGCACACCTGGCTGTGGGACTCACATATGTATAAGAAGGGTCTTCTTACTGCTGGAGGAGAACTAAGTACTCGCTCTGCTGATTGTCTGTGACCGGCCTTGATTTCCAGGACGCAGTCCAGGACCAGGTCATGTCGGGACAGCTTTTAAAAATCTGTGACTGTCCCAGCCAATTCAGGACTGTTGGCAACTATGCTCATCGTACGTATATAGGTGAGACTCGGGAGGGAAGGCTCATTGATGGAGGTGGGGGCTTATTGATGGAGGTGGGGAGGGAAGGCTCAATGATGGAGGTGGAGATGGAAGGCTCATTGATGAAGGTGGGGGGGGCTCATTGATGGAGGTGGAGATGGAAGGCTCATTGATGAAGGTGGGGGGGGCTTATTGATGGAGGTGGGGAGGGATGGCTCATTGATGGAGGTGGGGGCTTATTGATGGAGGTGGGGAGGGAAGGCTCATTGATGGAGGAAAGAGGAGGGATGGCTCATCGATGGAGGTGGAGATGGAAGGCTCATTGATGAAGGTGGGGGGGGGGCTCATTGATGGAGGTGGAGATGGAAGGCTCATTGATGAAGGTGGGGGGGGCTTATTGATGGAGGTGGGGAGGGATGGCTCATTGATGGAGGTGGAGATGGAAGGCTCATTGATGAAGGTGGGGGGGGCTTATTGATGGAGGTGGGGAGGGAAGGCTCATTGATGGTGGTAAGAGGAGGAATGGCTCATCGATGGAGGTGGAGATGGAAGGCTCATTGATGAAGGTGGAGATGGAAGGCTCATTGATGAAGGTGGGGGAGGCTTATTAATGGAGGTGGGGAGGGATGGCTCATTGATGGAGGTGGAGATGGAAGGCTCATTGATGGAGGTGGGTTTTTTTTGATGAAGGCAGAGAGGGAAGGCTCATTGATGGAGGTAAGGGGAGGGATGGCTCATTGATGAAGGTGGTGATGGGAGGCTCATTTATGGAGGTGAAGATGGAAGGCTCATTGATGGAGGTGGGGTTTTTTTTTATGAAGGTGGGGAGGGATGGCTCATTGATGAAGGTGGTGATGGAAGGCTCATTTATGGAGGTGAAGATGGAAGGCTCATCGACGGAGGTGGGGAGCGAAGGCTCATTGAGGGAAGTGGGGAGGAAAGGCTGGCCCAGGTAGTCTGATCCAATTGAAGAGCTACTGGAGCTCAAAATTATAAAGGTAATGCTGGTTCTGATAGAAAGATGCCAGAACATGCAGAACATTGTAGTTTGTTGTGTGTTGGGCTGTGTAGTCATAGACCAGTCAGGGTCTCCATGCTGACCCGTGTCCACAGCCAAAAGCCCCTATAATGGGCACGTGAGCATCAGAACTGGACCACAGAGTAATGGAAGAAGGTGGCCTGGTCTGATGCATCACGTTTTCTTTTACATCCTGTGGATGGCCGGGTGTGTGTGTATCACTTACCTGGGGAAGAGATGGCACTAGGATGTAGTTTGAGAAGTCCGATTCATGAAGGCCCTACCTTGCAACTTACAGGACTTAAAGGATCTGCTACTGATGGCTTGGTGCCAGATGGAGTCCATGCCTCAATGGGTCAGGAAAGGGTGACCTACTCAATATTAGGTGGGTGGCCATCATTTTATGGCTGATCAGTGTATTTCCTCTGACACGTCTTTTTTTACAGATATAAAATCTTGCCTCACCGTGACATTCTTACGGGGGAATTGGAAGCATCAGTATTCTGCAGCGTTGTTGGGTCAAGGTTTGTGTACGGGGCACTTGTTGTCCAGGTGTCATGTGTGTTGCTAATTTAAGCACTGACAGGAGCCTTACCACTCGGCACCAAGTAGAAAACATCAAGATTTCTGCAGAGTATTATTACTGAGTGATAACTGAAGACCTGAAGCAGCCAGGCACCCTGCTAATAGGCTTAGTAAAGCAAAAACGCAACAACAGCCAAGCTCCATGTGCAAACCGAAAAAAAAAAAAATCACATTAAGTGCACCTTCATTTTTGTTAAGGAATTGATTTGGCAAGTGCTGCCTGAATCTCATCAGATTTAGTAAAGCCTGAATGTGGACAAAGAAAAGCATGAAGAGTTTTGACCGGGGCACTTTTACCATCTAAAGCAATTTGCACTTCTAATCTGAGTCGGCTGATCAGGAACTTTCCTTGGATATATTTACTTGATAATTTTATTGCGTAATAGAGGGCTATACAAAGGAGTTCCACTTCACTACATACACTACATTGTCAAAAGTATTGAGACACATGCCTTTACACGCACCTGACCTTTAATGGCATCCCACTCTTAGTCCGTAGGGTTCAACATTGAGTTGGCCCACCCTTTGCAGCTTTAACAGCTCCAGCTCTTCTGGGAAGGCCGTCCACAAGGTTTAGGAGTGTGTCTATGGGAATGTTTGACCATTCTTCCAGAAGCGCATTTGTGAGGTCAGGCACTGATGTTGGACGAGAAGGCCTGGCTCACAGTCTCCACTCTAATTCATCCCAAAGGTGTTCTGTCGGGTTGAGTTTAGGACTCTGTGAAGGCCAGTCAATTTCCTCCACCCCAAACTCGCTCATCCATGTCTTTATGGACCTTGCTTTGTGAACCGGTGCGCAGTCATGTTGGAACAGGTAGGGGCCATCCCCAAACTGTTCCCACAAAGTTGGGAGCCAAGCCCAACCCCTAAAAAACAACCCCACAATCCTCCCTCCACCAAATGATTTGGACCAGTGCCAAAGCAAGGTCCAAAAAAAGACATGGATGAGTGAGTTTGGGGTGGAGGAACTTGAGTGGCCTACACAGAGTCTTGACCTCAACCCAATAGAACACCTTTGGGAGGAATTAGAGCGGAGACTGCAAGCCAAACCCTCTCATTCAACATCCTGATCTCACAAAGAATGGTCAAACATTCTCATAGACACACTCCTAAACCTTGTGGACGGCCTTCCTAGAAGAGTTGAAGCTGTTATAGCTGCAAAGGGTGGGGCCAACTCATTACACACGGTCGGATTTTCAGACGGAAAATGTGTGATAGGACCGTGTGTAGGCTCCATCACACATTTTCCATCGGATTTTCCGACACACAAAGTTTGAGAGCAGGCTACAAAATTTTCCGACAACAAAATCCGTTGTCGGAAATTCCGATCGTGTGTACACAAATCCGACGCACAAAGTGCCACGCATGCTCAGAATAAATGAAGAGACGAAACCTATTGGCTACTGCCCCGTTTATAGTCCCGATGTACGTGTTTTACGTCACCGCGTTCAGAACGATCAGATTTTCCCGCAACTTTGTGTGACCGTGTGTATGCAAGGCAAGTTTGAGCCAACATCCGTTGGTAAAAATCCATGGATTTCGTTGTCGGAATGTCCGACCGTTTTTGTACAGGGCATAAGACTGGTATGCCATTAAAGTTCATGTGCCTGTAAAGGCAGGCGTCCCAATACTTTTGGCAATATAGTGTATGTCAAAACTATAAACAATACCAGTTGTGATGGACTTGTGAGGTACCCAAGGACTACACAAAAATGATCAAAAAATTGATGCATTTATTTTATTGACATCACATAAAATTATTATACGATCTCTAAAAGCATTACAATAATATTAGCCTCCTCATTTGTAGGGGATCCCTAAAGTATAATCAAATAATAAGGATGAACCGCGCTAAAGGTTGAAGTAATATACTACAGAAAGTATATCAAACAATATCAAATTTTGAATTTAGCAAAATGAAATAAATGATTATAATCATACAAAATCAATTTGGTGACATAAAATACAAAATTAAATGACATTAAACAGAAAAAAAAAAAAAAAGTCCCAAACCAAATCGATATCCAATGTGATTAACCAAAATCAATAACAGTGACATAAAATGTGAAAGTGAATGATAATGTGCGGAAAAAAGTCCCAAAACCAAATCGGTATCCAATGGTGATAAGACAAATTCATCAAATGGCACCCAGTGAGGAATCCACCACCTGCAGGAATACACGCTTACCAAAGGCAAGCTATAAGACAGCTTGTATATGGATATCCATTCGATGGAAAACAGCCCGTTCGACCTCCTCAAAAGAGAAAAACAAGCAGGAACGCTCCATCCAGCGGGTCAAAGCACTCAGCAAGGGGGACCCAGGGAAATAGAAAATAAATTCTCCATAGTGTAAATCAGTAGATAAAGGTTTATTTAAAAAGGAATATAGCACTTACATCAACAGCAAGGATATAGGCATAAACGAAGGTAAAAACAGCCGGCCGGCCTGCATACACCCGTTCAATACGAGATGATAACGATGACGTCAGCGCGTCAACCATCCGACGTACGTTTCGTCCTAGAAGACGTCGTCATGGGAACGGACCCCTAAAAGTATCCCTAAAAGATCCCTAAAGTATATACAGTATTTTATGCCATATGTCCAGATAATACAATCTGCCTATATTTGCTTTGTCTGGCTGGAACTGTTAAAGACATACGCCTTCGCCCATGTGGGATTTTATTTGTGAGCCCTGTACTTGTAACCTACAGAGCATACGTTGATATGTAATGTGAATTTTTAAGATAAATATACTTTGTACTGTTCATAAAATCACCTTTTGTTAAACAGCAATAAGACGTAACATTATGACCACCCACCTAATATTGTGTAGGTCCCACTTTTGCCACCAAAACAGCCCTGACCCATGCAGACATGGACCCCACTAGACCTCTGAAGGTTTGCTGTGGTCTCTGGCACAAAGCCGTCACCAGCAGATCCTTTAACCGCTTGCCGACCGCTTTACGCACATATACTGCAGCAGAAGGGCGTGTACAGGCATACTAATGTACCTGTACGTTGCCCTTTAAGAAGCGGCTTGCGGGCACGCGCCGCAAGCTCCATGAGTGTGATCGCAGGTCCCGCGGACTCGATGTCCGCGGGGATACCCGCGATTGTCTCACGGAGAGGAAGAACGGGGAAATGCTGATGTAAACAAGCATTTCCTCGTTCTGCCTAGTGACAGGACACTGATCACAGCTCCCTGTAATCGGGAGCAGTGATCAGTGTCGTGTCACACGTAGCCCCTCCCCCCCACGGTTAGAATCACTCCCTAGGACACACTTAACCCCTGCAGTGCCCCCTCCTGGTTAACCCCTTCAATGCCAGTCACATTTACACAGTAATCAATGCATTTTTAATCGCACTGATCGCTGTATAAATGTGAATGGTCCAAAAATAGCACCAAAAGTGTCTGATCTGTCAGCCATAATGTTGCAGTCACGATAAAAATCCCTGATCGCCGCCATTACTAGTAGAAAAAAAATTATTCTTTAAAATGCCATAAAACTGTTCCCTATTTAGTAGACGCTATAACTTTTGCGCAAATCAATCAATAAACGCTTATTGCAATTTTTTTTACCAAAAATATGTAGAAGAATACATATCGACCTAAACTGAGAAAAAAACATGTTTTTTTTATATATTTTTGGGGGATATTTATTATAGCAAAAGGTAAAAAATAATATGTTTTTTTCAAAATTGTCGCTACTTTTTTGTTTATAGCGCAAAAAATAAAAACCGCAGAGGTGATCAAATACCACCAAAAGAAAGCTTTATTTGTGGGAAAAAAAGGACGTCAATTTTGTTTTGGAGCCATGTCGCACGACTGCGCAGTTGTCAGTTAAAGCGACACAGTGCCGAATCGCAAAAAGTGCTCTGGTCTTTGGCCAGCCAAATGGTCTGGGGCTTAAGTGGTTAAGTTCTGTTGTGAGGTGAGGCCTCCATGAATCAAACTTATTTTTCCACATTTCACAGATGCCTAATGGCATGGAGATCTGGAGAATTTGGAGGTGAAGTTTCAAGTTACCACCTTGAAGACACCTTCTTCCATTGCTCCTCAGTCCAGTTCTGATGCTCATATGCCCATTGTAGGCGCTATTGGCTGTGGACACGGGTCAGCATGGGCACTTGACAGGTCTGCGGCTACACAGCCCCATACACAACAAATTGCAATGCTCTTTGTGTTTTGACAACTTGCTCAGAACCAGCATTCACTTTTTTGGCAATTTGAGCTCCAGTAGCTCTTTTGCTGGATCAGATTACAAGGGCCAGGCTTCCTCCCTTACTTTCATAAATGAGCCTTCCCTCTCTACCTCCATCAATGACTCTTCCCTCACCACCTCTATCAATGAGCCTTCCATCCCCACCTCCATCAAGGAGCCTTCCCTCCCCACCTCCATCCATGAGCCTTCCCTCCCCACCCCCATCAATGAGCCTTTGCCCCCACCTCCATCAATGAGCCTTCCCTCCCCAACTCCATCAATGAGCCTTCTCTCTCCACCTCCATCAATCAGCCTTTCCTCCCCACCTCCATCAATGAGCCTACCCTTCCCACCTCCGTCAATGAGCCTACTCTCCCCAGCTCTATCAATGAGCCTTGGCCACCCACCTCCATCAATGAGTTGTCCCCCCCACCTCCATCAATGAGCTTTCACTCCCCACCTTCATCAATAAGCTTTCCCTCCCCACCTCCATCAATGAATCTTGGTCGCCCACCTTCATCAATGAGCCTTGGCTGCCCATCTTCATCAATGAGTCTTCCCACCCCACCTCTATAAATGAGCCTTCCCTCCTCACCTCCATCAATGAGCCTTGGCCACCGACCTTCTTTAAAGAGCCTTCCCTCCCCACCTCTATAAATGAGCCCTCCCTCCCCACCTCCATCAATGACCCTTGACTGTCCACCTTCATAAATGAGCCACCTTCTTTAATGAGCCTTCCCTCCCCACCTCTATAAATGAGCCTTCCCTCCCCACCTCCATAAATGAGCCTTCCCTCCCCACCTCCTTAAATGAGCCTTGGCTGCCACCTCCATAAATGAGCCTTCCCTCCCCTCCTCCATCCATGAGCCTTCCCTCCCCGCCTCCATCCATGAGCCTTCCCTCCCCACCTCCATCAATGAGCCCCCCCACCACCTCCATCAATGAGACTTTCCCCCACCATTGTCTATTAACCTTCCCTCCCCACCTCCATCAATGAGTCTTCCCTCCCCTCCTCCATCAATGAGCCCTCCCTCCCCACCTTCATCAATGAGCCCTCACTCCCCACCTCCATCAATGAGCCTTCCCTCCCCACCTCCATCAATGTGCCTCCATCTCCATCATTGAGCCTTCCCCCATCATCATCTACAAGAGGCTTCCTTCCTTACTCCCTTACTTTGACTCAATGAGCCTTTCCTTTTCCACCTCCATCAATGACCCTTTCCTCCCCACCTTCAACAATGAGCCTTCCCTCCCACTTCTATAAAGGAGCCTTCCCCCCTCACCTCCATCAATGAGCCTTGGCTGCCCACCTTCTTTATTGAGCCTTCCCTCCCCACCACTATAAATGAGCCTTCCCTCCCCACCTCCATCAATGAGCCTTCCCGCCCCACCTCCATCAATGAGCCTCCCCGCCCCACCTCCATCCATGAGCCTTCCCTCCCCACCTCCATCAATGAGCCCCCCCCCACCTCCTTCAATGAGCTTCCCCCACACCATCATCTATGAGCCTTCCCTCCCCACCTCCATCAATGAGGTCTCTCTCCCCACCTCTATCAATGAGCCTTCCCTCCCCACCTCATCAATGAGCCTTGGCCGCCCATGACCCTGTCACCGGTTGGCCGGTTCTTCTTCCTTTGACCAGTTTTGGTCGGTCCTGACCGCTGCAGACCAAAAACATCCCACAACAGCTGCAGTTTTAGAGTTTCTCTGACCCAGTCGCCTAGACATTATAATTTGCTCCTTGTCAAATTCTCTCAAATCCTTACACTTGCCCATTTTTCTGCTTTCAACACATAATCCACAGACAGCAAAAAAAAAAAAAAAGCCCAACAGGGGTTCTAACCCTCCCCTTTTGCCTTTGGATAGGCTTTAAACCAGGTTTTAGAAACTGGGGTTGTGTCTGCTGTACATCTGCTTCCTGCATGTTAAATATGGTAAGTTTTCTTTTACTAGCCATGGCACTAATCAAGTCTCTTTGGTACTCTCAGATATCGATGAATGTGCTCTTGGTACCCATGAATGCACCCAACTTTGTGTGAACTCAGAGGGGTCCTACACCTGCCGCTGTCTTCCGGGGTTCCGCTTGGAAATGGGCTCAGACAGTCAATGTGTTGGTGAGTAACATGAAGTATTGTGTGTATCCAGGGCCAGGATAAGGTATGTGCAGGAGGGGAAGCTGCCCTGGGCGTAATGGTTTACTGTAGGGACAGGGGTAACAAGAGTAGTGATAGTGGCAGTGATTTTGACAAGCGAGTAACTGCACTTCCTGTTTGCCAGATTATTGTGCTCTCTCCAGCCAATATCTTGTTCCTTTGCTTACCTGTAGCTGTCCTTATCTGCACTACCACTCGTTACTGACCTTGACTTGTTCCTTGACTTCACTTCTGTTTGATCCCAACCTACAACCATTTGTTACCAACCCTTGGCTTGTTTACTGACTTCACTTCTGCTTGATCCCTACCTGCTGTATCTACTACTGGACTCCAGCTAGCTCACCTTGTGGTGGGGTGATCCTGGGGACCGCAACCTGGTACTAACATGCAGCAAAATTCATCTTCACTATCAGGATTTCTGGTGAATACTGGTTAGTGTTTAGACCCCTGCACCTCAGATGAGCCTGCATCATCCGCCAGGGTGGCCTGCTTGTGTACTTATCCAGCTGGTTGGTGGGAGCTTCTCTACTGCTATAGCTACTGGTCTCCAAGGCTGACCCCTGATCATGACACATACCTATCCTTTCCTAGCAAATGCACTAGACTGTATGGAGTAGGGATACACTAAAAGTTACGCAGCTGCCATTATATACTTCCACTTTAACCTACAGGTAAGTCTATAATAAGGCTTACCTGTAGATACTGTGAATATCTCCTAAACTTGCATGCAGCCGATGACATTATGGGCACATGCGCTCTGAAGGTCCGGCTTACAGTGCCACTGCCGGACCTTCAGCACCCATGCCGGAAACAGCGGCTCCCGCGCGCATGCACTGGAGTCACGTCATCGCGCCTCCGGTCATTCATGTAGCCGGGGGCGTGAACCCAGAAGGAAGAATGGGAGAACATGTCAGCCTCAGAGAGGGCTTCGTTCTCAGGGGGGGAGAGCTGCATGGGCTGTAATGTGAATAGGGGGCATAGCTGAACGGGACGTAATGTGAATGGGAGGGTGGCAGATCTGCAGTGGCTACAATTTGAATGGGGGGGAGCGAGGGGGAGAGCTTCATGGGCTGTAATGTGAATGGGGGGGGGGGGGGGGCAGATCTGCGATGCATGCTAGCATATTATGACATTGCCTTGCAGGATTTTTTTTTTAACCACCAGCAGTTTACAACTACTTTAACTTGAACAGTAAACTCCAGCAGCTCCTGCTTTCACCCTCCATCAAGAGCTATCTTTACTTTCATTCTCTGCTCCATGCCTGAGTAAGGTAGGAGAGTGAAGGGGCAGAGCTGCAAGGGCTGTAATATGAATAAGGGGGGGGGGGGTTGTAAAGCTGCAGGGGCTGTAATGTGAATAAGAGGGGGCAGAGCTTCAGGGGTTGTAATGTTAATCGGGGGGACAAAGCTGTGGGGGGCTGCAATGTGAATGGGGAGCGGGGGGGGGGATTCAGAGCTGCATGGGCTGTAATGGGGTAGGGGCAGAGCTGCAAGGGGTTGTAATGTGAATGGGGCGGGCAGAGCTGCATGGGCTGTAATGTGAATGGGGGGCAGATCTGCAAGGGCTGCAATGTTAATGGGGGGGGGGGGGGCAGAGCTGCACAGGCTGCTGTAATGTGAATAGGGGAGCAGAGCTGCATGGGCTGTAATGTGAATGGGGGGGGGGGCAGAGCTGCATGATCTGTAATGTGAGTGGGGGGGGGGCAGAGCTGCATGGGCTGTAATGTGAAGGGGGGGCAGAGCTGCTCGGGCTGTAATGTGAATGGGGGTGGGCAGAGCTGCACGGGCTGCTGTAATGTGAATAGGGGAGCAGAGCTGCATGGGCTGTTATGTAAATGGGGGAATAGCTGTATGGGCTGTAATGTGAATGGGAGGCAGAGCTGCATGGGCTGTAATGTGAATGGTGGGGGGGGGGGCAGAGCTGCACGGGCTGTAATGTGAATGGGGGGGGGGGGCAGAGCTGCACGGGCTGTAATGTGAATGGTGGGGGGGGGGCAGAGCTGCATGGGCTGTAAGTGAGCAGAGCTGCATGGGCTGTAATGTGAATGGGGGGCAGAGCTGCACGGGCATACCTCCCAACTGTTTGAGATGGGAATGAGGGACACCTATCAGCAAAAGTATGCAGCCATAGGACACGCCCATTGCCACGCCCCTTTAAAGGAGAATTGTACAAAAAAACTAGATTGGTTAAACCCACAAGTGCTTTTTATACCACTACTACTTCTTTATACTGGCTTTTAGAATTTACAGAGCTGCAGGGGCTGTAATGTGAAGAACAAAGGGGGGGCTGTGATGTGAAGGATCTGAGTCGTCGTGCAAACATGTGATTCGGACCTCCATGACTTTTAATGCAATACCCCTGATGTATACCAAAATAGCATTAATTTTCCCATTGAATTAAAGGATAGTGAAACTAGTGTAATGTAATACAACCTAAAGGTAATAACCTTTATGACCTCAGCATTGACTTTATTTCTATGTAGATAAAGCTTCGAGGAAAATCCAGGGACTCTTCTGTAGGGTTGTTCCCCTTATAGTCATTGTAGAACTTAATACCATAAAAACTAAGTTTAATGACAAATTATAAGGAATTTTTATTTTTCTCACTCTACCATCACCACCGATGCTCTGCATGAAGCTGCCAACCCCTTATGACACCCGGGTGTTAAAATAAGGACATGCACGAGCAACGTAATGTTTTCCGCAATGAATCAGAAGGTCTAATTAGTGGGAAGTCATTGGGTCAGATAATATATTAATCCAGCACTTCATTTTCAACCTTGCAGTGTCAGACTTCTCATCAATTGCAGTAAATGGGAATCCATTTGCGCACTCATCATAGCTGCACATGTTTAGAATGAGCAATTCCAGAGACATTAAAAGAATGATAGAGATTAATCGATCTCTAAATATATATTTTTATCTTGTTGATTGCACAAAACATTAGCAAGCCGTTCTGCTAAATAATGACACAAAAGCACTCAGAAAGTGGAGGCTGGAGAGTCATCAGGAAAGTTTTATGACCTCTGCAGCTTCTCTTGCCAGAAAATGTTCCACAAGGTTACCAGGAACTATAAAGGACTGAATGAAGAGTACGAGGAACGAGATAGGACTGAATGAAGAGTACGAGGAACTATACAGGACTGGATGAAGAATATGAGATAGGACTGAATGAAGAGTACGAAGAATCAGATAGGACCGAATTAAGAGTACGAGGAACTATACAGGACTGAATGAAGAGTATGAGGAACTATACAGGACTGGATGAAGAATACGAGATAGGACTGAATGAAGAGTACGAGGAACTATACAGGACTGGATGAAGAATACGAGATAGGACTGAATGAAGAGTACGAAGAATGAGATAGGACCGAATGAAGAGTATGAGGAATGAGATAGGACTGGATGAAAAGTACGAGATAGGACTGAATGAAGAGTACAAGGAACCAGATAGGACCGAATGAAGAGTATGAGGAACTAGACAGGACTGAGTATGAAGAATGAGATGAAAAGTACGAAACAGGACTGAATGAAGAGTACGAGGAAGGAGACAGGACTGAATGAAGAGTATAAGGAACTATACAGGACTGGATGAAGAGTATGAGATAGGACTGAATGAAGAGTACAAAGAATGAGATAGGACCGAATGAAGAGTATGAGGAACAAGATAGGACTGGATGAAAAGTACGAGATAGGACTGAATGAAGAGTACGAAGAATGAGATAGGACTGAATGAAGAGTACGAGGAACTATACAGGACTGGATGAAGAGTATGAGATAGGACTGAATGAAGAGTACGAAGAATGAGATAGGACCGAATGAAGAGTACGAGGAATTATACAGGAATGGATGAAGAGTATGAGATAGGACTGAATGAAGAGTACGAAGAATGAGATAGGACTGAATGAAGAGTACGAGGAACTATACAGGACTGGATGAAGAGTATGAGATAGGACTGAATGAAGAGTACGAAGAATGAGATAGGACCGAATGAAGGGTACGAGGAACAAGATAGGACTGGATGAAAAGTACGAGATAGGATTGAATGAAGAGTACAAGCAACCAGATAGGACCGAATGAAGAGTACGAGGAACTAGACAGGACTGAGTATGAAGAATGAGATGAAAAGTACGAGACAGGACTGGATGAAGTGTACGAGGAAGGAGATAGGACTGTATGAAGAGTACGAGGAAGGAGACAGGACTAAATGAAGAGTATGAGGAACTCGGCAGAACTGAATGAAGAGTACGATGAACTAGACAGGACTGAATAAAGAGTATGAGGAACAAGACAGGACTGGATGAAGAGTACCAGGAACTAGACAGGACTGAATGAAGAGTACGAGGAACTAGACAGGACTGGATGAAGAGTATGAGGAACTAGACAGGACTGAATGAAGAGTACCATGAACTAGACAGAACTAGACACGAACAGGACTGAATGAAGAGTATAAGGAACAAGACAGGACTGGATGAAGAGTACGAGGAAGTAGATAGGACTTATTGAAGAGTACAAGGAAGGAGACAGGACTGGATGAAGAGCATGAGGAACTAGACAGAACTGAATGAAGAGTATGAGGAACTAGGCAGAACTGAATGAAGAGTACTATGAACTAGACAGAACTGAATGAATAGTATGAGGAACAAGACAGGACTCAATGAAGAGTACAAAGTACTAGATAGGCCTGAATGTAAAGTACAAGGAAATAGACAGGACTGATTTAAGAGTACGAGGAACTAGATGGGAATGAATGAAGAGTACATGGAACTATATAGGACTGAATGAAGAGTATGGGGAACTATATAGGACGGAATGAAGAGAATGAGGAACTAGACAGGCCTGATGAATATTTCGTCCCTCCTCCAGCCCCCTTTCTGATATTTAGGCTGCTTGTATTTAAAAAAAATAATGTAATTATTTAATGTATTATTGATTACAGAGCTGCACTCATTTGTTCCTGGAGTTTAAAGTGATTGTAAAGGATGTCATTTAATATGTTATACTTACCTGCTCTGTAATGGTTTTGCACAGAGCAGCCCCAATCCTTTTCCTTTTGGGTCACCCGTCGGCGGTCCTGTCTCCTCCCCGCCGTATGCCCACACCCGAGTCGCGCTCCTGTGGATGTACATTGCCAATTCACACACAGAGTGTGGCTCACCCCCCGCCCCTTCCTCTCTCCTTATTGGCTCACTGGTTGTGATTGAGAGCAGTGGGAGCCAATGAGGAGAGAGAAACCTGGGAGAGCCGCTGCTCTCATGCATGTCGTTGGATAGAGATAGGGCTCAGGTTAGTATAAGGGGGGGGGGAGTTGCACCCCAGAAGTTGTAAAAAATCTTTTGCATTTAAAGCGACTTTAATGGAAGAATATTTTGTTGTAAACAGGAGCTAACATAGGACCAAGGAGCTGCCTTGGTCCCCACCCTTATCCTATTGGCTGGCCATCTCCAAACTATGGCCTGTAACCAACGCTCAGCTTACTACAAGATTTTATCAGGCCCGCAACAACTGCCAATGAAAATAACCAGGCTGGCTGGCAGTGGTCTGTGTATTGTAATATGGTGGCTGGTACATCCACTGCCAGGCAGCCATAACCCCCAAAGATGGGCACTATTGCATGTAAGGGAGGACTCTGATGAACACCCCTGAATGTAAGGTGGGACTGATGGGCACCCCTGGATGTAAGGGGGGGGGGCTGATGCGCACCCTTGGATGTAAGGGGGGACTTATGGGAACCCCTGGATGTAAGGGAGGAGTGATGGGCACCCCTGGAGGTAAGGGAGGACTGATGAGTATCCCTGGATGTAAGTGAGGGCTGATGGGCCCCCCGGATGTAAGGATGGACTGATTGGCATGCATGGATGTAAGAGAGAACTGATGGGCACCCCTGGATGTAAGGGAGGACTAATTGGCACCCCTGGGTAAGGAAAGACTGATGGGCACCCCTGGATGTAAGGGAGGACTGATGGGCACCCCTGGATGTAAGGGAGGACTGATGGCCCCCCCGGATCTAAGGGAGGACTGATGGGCCCCCCGGATCTAAGGGAGAACTGATGGACACCCCTGGATGTAAGTGAGGACTAATGGGCACCCCTGGGTAAGGGAAGACTGATGGGCACCCCTGGATGTAAGGGAGGACTGATGGGCACCCCTGGATGTTAGGGAGGACTGATGAGTGTCCCTGGATGTAAGGGAGGACTGATGGGCCCCCCGCATCTAAGGGAGGACTGATGGGCCTCCCGTATCTAAGGGAGGACTAATGGGCACCCCTAGATGCAAGGGAGTATTGATGGGCTGCATGTAAAGGAGGACTAATGGGCACCCCTGGTTGTAAGGTAGGACTGATGGGCACCCCTGGATGTAAGGGAGGATTCTGATGGACACTCTTAAGCAGGCACTCCTGGATGCAAGGGGCGGCTCTGATTGGCACTAATAGATGGAAGGGGAGGGAGACTCTGATGGGCACTCCTGAATGCAAGTAGGGGCTCTGATAGACACTCTTGGATGTAAAAAAGTGACTCTGATGGTGGCCACTCTTAGCTGTAAGGGGTGACTCCTTTTAATACAACCAGTAGGAGGCGCTCCCTCTTTTTCCTACCATACATGTTGATTCTCCCTCTTTTTATTCCCAGATATAAATGAATGCCTGGAAGGAGGCGGGCCATGTGATCACATCTGCCATAACGACGTCGGATCCTACCACTGCCACTGTCGTGGCGGCTATTACCTGGCACGGGATGGGAGAAGATGCCTCCAGCAGTTATAAATGTTTTATAACGATTTTCATTTTACACAAACTTCTCTGAATGTATGATTGCCTGTGTGTCTATCCTCCCAACAATCCTACAGAGAATCAAGCAACTCACTCTTGCATCAAGCTATGGTCTATGTTCTACCAGGAGATGCACTTTGCTGATTTCTGCTTAATATGGAATTCTAGGATATAACTAGCTCATCTTAAACCTGCACCTACCCCCCCCCCCCTCTTCTAACGCCAATACTAACTTCCCCATGGAAGAGAGACATGTATAAATACCTAATGTCAGAGCGCTCTGGTCTGATCATGTGATCTCCCTCCCACCGCAGAAGCCGGGAGGGTGTCGTCAGCGTTGTGGGAGGGGCACACAGGTGGGCCCAGACAGAAAGGGGAAGGGGATCTTTGATAAGGATGGGGATTGGAGTTGTAGGGAGTCCCAACTGCTGGAACTGATCCCTCTATGGAGCCCTGGTGGTATCCCCTGTATCCAGCACTGGCTGATACAGCAGCCCTGCCGCTCCCCTGTAGCCAGCACTGGCTGATACAGCAGCCCTGCTGCTGTATCAGCCAGTGCTGGCTACAGGGGAGAGGAGAGAGTGCTTGTAGGTGGGGTGCAGCATAGTGTAGTAACAATAATACACACAGTGAGGTGAAATGGAAAACTTGTATTGAAGTAATGCAGCGACAGTTCACAATGACCCAGGGAGACACCTGCCTAACCGGGTACACTCAAAGTTTCCAACAATGTGTAGAGAACAGGTATCAGCCGGGTTGACAGCGTCTGTTAAGCGAAAGTGGAATGCAGCCTGGAGGTCTCATGCCCAAGCGGCATGAAGTCCAAAGTAGTTGCGACCCTACTTTTTCCCTCCTCATCAGGAACCTTTCCCTACTGCTAGTACTGTCCCTAACAGACAGGGTACTTTTCCCTACACTACTGACTCACATTAAGTGCATCAAGCCTGGGAGCCAGGGCCTTCAGTAGGCTCTGCCTGACCCAAGATGGCGGCCAGAGTCACATGGGGCGGCAGCATCCAATTGGGTGCTCCCCTAGTGACCCAGGAAACCATAGAGAAACTGTGTTCCTCTTGACTTCCTCTCTAGCTGAGGTGCCACATGTGGAGGAGCACCACCTGCAGTGGAGAAAGTAGACTGCACCTGCCTACACGCTCATAAATGGCTGGATTGCCTGAGCAGTCCATAAGCCCCTACAGTCCATCCATTGTCAGTGGCCCCTCCTCTCCCTTGAAGCGGCTACTAGCTAACACAGGGGAGATTATCACATGACCGGACTGGAGTTGGCTGAAAATAAGTAGGTATATGCATCTTTCTTCTGCAGGGCACTTAGTATAGGTGTTAGGAGGGGGGAGGGAACAGTTTTAAGATTAGTTAATTATATCCCAAAATTCTACTTTAAATCTGTTTCTCAAAAAACCAACTGCAATTCTTATCCTTACATAAATAGCGCTTTACCAGAACAATAGGCTGCATCTGGTGGCTTCCAGAAGACTCCTACCCTCTTCTGGTGGGGAATACAAAGTCCTTCTCCAATCACAATGTACCCTCTGCAATGTTGGGCAGACAGCCCTCCATGGGATTCTGCAGGCTCATAAAATAATCGTTATCTATCAACTCCTGTGATAAGTTGATGGATGACAATCAATATATGGGCAGCATCCCTAATAGACTACCCGAGAAATTCTCTATGATTCATATACAGGCTTCTTTACTTTACTGCAAAAAATTCACTAATGGGCCTTTAAGGGCAACCAAAATTAAGTATAAAAATATCTTTATTACATAATCATATGTAAAATTCAAAAGTTAGAAGACAATGTATTCATAAAAAAAAACCTGCACAGCTTTTCCCTAACGTGCATATTAAATACATGGTACTCCCAGATCTCACCCATATGGTACAATCACATTAATTCTGATTGATAACTAGTCTGAAAGCTGGGAAATCCAATGCATTTTGGATCTTTGTATTTCACGTCTCTTCTTCACGGTGCGTTATTGGGGTGATTATGCTCATGTGGCAGATGATTTTCCAATGAGCTGGGCCAGTCCAAACTGTATTTAAGGGTGTGGCAGCCCACCTTTATTAAATAAAATAGATTGTTCACATAGACATTGGTTGCCATCGAAAGGGGCTCTTCCACATCAATATGAACAGTGAAACAAAAATAGTGGGCCACCTGGCACCCTTGTTGGCAGCACCACTGCTCTTCTTACTTGTCCCTTTGACGATGTTGTCCAGCTCTACTAGTTCACTTGGCTCTCTTAGCTTTTAGTCGCAGCACTCTGCTGCACGGCACACTCCTGACCTCTGGATAGGGGTTCTCCTGACACCTCGATAGGAGCTGACCTAACTCCTGGAACGAGACCTCCTGACTCCTGGCTGGGGAACCCCTGACTGAAACCTCTTGTCTCTTGACTCCTGGCTGGGGCTCCTCTGACCCCTTGGTGAGACCTCCTGTCTCCTAACTCCTGTCTGGGGCTCCTCTGATACTTTGGTGAGACCTCCTGTCTCCAGACTCCTGGCTGGGCCTCCTCTAACCCCTCAGTTAGACCTCCTGTCTCTTGACTCCTGGCTGGGCTCCTCTGATCCCTGGGTGAGACCTCCTGTCTCTTGACTCCTGTCTGGGGCTCCTCTCACCGCTCAGTGATTCCTCCTGTCTCTTGACTCCTCGCTGGGCTCCTCTGATCCCTGGGTGAGACCTACTGTGTCTTAACTCCTGGCTGGGCTCCTCTAAAACCCTTAGTGAGACCTCCTGTCTTTTGACTCCAGGCTGGGCTCCTCTGATCCTTGGGTGAGACCTACTGTCCTTTGACCCCTCGATGAGACCCTCCGTTTCTCTGGATTTCTGGCTGGGGCTCCTCTGAAACCTGGGTGAGACCTCTTGTCTCTGGACTCCTGGCTGGGGCTCCTCTGATCCGTCAGTGAAACCCCCTGTCTCCAACATGGGAGCTCTGAGCCATCCTTGGGCTTAAGTATTTAACAACCCTGCACACCTGTGTACTTACACAGTCTGCAGGCGCCTGGTAAAACCCACCCAATACACTTTGGAACATTCAAGCTCCAGACCCCAATCCGGGACTGCAGAATCTGGAGAAAACCAAAAACCACAGCTTTCTATGCTCAGAAATGATAATCTGGAACTTCTCATTAATCCTTAGTGCAAATCGTGTGTCACGTTCTTCTCCATTTTCACAATGGCAAGGACTTGGCCTATCACAAGGGGTAAATGTACCATTTCAACATATGTTTGTAATACAATTTAAATACCAAGTGACCTTTTTCTGGCACAACACAGAAGTAGGCTTTTCCAGAGGGGCACAGTAGAGGCACACAAGGACCGCATGGGCCAATGGGGCTGCCAGAGTTCTATCACACAATGGTCCTCAATTTTGCTAACCCCAAGATTCACATTGGCAAATGTTTCCTCCTCAAATTGTTTCTGCAAAATTGAGGACCATTGCATGATAGACCTTGGCAGCCCTTTTGGCCTGGGCAGACCTTATGTGCCTCTATTGTGCCCTTCTGGAAAAGCCTACTTCTGTGTTGCTCCAGAAAAAAAGATGCTTGGTGTTTAAATTGTATTACAAATATCTGTCAAAATGGTACATGTATCCCTAAAGAAGAAAACGGAAATATAAAGATCCGAAATGCTTTGCATTTCCCAGCTCACAGACTAGTTGTCAATTAGAATTAATGTGATTGTACAATATGGGTCAGATCTGGGAGTTTCATATATTTAATATGCGCATTAGAGAAAGGCTGCGGGAGGTTTTTTTTTTTATGTAGTATACATTGGCTTTTAACTTTTGTATTTTGCATATGATTATATAATAAAGCTGTTTTATACTTCATTTTGGTTGCCCTTGGGGCTCGTTTACACTTGCTTCAAAATGTGTCATTGGACATGATCTTTTGTAAAGCACTGTGAATGCCAATCAAAGCTCCTGACACTGAATAAAATGGTTCCTTACACTCCTGGTCACACGTTGTGTTTGCTTTGCTTTAAAAATTATCCCCCCATGTTGTTTTTGTGGTGCTTCAAAGTGTTTCCAAAGCATTCATAGAAGTCTCTGACAATGCTTGCTAACAGCACCTGAAGCTTTTGAGGAGCTTTTCTTCAGCGGTAGTCTCACTTTTTATTTTGGAGGTATTGCTAGTATGAGAAATCCCAGGATGCACTGGGAAACCAACAAGTGAGCTGGAAAGACATCATCAGCAATAGCTTCTGGTTCATGTGTATATATTCTGGGAGTGTCTGGTGCAGACGTCACATCTGGTGTACAATGTGGAGGAGCAGGAAGGTGAGCGGGGTAGCAGATGGCACACGTGGTGTGCAACATGGGAACGCTATAGTGGAAGGTGAGCAGCGGAGGATCAGCAGAGCTGGGGCTCAGAGCAGGAGAATCTAGCCAATGTCAAACGTGGTGCGCAGCGCTGGAGAAATATAACAGGAGGTGAGCGGAAACCAGAGAGAAAAGAGGACCAGCACACTAGAGGATCAGCAGAGCTGGGGGTTAAGACTGAGCAGGGAATCAGCAGAGCTGGGGGTTAAGACTGAGTGGGGGATCAGCAGAGCTGGGGGTTAAGACTGAACAGGGGATCAGCAGAGCTGGGGTTTACTACTGAGTGGGGGATTAACAGAACTGGGGGTTACTAGTGAGTGGGGGTTCAGCAGAGCTGGAGGACCAGAGCAGGAGAAACTATCAGATGTCACCTAGCAGGAAGTGAGCGGGGACTGGAGAGAGAGGAAGATCAGTAAACTCGTGGATCAGCAGAGCTGGGGGTTACTACTGAGTGGGGGTTCAGCAGAGCTGGGGGTTACTACTGAGTGAGGGATCAGCAGAGCTGGGAGCTACTACTGAGTGAGTGATCAGCAAAGCTGGGGCTACTACTGAGTGGGGGTTCAGCAGAGCTGGGGCTATTACTGAGTGGGGGATCAGCAGAGCTGGGGGCTACTACTGAGTGAGGGATCAGCAGAGCTGGGGGTTACTACTGAGTGAGGGATCAGCAGAGCTGGGGGTTACTACTGAGTGAGGGATCAGCAGAGCTGGGGGTTACTACTGAGTGGGGGTTCAGCAGAGCTGGGGTTACTACTGAGTGAGGGTTCAGCAGAGCCAGGGGTACTACTGAGTGGGGGTTCAGCAGAGCTGGGGTTACTACTGAGTGGGGGTTCAACAGAGCTGGGGTTACTACTGAGTGAGGGTTCAGCAGAGCTGGGGGTACTACTGAGTGGGCGTTTAGCAGAGCTGGGGGTTACTACTGAGTGAGGGATCAGCAGAGCTGGGGGTACTACTGAGCGGGGGATCAGCAAAGCTGGGTGTAAGGCTGAACAGGGGAATCTGCTGAAGAAAGGTACTAATAAGCTGGGGATTTGCTGAACAGGGTTACTTATTAATTGGGGATCTGCTAAGTGGGGGTACTACTGAACTGGGTTTTTTATTGAGCCCCTTTAAAACCAACAGAAAGTCAACAA
This sequence comes from Lithobates clamitans, assembly GCA_037952925.1. NCBI lineage: Eukaryota > Metazoa > Chordata > Amphibia > Anura > Ranidae > Lithobates > Lithobates clamitans. The sequence goes on from JBBGZY010001401.1 coordinate 79,000, forward strand.
ACACAAGGTATTTGCCAAGCTTTAATAAAGCTTCAAAAAAGCATCACCGAAGCATCAAAAACACAAAAAAAGCTGAAGCGGTAGACGTGTTAAACTTGAAGCAAGTGTAAATGAGCCCATTTTACAGAGTTTGTATTGTTTGTAGGGATGGTGACACCCCACACCCATAACTAGTTGACAATATTTGATAGGAAATGTACCAATGTAAAGTTGTTTTTAGGAGTTTTATTCAATATATACACTCACCAGCCACTTTATTAGGTACACCTTGCTGGTACCAGGTTGGATCCCCTTCATTCTTGGTGGCATAGATGCAACAAGGTGTTGGAAACGTTACTCAGAGATTTTGCTCCATAGTGACATGATAACATCATGCAGTTGCTGCAGATTTGTCGGCTGCTCATCCATGGTGCCAATCTCCCGTTCCACCACATCCTAAAGGTCCTCTATTGAATGGGATGCGGTGAGTGTGGATGCCATTGGAGTACAGGGACCTCATTGTCCAGTGGTGAGATGATTGGAGCTTTGTGACATGGTGCATTATCCTGCTGGAAGGAGCCATCAGAAGATGGGGACACTGTAGTCATAAAGGGATGGACATGGTCAGCAACAATACTCAGGTAGGTCGTGGTGTTTAAACGATGCTCAATTGGTACTAAGGGGCCCAAAGTGTGCCAAGAAAATATCCCCCCCCCCACACCATTACACCCCCACCACCAGCCTGAACCATTGATACAAGGCAGGATGGATCCATGTGCCAAATTCTAAAGCCACCATCTGAATGTCGTAGATGAGATCGAAACTCATGAGACCAGGCAACGTTTTTTCCAATCTTCTATTGTCCAATTTTGGTGATCCTGTGCAAATTGTAGCCTCAGTTTCCTGTTCTTAGCTGACAGGAGTGGCACCCAGTGTGGTCTTCTGCTGCTGAAGCCCATCTGCTTCAAGGTTGGATGTGTTGTGCCTTCAGAGATGGTATTCTGCATACCTTGGGTGTAACAAGTGGTTATTTGAGTTACTGTTGTCTTTCTATCATCTGGAACCAGTCTGCCCATTCTCCTCTGACATCAACAAGGCATTTTCCTCCACACAACTGCCGCTCACTGGATATTTTCTCTTTTTCCCACCAATCTCTGTAAGCCCAAGAGATGGTTGTGTGTGAAAATCCCAGTAAATGAGCAGATTTTGAAATACTCAGACCAGCCCATTTGGCACCAACAACCATGCCACGTTCAAAGTCACTTAAATCCCCTTTCTTCCCCCATTCTGATGCTCGGTTTGAACTTCAGCAAGTCATCTTTACCATATCTAGATGCCTAAATGCATTGAGTTGCTGCCATGTGATTGGCTGATTAGCAATTTGTGTTACCAAGCAATTGAACAGGTGTACCTAATAAAGTTGGCCCGTGAGTGTAGATTTTGCATACTTAAATAATGTTATTCGATTACATTGTAATTCTTGATGTGTGATCCTTGGGCACCTTGAAGGTCCATCCTTGGGCACCTTGAAGGTCCATCCTTGGGCACCTTGAAGGTCCATCCTTGGGCACCTTGAGGGTCCATCCTTGGGCACCTTGAGGGTCTATCCTTGGGCACCTTGAAGGTCCATCTTTACAATATCATTTAATGTTGTCTTTATAAGGAGGAGCTGCCCCTAATTGTACCCCCGACAACCCGCTTATTAGGATTCCAAATAAAAGTCAGAATTAAAGTTACACTTTAGCTCCTCATAATAGCGGCCTGTGATTCGGCACATCAAATATCCGCTTGGTCTGCGGCGCCCTGACAGGGATGAAATGTTGTTTTTTTTCTCTGTGGTTTCATTATGTGCTCCAGATAAAAATCACAAAGACTTGGAGGAGAATGTGTTTATTGTGCAGGGATCACCGTAGCCCAGAGATGGCGGCTCTGTACTAAATACATTATGCGGCTCTGCAGCTGTTCCTTCAGGTGTTCCGAGAATCTGTCAGGAGCCGTTACCTTTCCCAACAGTAACCTTTAACTGCGCTACTTCTCCAGCATTTAATAAATCTACGGCGCTCTTTGAGGTTTATCAGATGCGGCATAAAGGAGAGCCTGTTCTATGGAGAAGAAGCATGTCAATGACCCAGGTGATGAGGTTATTAGATAGAAGAGGAGCTCACAACCCCATCAGGAGGAAGTCATTTCTCAAAGGTCAAAGTATTGGAGGCAGAGCGTGTCTATGGTTGTGGGTTTTTCATTGTTTACATCATATTTTGCTTTTATATGGAATAAAATTTACGGGAAAAAATAATGTCTTTTTGTTTCCTGTTAATTCTATAAGGAATATACTGCCAGCCATACAGTAACTTTATGACCACCCACCTAATATTGAGTACGGCTGAGGAAGGGGTCCTGCGAGACTCCAAAACGTTGCTTCTACTGTAATAATGTGATCCCTGAACCCGTTCTGGAAATCCATGGTGTGCTGGTGACATTCTCTTGCACTAGAATTGAGTAGGTCCCCCTTTCCTGACCCCTTGAGGCATGGACTCCACTAGACCTCTAAAAGTATGGTGTTGTATCTGACACCAAGCTGCCCAGTAGTCAAATCTTTAGGTCCTGTAAGGTTGCTAGGTGGGGCTTCCATGGATCGTACTGGTTTTTACCAGCACATCCCACAGATGCTCGTTTGGATTGAGATCTGGAGAATTTGGAGGCCAAGCCAAACACCTCCAACTTGTTGTTGTGTTCCTCAAACCATTTTTGCAGTATGGCAGGGCGCATTATACTGCTGAAAGAGGCCATTGCCATCAGGGAATATACTAGCAATGTTTATGTAGGTGGGACGTGTCCAGTAATATCTACATGAATGGCAGGACCCAAGGTTTCCCTGCAGACCATTGCCCGCTGCCTTGTCTTCTTCCCATGGTGAATCCTGGTGCTATCTCATCCCCAGGTAAGTGACGCACGTGCACCCGGCCATCCACATGATGTAAAAGAAAACATGATTCATTAGACCAGGCCACCTTCTTCCATTGCTTCGTGCTCCAGTTCTGAGGCTCACGTGCCCATTGTAGGCACTTTTCCTGTGGACATGGGTCAGCATGGGCAACCTGACTGGTCTGCTGCTACACAGCCCCATACAAAACTGCAATGCTCTGTGTGTTCTGACACCTTTCTATTAGAACCAGCATTTACTTTATCAGCAATCTGATTTCTAGTAGCTCTTCTATTGGATAGGGCTACATGGACCAGCCTTCCCCCCCCACCTCTATCAATGATCTTTCCCTCCCCATCCCCATCAATGAGCCTTCACTCCCCACCTCCATCAATGAGCCTTCCCTCCCCACCTCCATCAATGATTCTTCCCTCCCTATCCCCATCAATGAGCCCTCCCTCCCCACCTCCATCAATGAGCCTTCCCTCCCCTACCTCCAACAATGAGCCTTCCCTGCCCCACCTCCATCAATGAGCCTTCCCTGCCCCACCTTCATCAATGAGTCTCCCCTCTCCCACCTCCATCAATGAGCCTCCCCTCCCCCACCTCCATCAATGAGCCTCCCCTCCCCCACCTCCATCAATGAGCCTCCCCTCCCCCACCTCCATCAATGAGCCTCCCTTCCCCCACCTCTATCAATGAGCCTTCCCTCCCCTACCTCCAACAATGAGCCTTTCCTGCCCCACCTCCATCAATGAGCCTTCCCTGCCCCCACCTTCATCAATGAGCCTCCCCTCCCCCACCTCCATCAATGAGCCTCCCCTCCCCCACCTCCATCAATGAGCCTCCCTTCCCCCACCTCTATCAATGAGCCTTCCCTCCCCACCTCCATCAATGAGCCTTCCCTCACCACCTCCACCAATGAGCCTCCCCTCCCCACCTCCATCAATGAGCTTTCCCTCCCGACCTCCATCAATGAGCCTTCCCTCCCCACCTCCATCAATGAGCCTTCCCTCCCCACCTCCATCAATGAGCCTTCCCTCCCCACCTCCATCAATGAGCCTTCCCTCACCACCTCTATCAATGAGCCTTCCCTCCCCACCTCCATCAATAAGCCTTCCCTCTCCACCTCCATCAATGAGCCTTCTCTCTTTACCTCCATTAGTCATCTTTTCTTCCCCATCAATGAGCCTCCCCCCCACCTCCATCAAAGAGCCTCCCCTCTCAACCTCCATCAATGAGCCTTTCCTCCCTCCTCCATCAATGAGTCTCCCCCCCACCTCCATCATTAAACCTTGGCCGCCCATGACCCTGTCACCGGTTCACTGCGCCCTGAGCCCACCCACTTGTGTGATGTGTGTGGTGGTGGTTGGGGTGGATAAGCAGCAGAGAGGAGAAGTTGTGGAGCGCAGGAGGAGGCGGGGGAGCTGGCAGCAGCCAATGAGCATTCAGTCTCCGGCGGTGACATGCGTAGAGCAGAGGCAGAGTTGCCGTGTAGCCTGAGCTGGGAGAGGAAAGATGGCAATGTCTGTCATTGGAGCGTGCTGCAGCCTGGCTCTGTCCACCTGGCTGCTCTCCTACTGCTTCGTCCATCTGCTGTGGGAAAGCCGCAATCGTGGATGGGGTAAGTGCGGACCCGGCAGCGGAGGTTGTTTGCCGCCCCGCCCCCAAAAAAATGGAGCACCAGCAACCACTGGGCTGATCGGTGTACATCTCCAGTGTCACTTTCAGAAGCCAGATAGCCAATGCAAAAAAGCAAAGGATGAAAGGTTGTATGTTTCAGGTTTTTGGTGCCTGCTGCGCTCTAGAGCTAACATAACATAACACCAAACCATGCTGAACTCTATGGAGCAAAATCTTGTCATTCTTTTCTAGGCCAATTTGGCCAATTTGCAAGTTTTGCAAGGCCATGAGGAGCAGGGCACACCTATGGGGGAAATTACAGAATAGGTTAATCTTTAGTAACATGTTACATGCTACAGCCATATTCAGGGTGGAACATGTTACATGTTACCAAAGATCACCTGCCTGTGCCCCTCTGATCCCCCACTGGAACAGTGGGCCGAAGATCTTCTCGCTGCCCCCGCTGTCACACATTAAAAAGAGTGCGGCTCCACCCACATGGCCACTTCATTCATTCACAGAGTTCTGTGAATGAATGAACTACAACTGCCATTGCGGCTGATGGCTTATAGTTCTCAATGAATTGAGAGGGCGCTGGCGAGTGCTCTTGTGGTTCATTGATCCTCTACTCTTCAGTAACTAACTTCCTGTACCGGAAGTACAGGAGGCATGGGACATGAGGGAGGTACAGGCGATATGGGAAGTACAGGAGGTATGGGAGGTACGGAAGGTATGGGAGGTACAGGAGATACGAGAGGTATGGGAGGTACAGGAGATATGGGAGGTACAGGAGATATAGGAGGTTCGGGAGGTATGGGAGGTACAGGAGATACGGGAGGTACAGGAGATATGGGAGGTACAGGAGATACGGGAGGTTTAGGAGGTATGGGAGATACGAGAGGTACAGGAGGCACGGCAGGTACGGGATGTGAGGGAGGTACAGGAGATACGGGAGGTTTGGGAGGTACAGGAGATACGGAAGGTATGGGAGGTACAGGGGATATAGGACATATGGGAGGTGCGGGAGGTACAGGAGGTACGGGAGGCTTCAGAACGTGAGGCTTCTGGACGTGAGGGAGGTACAGGATGTGAGGGAGGTACAGGAGTTACAGGGGGTATAGGAGGTACAGGGGATACGGGAGGCTAGGAAGTTACAGGGGGTACAGAAGGTACATATGGAAGGTACAGAAGATACAGGAGGTATGGGAGGTACAGGAGATACAGGAGATATAGGAGGTTCGGGAGGTACTGGAGATATGGAAGGTACAGAAGATATGGGAGGTTCGGAGGTACAGGAGATATGGGAGGTACAGAAGATATGGGAGGTTTGGGAGGTACAGGAGATACAGGAGGTACAGGAGGTACAAGAGGTACGGGAGGTACAGGAAGTATGGGCCGACATTGGACTGAGAATCTGCAGGAGCCTGACATTGCATCCACGTCTGCCAGTGACAGGGGAACGGGGGCGGGGCCAAGCCGTACTGTGCGTATCAAAAGATGCACGCAATGCATCTAGGGATCCAGCCTGCACGAGTACCCCCCATAGCAAGCCAACCACTCAAAGGCAGGAGGAGCCAGGAGCACCAGCGGGGGCCCCAGAAGTTGAAGGGAAGAATCCAGGCTGCTCTGTGCGAAACCATTACACAGAGCAGGGAAGTATAACATGTTTGTTATTTTTTTTTTTTAATGATTCTTTACAGTCACTGTAAGGTTTTCATGCTGTTATTCACCCAAAATATGAAAAAAAATTCTACAGATATTGTTTAGTATAAACTTTGATTTCCTCTAATTAGAAGTTGGTTGTACGTAGCGCTCCCAGAGATGAATGTCCGGTATGGAGTTCAGTTCTCACACTCTCAATGTCCCGCCCTCCAATTAGTCAGAAAACATTTCGATTTTTTTACGAGCAGTCATTAAAAATAATGTCCTCGACACCGAGCTACGAAATATGTCCGTCTAATATCCTAATCTGCCCAAAACCTCATTTGCAGCATTTTCTCATGAAATCGGTATAAATACAAATTATGTCAAAACACTTCATTGTTGAATATTGTATTAGCGCGTCTGCCGCGCCGCATGCCGAAACCTCGCTTCCCGACCTGACATTACATTGCCCTTGTGGATAACATTCCTGCACCATTCTAAGTGAATTCATCTCGGATTTAATTTAAGGGACCCATTAACTGTCAATGCATATTTAATGCAGCTGCAGAGTCCTAATCACATCCTGACTAATTGGCAGGTCATTCCCTCGGAAGAGCCGCCGCGCTCCTCGGAGGAAAGCAATTTAAGGAAAACCATATTTTATAATAACAGTGTAATTTCACCATTAACCTTTTTTATCTTTTACAAATTTTCATGTGGCTTGGCGTTTTCTTAAAGCAGCATTCTGGTGATGTGACCTCGGCCATACATTGTACTGCTTCACAATGGGTTGACAGATAACACCTAAAATTAAATCGTACGAGACTCCACAGTAAGCGCAAAAAAAACAAAAAAAACAAAAAAAAACACTCAAAAACCATCCAATCACGATAATGGCAAGCCAAACTCAAATGAACTGAATACAAGATAGTAAATGCTGTGCTATCCCTTTAAATAATGAAAGAAGGTGACAAAATCATATTAAATAAAACTAACATTTCCAATTAACTAGTGCAATGATACAATGTAGCAGTAAAATTACACTATTTAAATGGAAAATGTCACAATGCAAGGGTCAGGAGTATGTAACAGAGTGCAGGGGTCAGGAATATGTAACAGAGTGCAGGGGTCAGGAATATGTAACAGAGTGCAGGGGTCAGGAATATGTAACAGAGTGCAGGGGTCAAGAGTATGTAATGTAAACAGTGCAGGAGTCACCAGTATGTAACTCAGGTTAGGAGTATGTAAGAAACAGAAGGCAGGGGTCAAGAGAGTAACAGAGTGCAAGGGCCAGGAGTATGTAATGTACAGACTGCAGGGGTAAGGAGTGTAACATACAGAGTGCAGCAGTCAGGAGTAGGTAACAGGATGCAGGGGTCAGGAGTATGTAACAAAGTGCAGCAGTCAAGAGTAGGTAACAGGATGCAGGGGTTAGGAGTAGGCATGAGCTTCGTGTTCGAGTCGAACCAATGTTCAACTCGAACATCGTGTGTTCGGTCGTTCGCCGAAATACGAACGTTATGGGCCGTTTGCGCCAAATTCAAGTGGCGCATCACAGCCCATAATTCACTGCGGCATCGCAGTGCATTGCTGGCTGATGATTGGCCAAGTATGCACTATGACCCGCATGCTTGGCCAATCACAGCGCTGTGTGTACAGAGAGCCATAATTGGCCAAAGCCAAGGAGGCTTTGGCAAATTATGTCTCAGTGGGTTTAGTACACGCCCCACACTATATAAGGCCGCCTCCGTGGCGGCCTTGTGTAGTGTGTTGCGGTGGAGACTGGAGAGACATAGATAGACAGAGAGACAGTGTCATTTGATTTAGGTTAGATAGAGTAGGCAGGTCCGAGTCAGTTAGCTGCACTTACAGTGTATTGTGTATATATATGCATCCCAGGTGTTTTATATATATATATATATATATATATATATATATATATATATATACATATATATACATATATATACACTGTATTCAGCTTAGCTAGATCCTGTTCTTGTCTTCCTAATATACTGACAGGCAGGCATGTGTTTTTATAGTATTTCCAGTTACTGTACTGTGTACCCTGCACAGTTGCACCTACAGTATTACTACCTGAAGCCAGGTGCTTGTGTACGCTCTTGACGTATTTCCAGTTACTGTACTGTGTACCCTGCACAGTTGCACCTACAGTATAGCTACCATAAGCCAGGTGCTTGTGTAGGCTGTTGATGTATTTCCAGTTACTGTACTGTGTACTCTGCACAGTTGCACCTACAGTATAGCTACCTGAAGCCAGGTGCTTGTGTAGGCTCTTGACGTATTTCCAGGTATTGTACTGTGTACCGTGCACAGTTGCACCTACAGTATAGCTACCTGAAGCCAGGTGCTTGTGTAGGCTCTTGACGTATTTCTAGTTACTGTACTGTGTACCCTGCACAGTTGCACCTACAGTATAGCTACCTGAAGACAAGTGCAGGTGTTCTCATACTAATAATACTACAGGCAGGCAGTTGATTCTGCTAGCTGCAGTATAATCGGTATATATATATATATATGTACATCCCAGTTTTGTGCTGCTACATCTCACTGCAGGCCAATAGTATGTCTCGAAGGCCAACAAGGAAAGGCAGACAGTCACAAGCCAATAAAAGAGGGCAAGCAGGCTCTGTGTCTAGAGGCAACAGTGCTGGCCATGGACACGGTGCATCCTCATCAGTACGTGGCTGTGGGACACGCTTGGCCTTTTCTTCAGCAGCTGGCCGTGTTGAGCCGCAACATGCGGAAGACTTGGTCGAGTGGATGACCAAGCCATCCTCATTCTCCTCATCCTCTCTCACCCAGGCTCAGGGTACTTTGTCTGGCAAAGCAGCTGCCAACGTGGCCTCTTCCCTCGGCTCAATGGCATCAGTGACTCCTTCCCTAGCCCCACCATGTCCTCCTGAGGAGTCCCCCGAACTGTTTGGCCACAGTGTTGCGTACATGCTCCAGGAGGATGCCCAGCGTTTTGAAGACTCCGATGATGGTACTCAGCTAGAGGAAGCAGTAACGTGAGCCCAGACAGATGGGGTGCCCAAGAAGGACAGCAATCTGGCAGTCATGTTCCCCCTGCTGCAGCATACTGCCAGGTTTGCTCCAGTGATGAGGAGGGAGGGGATGATGAGGTCACTGACTCCACATGGGTGCCTGATAGGAGAGAGGAGGAGGAGGAGGCACATCACCAATGAGGCAGGATGCCCTCCAGGGGCCAGCCTAAGGGAAGCACACTGACTGCCTCACACCGCAGAGCTCCGCATGTGCAGGGGGCTGCTGTCTCAGCGCGTTATTCCAAAAGTTCTTTGGTGTGGGCCATTTTTGAGACGAGTGCATCAGATCCCACCACTGCTATTTGCCACATACGTCTCAAGCGTATCTCGTGTGGCCAAAACATCTCCCGCTTGGGCACCACATGCTTGACCAGACATATGTTGACCTGCCATGCAGTTCATTGGCAAGCGTACCTAAAAGACCCCCACCAAAGAACAAAGAGGACCTCTCCTTGCTCCTCATCAGCTGAGATCTCCAACCCCACTATACATTCAGTCCTCTCTGAGACCTGCACTGAGAGGAATGAAGGTGTAGAATTAGGTGTGTCACAGCCAAGTACTTGCGGGCAATCTGCTATCGGTACACCGACGTCAGATTGTACCAGGCAAATTTCCCTGCTCCAGCTGCTGCACCGCAGAAAGAAGTTTGCTCCCAGCCATCCACATGCCCAGTGGTTGAATGCTAACTTGGCAAAATTGCTAGCACTTCAACTGCTACCTTTTCAGTTGGTAGACTCTGCTCCCTTCCATGAGTTTGTGGAATGTGCAGTTCCTCAGTGGCAGGTTCCCAAACGCCACTTTTTCTCATGGAAGGCGATTCCAGCTCTCTACCGGCATGTGGAAGGCAATGTCTTGGCCTCGCTGGACAGGGCGGTCAGCGGTAAGGTGCATATTACCGCTGACTCATGGTCCAGCAGGCAGGGACAGGGACCTTACCTAAGTTTCACGGCGCATTGGGTGACTCTGCTGGCAGCTGGAAAGGATGCAGGACAAGGTGCAGTAGTGTTGGAGGTTGTTCCACCACCACGCCTCCAAAATGCCACTACTGGTGATTCTGACACACCTCTCTCCTCCACCCCCTCCTCTTCTTCTTCCTCCATGGCCTCTTCCTGTGCTTTATCCTCGGAACCAGCGGTGCTCTGTAGACGTTCAAGGGGCTACGCAAGTACGCAGGCCAAAAGATGCCATGCAGTGCTTGAGCTGGTGTGGTTGGGGGACAGGAGCCACACTGGGGCAGAGATTCTGACAGCTCTGCTGGGGCAGGTTCAGAGGTGGTTGACGCCATGCCAACTTAAGCCAGGAATGGTGGTGTGCGACAATGGCACCGACCTCCTCTCCGCCCTCCGACAGGGACAACTGACCCATGTGCCCTGTTTGGCTCACGTCCTTAACTTGGTGGTGCAGTGGTTCTTAGGCAGGTACCCGGGCTTACAGGATGGCCAGTGCTCGGCTGGCAGACCTCCAAAAGGAATTTAACCTGCCCAAGAACCGCCTAATCTGTGACATGCCCACCAGGTGGAACTCAACGTTGGCCATTCTTTAGCGGCTGCACACGTAGCAGAGGGCTATCAATGAGTACTAGTGCGACTATGGCACCAGGACAGGGTCAGGGGAGCTTGTTTTTTTCCCCCATGCCAGTGGGCCATGATCAGGGATGCATGCACTGTCCTGTCACCATTTGAGGAGGCCACAAGGATGGTGAGCAGTGACAGTGCATGCATCAGTGACACTGTCCCCCTTGTCCACCTGTTGGAGCACACGCTGCATGGAATAATGGACAGGGCACTTGAGGCAGAACAGAGGCAGGAAGAGGAGGACTTCCTTAGCTCTCAAGGCCCCCTTTATCCAGACAGTGTTCCTGCGTTCCCGCCGATCATACAGGAAGAGGACGAGGCACCAGTGCCTAAGGCCCAATTTTTCAGCCCCTGTTTAACAGGGGCGTTTAATTACAATTTTTGATGCATTTCTTTGCAGCAGGGCTCGTCCCTGCACTCCAACTAGAGTATCTGTGAGGGGTTGCAGTGTTGTGGCACCAGTGCCTAAGGCCCAATTTTTCTGTCCCCGTTCAACAGGGACATGTAATTACAATTCTTGATCTAATATTTCACAGCAGGGCCCGTTCCAGCGCCCACCAAGAGTAACTGTGAGGACTTACAGTGTTGTGGCACCAGCACCACCACCACCACCACCAAAGGCCCAATTTTTCTGCCCCTGTTCAACAGGTGCATGTAATTACAATTCTTGATCTAATATTTCACAGCAGGGTCCGTTCCAGCGCCCACCAAGAGTAACTGTTAAGACTTACAGAGTTGTGGCACCAGCACCACCTAAGGCCACAATTTCTGCTGAGTATATAGGGCAGGCCCCTACTTTCAAATATCCAACTTACAAACGACTCCTACTTGCAAACGGAAGGAGACAACAGGAAGTGAGATGAAATCTACCCCTAGGAAGGGAAATTCTCCCCTGTAAGAGTTAATATGGGAAAAACGTTTCTCCTTTCCACTGATGCTTTATCACCAATCCTTGTTTCACCAAAAACCCCAAGTTTTCTAAAAACATTTGTCATTGGGACAGAAAGTGAGGTGAAATCTTCTGAAGAGCAGCACAGACAGCAAAACAAATGTCACAGGGGTGATAACCCTTCCCTATGTTTTCCAAAAAGCTTAAAAATAGATTTTTTGGCTGGACCTACACTTTAAAAATGTACCAGTTCAAAATTACAAACAGATTCTACTTACAAACAAACCTACAGTCCCTGTCTTGTTTGCACCGCCTGTATACTGCTGTTCAGAGTATATAGGGCCTGGTGGCCCCACACCTTTCCCTTTTTTAATTTGGGTGCGGTGTTCCCCTTAATATCCATACAAGACCCAAAGGGCCTGGTAATGGACTGGGGGGTACCCATGTCGTTTGTCTCACTGATTTTCATCCATATTGCCAGGACACGACATTACATTAAACCCGCAAGCAGTTTTAAATGACTTTTATTTCTTTAAAAATGTAATTTTGTGCAGGGACTGTTCTAAGCACGGGAAACACGCGCCACTTTACAGGCGTACTATAGACACCCCTCAGGTACGATATTTAAAGGAATATTTCACTTTTTTTTTCACTTTAAGCATCATTAAAATCACTGCTCCCGAAAAAATGGCCATTTTTGAAAGTTTTTTTAGCATTGATACATGTCCCCTGGGGCAGGACCCGGGTCCCCAAACCCTTTTTAGGACAGCCTTCAGTACAGGTGTCCTAATTGGAAGAATGCCTCTAACAGGTTGCCTTCAGAACAGAGGTCCCCACTGGGAGAATTCTTCTGTACAGGTTGCCTTCAGAACAAGTGTCCCCCTTGAATGAATTCCTCTGTACAGCTTGCCTTCAGAACTGGTGTTGGCATTGGAAGATTTTCTGTAAAATGTTGGATGGTCCCTCACTTTCTGGATTCTTTGTTAATTGCAGTGACTCTCCCAAAAAAGTTGCAATAAGGAAGGGGAATGTGAACTTTGTCTTCAGAACAGGTGCCCCCATTAGAAGAATTTCTCTCTACAAGTTGCCTTCAGAACAGGTGTCCTCATTGGAAGAATGCCTCTCTACAGGTTGGCTTCAGAACAGGGGTCCCCACTGGGAGAATTCCTCTCTACAGGTTGCCTTCAGAACAGGTGTCCTCATTGGAAGAATGCCTCTCTACAGGTTGGCTTCAGAACAGGGGTCCCCACTGGGAGAATTCCTCTCTACAGGTTGCCTTCAGAACAGATGTTCCTCTGTACAGGTTGCCTTCAGAACAGGTGTCCTCAATGGAAGGATTCCTCTCCACAGATTGTATTTAGGACAGGTGTCCCCATTGGAAGAATTCCTCTCCACAGATTGTATTTAGGACAGGTGTCCCCATTGGAAGAATTCCTCTATACAGGTTGCCTTCAGAACAGGTGTTCCCATTGGAAAAATTTCTCTTCTCCTGTAGCAACTGTAAATTGTTGGATGGTCCCTCACTTTCTGTTCTGGGGTCCAGACTGAACATTGGAGTCCAACTCCCCAGTTGGAAAACAGACAGCAAAAACTTGACAGAGGTGCAACCCTCCCCCGATCTTCCCAAAATTAAAACCCTATTCCACTGGTGCACAAAACAGGACATTTTTTTTTATTTATTTGGATTTGTCCAATATTAAAGCACAACATTTTACATTATATACATTATCTGTACATCCCTTATGTCGCTATATAATACTAGACAAAAAATTTTATGCCGCAGGATGTATGTTCAATATGTGCAAGATAGAAGTTTCCTTGAATATAATCCAACAACAAAACAACAAATCACCAGTTCATGAGCTGATCAAAAGTCCCTCAAGCCAGGCTGGTAATCTTGGTATATTAAAATCTTCTATTTTGACAGCACTGCAGCTCCCTTGAAGATCCACTGGGTGGTGGAAATGCATCTACAGTGCCTTGAAAAAGTATTCATACCCCTTGAAATTTTCCACATTTTGTCATTTTTACAACCAAATACGTAAATGTATTTTATTGGGATTTTATGTGATAGACCAACACAAAGTGGCACAAAATTGTGAAGTGGAAGGAAAATGATAAATGGTTTTCAAAATTTTTTTACAAATAAATATGTGAAAAGTGTGGGGTACATTTCTATTCAGCCCCCCTGAGTCAATACTTTGTAGAACCACCTTTCTCTGCAATTACAGCTTCAGGTCTTTTTGGGGATGTCTCTACCAGCTTTGCACATCTAGAGAGGGACATTTTTGCTCATTCTTCTTTTGCTTCTCATTTTTGCTATGCAAATGCACCCCACACTTTTCACATATTTATTTGTTAAAAAAATGTTGAAAACCATTTATAATTTTCCTTTCACTTCACAATTATGTGACACTTTGTCTATCACATAAAATCCCAATAAAATAAATGTTTTGGTTGGAAATGTGGAAAATTTCAAGGGGTATGAATACTTTTTCAAGGCACTGTACATTGAATAGTGACGTTGAAGAACATTATTTAAGGTGCGTTTCTTTAAATTGCCATGATCTTATTTTACTTTTATTTCGTTGATATCGTTTTTAATATATATATATATAATCTTTCATATATATAATCTTTTCGTGTACACAATTTTCAATAAATTAATAGAATGATGGATTTTAGTATATTTAAAGTTGCTTCTACCTGTTACTTATGTGAGTTAATCTCTCCTGGCACACCCTCTTTAAGATAGGTGGTAGGGGAGGTGTTATAACGCCTGATATAAAACCGTGAACTTCTGGTATGGGCGTGACTTGATAAAGGAGGCCACATCTCCGAAACGCGTCGTCATAGCAACCCTACCTGCTGATGTATTGTTCCTGTCTCCCCCACTTTTCCCTAGTGTCGCGGCCTCCTACATCAGTGCGTGGCGCCAGCTGATCCGGGTACATGCGCAGTCAACCGTGCATGCCAGAGCTTCGGTCGGGCGGCTTGTGGGCTGTCATCCGGCTCCATGGTGATTGGATGCCCCTTGTTACATCTTGCAGGGACAATCCAGGCGATAGGTAACACATTGCATTACATGCCTGTTTACTTCCTTCCAAACGTGAGTGCAACTTTTGAAAGCTTTTATTGTGTGTTTTAATAAACAATATTACACTAGGGCGGACGTGCGCTCTTTCTTGTTTTCTTTGGTTATAATGCAACTCTGCGGCCCAACACAAATTCACAGAGCGCCTTGTGTCCGCTGTGCAACATACTGGAAGATCCGGAATCCTATGGGATGGAGATTGGCAGAAGAAGAGCTTGTTGTGATTACACGATCATCCGCACTTCCCCCGACCATCTGTCAAAAGTCTGACTAATTGTGTTTACGGGAAGTAAAAAATGTTCTGCATCTTACAAACAAGTCAGACTTTCTATAAAGATGGTGCAACAACCCCCCTAAAAAAAAAAGTATTATATACAGTATCTATATTACATCACTTACATAGTTACATAGATGACTCCCTTGGTTGTCACTACCAATCTCAGAAAGAAGGGATTTCACTGTGATTGAGAAAACCACAATCAGGTGACAGTTTCTGGAATTACCGTTGGGCTTCTAGGAACTTTGTTGAAATTATTCCTGAACCTTTGCGTCACTTACTACTGAACCCCGGCACTCTGTGTCCCTTTAAGCCACAGCCAGTATTCAGCGCAACACAAATCACACCCAACCTTTGCTGCGGCACAGAGCGCCGCATTTTTTCTCAGCGGCGGGGGCCCAACTTATAATCCTGCACACAGGCCCACTGTCTTCAGAAAATGCCAATGACCTGAGCTCATCATTGTGCATCCATTTCAGATACTTGCATGTGACATCACATACATCCTATACATCCCATACATCACATACATCCCATACATCCCATACATCCCATACATCACATTACATACATAGTTACATAGTAGGTGAGGTCGAAAAAAGACACAAGTCCAACCTACAGTATGTGTGTGCTTTTATGTCAGTATTACATTGTATATCCCTGTATGTTGCGGTCGTTCAGGTGCTTATCTAATAGTTTTTTGAAACTATCGATGCCCCCCGCTGAGACCACCGCCTGTGGAAGAGAATTCCACATCCTTACTGTTTGCAAGTAAAGAACCCTCTACGCAGTTTAAGGTTAAGCACTTCTCTGCTAATTTTAGTGAATGGCCACGTGTCTTTTTAAATTCCCTTTCGCGGAAAAATTTTGTCCCTATTGTGAGGTCACCAGTACGGTATTTGTACATTGAAATCATATCCCCTCTCAAGCGTCTCTTCTCCAGAGAGAATAAGTTCAGTGCTCATCATCTTTCCTCATAACTAAGGTCCTCCAGTCCCTTATTAGCATTGTTGCCCTTCTCTGGACTTTCTCCAGTTCCAGTACATCCTTCCCGAGGGCTGGTGCCCAGAACTGGACAGCATGATCCAGGTGCGGCTGGACCAGAGTCTTGTAGAGCGGGAGAATTATCATTTTATCTCTTGAGTTGATCCCCTTTTTAATCCATGCCAATATTCTGCTGGCTTTGCTTGCAGCAGCTTGGCATTGCATGCCATTGCTGAGCCTATCATCTACTAGGACCCCCAGGTCCTTTTCCATCCTAGATTCCCCCAGAGGTTCTCCCCCCAGTGTATAGATTGCATTCATATTTTTGCCACCCAAATGAATTAGTTTACATTTCTCTACATTAAACCTCATTTCCCATGTAGTTGCCCACCACATTATTTGTTCAGATCTTCTTGCAAGGTTTTCATATCCTGCAGAGAAATTATTGCCCTACTTAGCTTAGTATCGTCCACAAATACTGAGATTGAGCTGTTTATCCCATCCTCCAGGTCGTTTATGAATAAATTAGATAGGATTGGTCCCAGCACAGAACCCTGGGGGACCCCACTACCCACCCCTGACCATTCCGAGTACTCCTCATTTATCACCACCCTCTGAACTCGCCCTTGTAGCCAGTTTTCAATCCATGTACTCACCCTATGGTCCATGCCAACGGACCTTATTTTGTACTGTAAACGTTTATGGGGAACTGTGTCAAATGCTTTTGCAAAATCCAGATACAACACATCTATGGGCCTTTCTTTATCTAGATGGCAGCTCACCTCCTCATAGAATGTTAGTAGTTTGGTTTGGCAAGAACGATTCTTCATGAATCCATGCTGATTACTGCTAATGATACCGTTTTCATTACTAAAATCTTGTATATAGTCCCTTATCATTCCCTCCAAAAGCTTGCATACTATTGATGTTAGGCTAACTGGTCTGTAATTGCCAGGAATGTATTTTGGCCCTTTTTTAAATGTTGGAGCTACATTGGCTTTTCTCCATCTGCTGGCACCATTCCAGTCAGTAAAAATTAGGAACAATGGTCTGGCAATTACTTGACTGAGTTCCTTAAGGACCCTCGGGTGTAAGCCATCTGGTCCCGATGATTTATTAATGTTAAGTTTTTCAAGTCTGTTTCTAATTCTGTCCTCTGTTAGCCATGGTGTTGCTTCCTGTGACATGTCATGAGGATAAACATTGCAGTTTTGGTTACTGAAGCCCCCCGATTCACTCGTGAAGACTAAGGAGAAAAATAAATGTAATACCTTCGCCATCTCACCATTCTTATTAACCAGATTCCCTTCATCATTCTTAATGGGGCCAATATGATCTGACCTCCCTTTCTTACTATTTATATACTTAAAGAATTTCTTGGGATCTTTTTTGTTCTCCTCCGCTTTGTGCCTTTCGTGTTCTATCTGAGCCGGCCTGATTGCACTCTTACATTTCTTATTGCTTTCTTTGTAAAGTTGGAATGCTGATGATGAACCCTCGGCCTTGTATTTTTTGAAGGCCTTAGCTTTTGCTTTTATATGCATTTTTACGTTGGAGTTAAGCCACCCAGGACATTTATTAGCGCTTTCCTCATTTTTTTATTTCCTATTGGGGTGCACTGTTCCTAAGATTTTATCCCATTTAGTATCTTCTAGCAAGGATTGTAGTTTAGGGAATTGGGCTCTTTTGAAATTCAGTGTCCTTGTATTCCCCTTATGTTTCCTATGAGTGTGATTTATACTGAAGCCAATTGACCTGTGATCGCTGTTTCTTAAATTAACCCATATTTAAACATCCGTGATCAGGTCTGTATTGTTGGTAATCAGTAGGTCTAATAAAGCTTTGTTTATTATTGGTGTATTTACCATCTGACCCATGAATTTGTCCTGCAAGACATTTAGTAAATGGCGAGCTTTAGATGAATGCACAGTTCCTTCCGCCCAGTCTATGTCTGGATAATTAAAATCCCCCATTATAATGACACTTCCCATCCTTGCCGCTAATCCAGACTGTGATAGGAGGTCCGCCTCCCCCTCCTCCCTCTGGTTAGGGAGCCTGTAGCATACTCCTGATATTATTTTCCCCTTAGTTTCCTCCCTTTGTAGCTCTACTCATAAGGATTCCACCTCCTCCCTTGCTCCATTAGTGATGTCATCTCTCACATTCACTTGTACATAATTTTTGATATACAGGCATACCCCTCCCCTTTTTACCCTCCCTATCTCTGCGATATAGGGAATACCCTTGAATGGTTGCCAGCCAATCATGAAAGCCTGTGGAACCAAGTCTCTGAAAATCCCACAAAATCTAATCCTCCTCGTACAACAGTAGTTCTAATTTTCCCATCTTGTCTGCCAGGCTCCTGGCATTGGTGAACATGCCACGTAGTTTAGTCCGGACGTATACTATCTCCTTATTGGGTGTCCTGAGGTTACAAATAGGACTTGTTACTGTACTTACCTCGGGTTTAGGTTCTTTAGTCAACCTACCACTAATGCCCCCAATACTACCCTCTGGAATTTGTTACGCCCTGACTATCTCTACCTCTGGACACTCCCCCCAGTCGCTTAGTTTAAAAGCCCCTCTAACTTGTCGGCCATCTTCTCTCCCAGCCGATCTGCACCTTGCCCATTTAGGTGCAGTTCGTCCCTGCTAAAGAACTAGTAACTGACTGAGAAGCCGGACCAGTTCTCCAGGAATCTAAACCCCTCCTTTCTACACAAGCTCCTCAGCCACTTGTTTACTTCCCTAATCTCCCTCTTCCTTTCTGGTGTGGCTCGAGGTACCGGTAGTATTTCTGAGAATACCACCTCGGAGGTCCTTTTCCTCAATTTAGCTCCTAAGTCCCTAAAATCATTTTTAAGGACACCCCATCTTCCTCTGACTTTGTCATTGGTGCCAATGTGCACCAATTCACACCTGAGACCTTGTAACACTAACGAGTCACATGACACCGGGGGAGGAAAAATGGCTAATTTGGCCCAATTTGGCCATTTTCAGTTAGGGGTGTACTCACTTTTGTTGCCAGCGGTTTAGACATTAATGGCTGTGTGTTGAGTTATTTTGAGGGGACAGCAAATTTACACTGTTATACAAGCTGTACACTCACTACTTTACATTGTAGCAAAGTGTCATTTCTTCAGTGTTGTCACATGAAGAAAAAATTTACAAAAATGTGAGGGGTGTACTGACTTTTGTGAGATACTCTATATATGTAATTTTTTAAAATATAATATTAAGTGCCTTCAGGAGCTAGCTAGTACATACGTATTGCATGGTTACTTAAAACAGTGTTCCTCAACTTTTTCTCTATCATGGCACCCCTTGAGGATGGGTAAACACTATTGCGAATTGGATGTGGGTTTTGCCGCATTCGATTCCCATGACAGGAGAATGTGACCGGCTCTCAATGGAGCTGGTTCCCATATCTCCGGGTTGGCTGTGGAGCGGATTACACAGGGACCCTGTGTGTCTTTGGCTCTGTTTCAGGTCCGAATTCAGGCAAAAGTTCGGGCCCGATTCATCCCTGAAATGGAGAAGAGGGACGTAACTGTCCCCTGCTGTGAGCCACATCCGTATTAGGTGTGAACCCAGCCTTAAAGTATGAAAAATCTCAAGGCACCCCAGTCTAAAATGGGGTCACCCATCACATAAAAAGCTCCCCCTTCACATCAGAGTTCTCAGTTCCCCCTTCCTTTCACAAGAGAGTCCTGCCTTCTCATGAAGCACAAAGTGTGGCAGCATGGCAAAGGGTTGAAGGCCGAGCAAATCTTGAAGGCAATGGACTTTTCTTCCCATCTGGATTGCTACCCACCCTGAATTAACGCCATACAAAAAAATATTGGGCACAGCGTGGCACCCAACACCCGGTGATGGCACACCGAGCCCAGTTGAGAAACACCGCCTGAAACATCTCATCTTCTCGTGTATTGCTTGTTATATTCATAAATATACAGGTCTATCATTTGGCGTCTTGTGAACCTTGCCTCTAACCCTTTTTTTTTTATTTTTTTATTTTTTTAGGACTTTTTTTTTTTTTTTATAACTGTAAATAAAAAAACCAAAGCAGGTTCAGCATAATCTGCATTTTTCAAACCTCAGAGAACAAAAATTAAGTAAATGGATTGTTAATGAGGTTTTTTTATTTATTTATTTAATTTTTTTTTTTTTTTACAAACCATCCCCCATTCCGACATAAAATGAGATAAATTTTACGTCTGACTGATCAGCAATAAATTCCTCGGGTTGGGCACACTAATTGCTTGAAAATCCAATACTCACCTTTCAGCTTCTCCTTTAGGCCAGCAGTGGGCAGAGATCTGTATTGATCTGTTCCCTTACATCTAGACAGACATTGATAAATAGCAATTAAGGCTGGGAACATTACTTATGTATGGAAAGTCTACTTGTAAATAATTAAAAACAGAAAAAATGAAAAAAAAAAATACACAGGAAAGTCTAAAATAAATAAAAAACATTTTTTTTTTTTTTTTTTAAATACACAATTACATATAAAAAAATAAATAAAACGATTTAATAAAAAAATTATATAAAATAAAACAAGTGTAAATGTGGTCGTTCTGCTGCCAGATGATATCTGTAGACTGGAATACTCAGTCCTTGCTAAGTATTAGGCTGCATTCACACCTGAGTGTAGCGTCTTTGAGTGCTTTTCCTGGGTTTTCTCTGGCGTTTTTGCGCGTTTGTATGCAGCGTTTTTAGGTTTGGAATTTTTTTATTAGCCAATAGAGAAAACTATTATCTGTTGCATCATTTGTTGCTAGGTAGTTCAGCTTTTTTTTTTTTTAGCTTTTCCATTAGCTTTTATTTCTTCTTTAACTATTATTCATTTATTATAATGTATTATCGTTAAGGTAAGGGGTTCGAACTCCGATTAGGTTAGGGTTAGGATTAGGAGTTGTGGTTAGGGTTATTTATTATTATTTTATTTATTATTATTATTATTATTATTATACAAATAAAAATAAATGAATAAATAAATGTAAAATAAATTAAAAAAAAAAATTAAAAATGCAATACATTAATACTAAGTAAGAATAAATAAATAATTAACCCTTAACTTTAACTCTTACCTGCTAAAAAATAAATAATAATAAATAACTAACCCCCAAAAAAATTATCAGTAATTTTTTTGTTCGAGCTTGGGTGCTATTATTTTATTATTAATAATAATAATAATAATAATAATAATAATAATGTATTTCATATTTTTAAGGTTAGAGGTTAATTATTATTTATGTATTATTACATATTATTTATTTTATTTATGGTGCTTTTTAGTTATTTGTGTATTTATGCTACATTTATTTATTTATAGATTATTACTATTTTATTTTTTTACTTTTTTTATCTGAGCACGAATGGCGTGTTTCCATTAATTTCTATGGGAATACAAACGCACCAAAAATGACAAAATCTGCCCGATTCGAGCGGCAAAAAAAGCTCCGGAACTTGTTTGAGCTTCAGGCGTTTGGCTTCAGGTGACTTGGATTGGAGATGTGAACCGTCTCCATAGAGAATCATTGATATTTTATTCTCCTCCAGCGTTTTTGAGCTTCAAGTAGAGAATTGCTCAGGTGTGAATGGGGCCTTAAGAAGAGATCCGCTATCCCCTACAGATGCCAGACACGAAACTGCAAGAAAGCTTAACCCCTTGGCGTCAGCCGCACGCATATATGCGGTTGCTCGGGCGGGTGGGCCTTAACGCCGAGCGACCGCATATATGTGGCCCTGTTAAAACAACGTGCCGTGTTGTGAGCGCACTCCCAGCACAGTAGCCGGTGGGTACCGGAAAGCTCCCGATGCATACGTGCGATCGGGAGTTTTTCGATCAGGTGACCGCTGATCCAATCAAAGCGGTCACATGACCCGAATGCTCACCTTCCGGTTTTTTAGAACTCTTAAAGGGCCGGGAGGCGGTCAGCGTGAAGAGGTTAAAGTGCAACTGAAGGCACGGGTATGACAGTGCAAGCAAAACCCAATCCAGTTCCTATGGGATGCACAAGTCTCATAAATTGGACAAAAAAAACTTCCTTTACCTCCCCTGAATGAGGCAAATCCTCCTCCATTTGTGTCTCACACGTTCCCCCTCCCAGACACTGCAGCTCACAGTGGGAGGGTTTTAGTGCTGTCCATCCAGAAAGCAGTGGGCGGGACAAGGTGTGGCCAGGTGCTAATTGACAAGCTGCAGGCTTATGAATCAACTGCCAAGCCCCCTGCAACATCTTCTCCTCCCACTGTGGGGCGAGGAGCCCAACAGCCTACATGAGACACCTATTTGGAGGAAGCTACATGATGTGGAATTTACTGGCAGGATAAACAGATATTTGTGGGGAGAATTGTGCAATTTAATGATGAGTTTGGGTTCAGTCCAAACTTTAGAAGGAAGCTGTTATTTCTGAGCCAATCATCTTTGGCCGAGACATTCCTTGCCCCACAGCTCCTGACATCATTGCCACTTGGCCTTAATAAGTCTATGGCGTTAACCTAATATGGCCACCATATTAGGTCAATGCTGACATGAGCAACCCCCCCCCTTTGTGTTTGTGCAGCGGCCGGAGGAAAAATCCCCCACCCACAGGTCACTGGCCCGCCACTGACAGCAGCCTTCTGGGTATGACTAAACATGGGTTTCCGAACTTAGAGCCACACCATATTAAGTACTGTAGCTCAGCTCATTGGGCCAGCACTCACTGGCACTGACATCTGGGTGTAGCTCCAGGTTCGGAAACTTGGAGCCCCACCCAATTAGGTAATATTGGCCCAGCATTGATAGCTGAGTGTAGCCCCCAGATTCAGAAACCACATTTAGTCAAACCCAGAATGCAACTGTCAGTGGCAGGTTATTGAGTTGTGGGTAGGGGGGATTTTGTCCCCGCCGCTGTATGTATGCAACGTGTCAAGGTTGCTCATGATATCATTGACCCAAAATGGCCACATGACCATATTTGGTCAAAGACATTAACCCAATATGATCATATTATTGATCTAATATGTCCACACCATTGACTTAACATGGCCATAATGGGCCAATGAAATAACCCAATGTGACCATATTAGGTCAATGAAGTCACGAGTATCCCCACCCACTTGTGTATGTGCAGCAGAATATCCCCCACCCACAGCTCAATGGCCCGCCACTGACAGCTGCTTTCTGAGTTTTACTAAACATGGGTTCCGAACTTGATGCTACACCATGTTAGGTACTGTAGCTCAGTTCACTGGCCCAGCACTCACTGGCACTGACATTGAGGTGTAGCTCCAGGTTTAGAAACGTGTTCAATGACACTCAGAGAGCAACTATCAGTGGCAGGCCAATGAGCCGTGGGTGGGGGATTTTCCACCTGCAGCTGCATGTACACAAGGGATCGAGATGCTCATGACATCAGTGACCTAATATGGCCACATGGCCATAATAGGTCAATGACATTAACCCAATGTGACCACATTAAGTCAATGAAGTCACGAGCATCCCCATACCTTGTGTATGTGCATCAGAAAACCCTCCACCCACAGCTCATTGGTCTGCCACTGACAGCTGCCTTCTGGGTTTGATTAAACATAGGTTCCAAACTTGATGCCGCACCATATGAAGTACTGAAGCTCAGCTCATTGGCCCAGCACTGACAGCTGGGTGTAGCTCCATGTTCAGAACCCATGTTCAGTCAAACTCCGAAAACATCTGTCAGTGACAGGCCAATGAGCAGGGGATGGAGGATTTTCCGCCCGCTGCTGCATGTACGCAAGGGGTGGGGATGCTTGAGACATCATTGACCTAATATGGCCATATTGTTGACTAAACATGACCAAGTGCCCATAATAGGTCAATGACATTAACCCCAATGATGTCATGAGCACTCGTGTCCCCTTGTGTACTTTTAGCTGCAGGAGGGAAATTCTCTGCCCACCGCTCATTGGCCTTGCACTGACATTTGCTTCCTAGGGTTGACTGAACATGAGTTCCGAACCTGGAGTGACACCCAGCTGTCAGTGCCAATGAGTGCTGGGCTAATTAGCTGAGCTCCAGTAATGAATTGGGTGCAGCTCCAGGTTCAGAACCCATGTTTATTCAAACCCAAAAGGTTCCATGGGTTCCGAACCCGGATACCACACCCAAGTAAGTACTGTAACACATTTTTTTTTTGATGAACAGGAGGCCATAACTCTACTTTAAGAAAGCTAAACTCCAACCAAAAACTCTTTTCACTTTGGATTTTGTAGAGAAGGTTTAGAAAGCTCCTGGTCGGGTTTTATTGTCAGAACAGAAGAAAAGAGGTTTAACCTTAAACTACGTAGAGTGTTCTTTACTGCAAGAGCGGCAAGGATGTGGAATTCCCTTCCACAGGTGGTGGTCTCAGCGGGGGGGCATCGATAGTTTCAAGAAACTATTAGATAAGCACCTGGACGACCGCAACATACAGGATATACAATGTAATACTGACATATAATCACACACATAGGTTGGACTTGATGGACTTGTGTCTTTTTTCGACCTCACCTACTATGTAACTATATGAGTGGATATCTCTCTAACAGGGACACAGACACAAACATGAGGAACCGGATGAACTTTTGACAACGTTTTTATTGCTGTAAGTGCTTTCTTGACCCTCTATTTCCTGTTTCGGGGATCGGGAAGTGAAGAAAAATCTCTGCAACTGGGCCACAGATGGAGATTCAAAGCCAACAAGTTTGACTCCTCCTTAGCTTTAAGCTTAGCTTTTCATTGATCCTGTGCCTCTGATGTCTTTGTACCAGAAGAATTTTTAAACCGTCTCCAATAAAAGGTGTCAACAGAGTGCGGCCATCCAGCCTTTTCTTCGATTCAAGTTTAACTCCTCCCCATGCTACTGTAGCCATCTCCAATTGCCAAATAATACAGCTGGACCTTCTTTATAATAAAATTACTTTTACAATTTCTATTCACAAACCGCTTCTTGTCCAAGTCGCCGAACCCCAGGGTGGCATTGCCAACACTGGTCTGAGGGGGGGGGCGGGATTATGGTAAACCGTGCTCCGCCCACTAACAGCCACTGTAATTAAAAAAAATAGGAGCGTGTCTGTGGCTTGACTGTTATCTAACTGGAGCTTTGACCCACATTGGCCCCCAGGACTCTCCCCTACCCCCACCCTGCTTTGGAGGTCAGCAGAGGAATCTGCACTGAATACTTGGAATTCTCCGATAATAAATATACTATAATAAATGTACTTCGCAACAAAACATAACAGAATTTACATTTACTGAGTTGGAAACAGATCGGTTTTAACGTTTAGAGGATAGAGTTAATTTACTGTAGGCAAGCAGGCTGTTCGCTTTGCAAAGGAATTTTCTCCAGAGCTTGTTTAATGTGGTGAACAGTCACATTGCAAAGAATACCCAATAACAACATAGGAAGGAAAAAAAAAATGCATTTTTGCTTGCGTGTGATTGGATGTTAAGAAATGTCCTCGCACAGTGAACACCCGATTTGTCTTTCGCAAATCACTACCACTGACTGAGTCCTGAGATTTACCCTGCAGTCCTTTTTTCGGTCACAAGATGTCCTCAGTCTGATCGCCAGCATCATTGAACTGTCTTTCGCTCAGCCCAGGTCATCCCGGAATAAGCCCCCAACTAAGGTGATTGGACAGTGAAAGGAGAAGTAGCAGTTATAAGCTCATCTCTCTCTGCTCTCTCCTCTTACCAGCATGCACATGACCGAGTCCTGAGATTTACCCTGCAGTCGTTCCTTTTTCGGTCACAAGATGTCCTCAGTCTGATCGCCAGCATCATTGAACCATCTTTCGCTCAGCCCAGGTCATCCCGGAATAAGCTCCCAACTAAGGTGATTGGACAGTGAAAGGAGAAGTAGCAGTTATGAGCTCATCTCTCTGCTCTCTCCTCCTACCAGCATGCACATGACCTGATCGGCCTCTTGTGCTGCTTCTTCCTCTCACACTCCAGCCCTGCTGTACAGGGACTGTGACAGGCTGAAGCTAGGTTCGCATTCAGAGACTTACATGGCTTGTATATTTATATATTGTACATTTAATGATGTGCTCATGATTACAGAGCTGCATTTTTTTTGTGTGTCTTTTGTATCTGCCTGGAGTTTAGCTTTACTGTATACAATCCAGTCTGTCAATACATTAACCAGTGGCGGCAGGTGGTAATTTTCTTTGGGGGGGGGGTGGCACAGTCATAGAGGGGGTGGCGCAGAGAGAGGGCGCGGCGCCCGGGTGCCCCTAATGGCTGTTCATTGACATTAACACAGCAGTCTTTGCTTTTCCGACTCAGCCCTGTACCATAGTTTATTACCTGGTGATCCTGCCAGTAGGTCTGTTGCATTTTAGTTTCTTTTACCGAGCCAAGCTACCCAGGAAAAGATTCAGAGGACTGGGACAAACCATTTACCACTGACAGGGGAGCTTACAATGGTCAGCCTTTATTCATGTATGTAAAACCTTTATCCCAAATAGGAAAAAAAAAAATATTACTGTAACTGCTTAACAAATGCTAGCTAGAGTTGGACTTTATATTCTTTGTCACGTAAAGTGTTACTAAACCCAGGAGCCTGCATTCACTATACCTGCTCTCCCCAGGACCCTGCTTTCACTATATCTGGTCTCCCCAGGACTCTGCATTCACTATATCTGGTCTCCCGAGGACTCTGCATTCACTATATCTGGTCTCCCCAGGACCCTGCATTCACTATATCTGGTCTCCCCAGGACCCTGCATTCACTATACCTGCTCTCCCCAGGACCCTGCATTCACTATACCTGCTCTCCCCAGGACCCTGCTTTCACTATATCTGGTCTCCCCAGGACCCTGCATTCACTATATCTGGTCTCCCCAGGACTCTGCATTCACTATATCTGGTCTCCCCAGGACTCTGCATTCACTATATCTGGTCTCCCCAGGACTCTGCATTCACTATATCTGGTCTCCCCAGGACTCTGCATTCACTACATCTGGTCTCCCCAGGACTCTGCATTCACTACATCTGGTCTCCCCAGGACTCTGCATTCACTACATCTGGTCTCCCCAGGAGCCTGCATTCACTATATCTGATCTCCCCAGGAGCCTGCATTCACTATATCTGATCTCCCCAGAAGCCTGCATTCACTATATCTGCTCTCCCCAGGAGCCTGCATTCACTACATCTGCTCTCCCCAGGAGCCTGCATTCACTACATCTGGTCTCCCCAGGACTCTGCATTCACTACATCTGGTCTCCCCAGGACTCTGCATTCACTACATCTGGTCTCCCCAGGACTCTGCATTCACTATATCTGCTCTCCCCAGGACTCTGCATTTACTATATCTGGTCTCCCCAGGAGCCTGCATTTACTATATCTGGTCTCCCCAGGAGCCTGCATTCACTTTATCTGATCTCCCCAGGAGCCTGCATTCACTATATCTGGTCTCCCCAGGACTCTGCATTCACTATATCTGGTCTCCCCAGGACTCTGCATTCACTATATCTGGTCTCCCCAGGACTCTGCATTCCTATATCTAGTCTCCCCAGGACTCTGCATTCCTATATCTAGTCTCCCCAGGACTCTGCATTCCTATATCTAGTCTTCCCAGGACTCTGCATTCCTATATCTAGTCTCCCCAGGACTCTGCATTCGCTATATCTGGTCCCCCCAGGACTCTGCATTCACTTCATCTGGTCTCCCCAGGACTCTGCATTCACTATATCTGCTCTCCCCAGGACCCTGCTTTCACTATATCTGGTCTCCCCAGGAGCCTGCATTCACTTCATCTGATCTCCCCAGGACTCTGCATTAACTATATCTGCTCTCCCCGGGATCCTGCATTCACTATATCTGCTCTCCCCGGGAGCCTGCATTCACTATATCTGCTCTCCCCGGGAGCCTGCATTCACTATATCTGCTCTCCCCGGGATTCTGCATTAACTATATCTGCTCTCCCGAGGACTCTGCATTCACTATATCTGGTCTCCCCAGGACTCTGCATTCACTATATCTGATCTCCCCAGAACCCTGCATTCACTATATCTGCTCTCCCCAGGAGCCTGCATTCACTATATCTGCTCTCCCCAGGAGTCTGCATTCACTATATCTGGTCTCCCCAGGAGTCTGCATTCACTATATCTGGTCTCCCCAGGAGCCTGCATTCACTATATCTGGTCTCCCCAGGACTCTGCATTCACTATATCTGGTCTCCCCAGGACCCTGCATTCACTATATCTGGTCTCACATAGTACACAGAACATGGAAATGCAATTATTTTAGTAAATATAAACTTCTAAATAACTTTTCTCATCCGCAGTATATAGCAGTCTTGTGACTTCTATCAGTGTCTGGTTTCAAAGCTTGTAGAAGGAGTTTTCATTCTCCTCTGACTGCCCTATGAGGCTGTAGGACCCCTGACCCTCTGTCTGGACAGTGCCGATTGGCCCTGTGCTGATCACATGCACTCTTCCCAAAAAAAATCTCCAGCAATACACACCAAACTGAGCATGCGCAGAGTGGCCCCTGGCCTCTGTTCTAATAGGAGATGGATTGGGGACAGTGGAAGAAGGGGAGGAACAGGGAAGCCAGAATCAAAAAGCCTTTTTACACAATACGGAGGATTAACCCCTTACGTTCCACAGTAAGTATAACAAGCATGCTTTACTGCCTATACAGACTGATTTTACTGTTGTGGGTTTAGTAACACTTTAAGTACATCTAAAACTAGTAGTCCATCCAACACCACCCTCTCCATTGATTGACAATGCTGCTGTCGAAGGTAGGTTGCTCCTCCATAGATGCAGTGGAGGAATGAATGTAGCCCCCCAGAAGACAGAAGGTGTGTTACTGACTGATCACCAGGTGAAAATAAAAGGAAATACCTGAAAAAAAAAAATAATGCAACCGCCACATCCAATAATTAGTAAGCTGCAATATATTACATTGTAGTTTTGGGGTTTAGTTACGCATTAAACCTTCACATTGCTGCGAAGTGACCACACAGATTTGATTTGTTCAGAGAGGAAGAAGACTCAGTGATCCTCTGGACCCGCTTTGTTTAGATTACCCTGTTGCTATTTTTTTTTAAATGATTAAAAAGTAGAAGCTGAATACTTTCTTCTTCAGTGGGCAATGTTAAATAAGTGGCCTCCAAACTGCAGTCCTTTGTTCGCCTTTATCCGGCCCTCGGGGCACTATCCCTCCCACCGACACCAATGATGGGGCACTATCCCTCCCACCGACACCAATGATGGGGCACTATCCCACCCACCGACACCAATGATGGGGCACTATCCCTCCCACTGACACCAATGATGGGGCACTATCCCACCCACCGACACCAATGATGGGGCACTATCCCTCCCACTGACACCAATGACGGGGCACTATCCCTCCCACTGACACCAATGACGGGGCACTATCCCTCCCACTGACACCAATGACGGGGCACTATCCCTCCCACTGACACCAATGACGGGGCACTATCCCTCCCACTGACACCAATGACGGGGCACTATCCCTCCCACTGACACCAATGATGGGGCACTATCCCTCCCACTGACACCAATGATGGGGCACTATCCCTCCCACTAACACCAATGATGGGGCACTATCCCACCCACTGGCACCAACAATGGGGCACTATTCCTCCAACTAACACCAATGAATGGGGCACTATTCCTCCCACTGACACCAATAATGGGGCACTATTTTTCCCACTAATAGCAATGATGGGGCACCATTCCTTCTTCTACTGA
Source organism: Lithobates clamitans (assembly GCA_037952925.1). Lineage (NCBI taxonomy): Eukaryota > Metazoa > Chordata > Amphibia > Anura > Ranidae > Lithobates > Lithobates clamitans. Next base: position 108,795 of record JBBGZY010001401.1, read on the forward strand.
CCACAGGTGCTTTTTTGTTTTATTTGCTTTTTTTTACCACCCACTGCCCACCAAACTCAAAAAGTAGAAGCTGGATACTTTCTTCTTCAGCAGGCAGTGGTAAATAAGTGGCTTCCAAACTGCAGTCCTTTCTCGCCATTATCCAGAGGTTAGGGCACTATTCCACCCACTGACACCAATGATGGGGCACTATTCCACCCACTGACACCAATGATGGGGCACTATTTCACCCGCTGACACCAATGATGAGGCACTATTTCACCCACTGACACCAATGATGGGGCACTATTCCACCCACTGACACCAATGATGGGGCACTATTCCACCCACTGACACCAATGATGGGGCACTATTCCTCCCACTGAGACCAATGATGGGGCACCTTTACTCCCACCAACACCAATAATGGGTCACTTTTCCTCCCACTGACACATGATGGGGTCAGTGGGAGGATTAGTGCCCCAATGATGGGGCACTATTCTTTCAATGAATACAAATGATGGGGCACTATTCCTCCCACTAACACCAAAGAAGGGGCACTATTGCTCCCATTGACACCAATTACGAGGCACTATTCCTCCCACTGTTACCAATTATGGGGCACCATTCCTCCTGCTGACACCAAGGACGGGGCACTATTCCTCCCACTGACACCAACGATGGGGCACTATTCCTCCAACACCAATGAATGGGACACTATTCCTCCCACTGATACCTACAATGGGGCACTATTCATCCCACTGACACAAACAATAGGACACAATTCATTCCACAGGCACCAATGATGGGGCACCATTTCTTCCACGAATACCACTGATGAGGCACCATTTCTCCTTCTGCTGACCACAGGCACTTTATTTTTTTACTCCCACTGATCACCAAATTTAGGGCATTTTCTACTCCCACTGGCCACAGTTTGGCCCCACCAAACCCCGAAGGACAGTAAAATGGCTCTTTGTATAGAAAGTTTGGGGACCCCTGCTTTAAATCTTTACCCTCTGGAAGTGCTTCAGGCCCTGCTACAATCGGATACACCAGTAAGGGTCAGACAGCAGTACCTAGAGCTGTGGAAGAGAGTGGGGGTTTTACTAACTACCCACCCAAGAGGTAAATATTTAGCTTCTTCTTTTACAGGGTATCTGTTAATCTTCTCTAACAAACCAAAAGGGCAGTTAAAAGAAAGTGGCCCATGAGGTCACTGCCTTTGGTCTTCATGCCAAGCTCCGCCATACTCCAGTGCAATTTTTTTTAACCTGATTTGCGCAAGGGCAAGTGTCTTATTTTCAGGTCTATAAATCTGTGAAGGTTCTCTTTCATCCAGGTCATGGTAGAAGGCGTAGTAGTTGGTCACATTTACCTGGTCTTGTTCGGCAATGCTGAAGACACTTTGTAGATCGTCCAAGCCACATCTTCACTTCCACCACGTGAGGAAAACACCCCAGCATATACAAGCCCACAGATAGCCTTGACACCTTCATCCGGTCAACATGGAAAGACACATGTTATTGTCCAAGGTTGGGAGGTGTGAAAATGGTGGAAGCCACCTGTCCTAGTTTTAAATCCCATCCCTAAGGAAAGCGTTACAGGGTGTAGCCCTTCCATTTATGTGGCTGAAGGTACGCACACAAGTAAAGTACCTTGGTATATGCAGTGCAATGTAGTGAGCAATGCAAAGACTTGTTCATTGGGGAAAGGGTGCAACCTCTCAACAAAAAAAACAGCAAAACATAGGAGGGCAAATTCTACAAGCGTAAGACGTAGCGGCTTTCATACCTCTTAGGGAGAAAAGACAACCTTCTAAGGACCTTGATAAGAAAGAATGTACCGCTCAAGGTCGACCCACCACTTACTGCCCAGCCAAAGGTGCAGGCCCAGTTCAAGCCAGAGATACTGCAAATTAATAAATGACTGCACACCTCAAATCATGGCTAAAAATGTATCTTCTTTATTTCCATCAGTTAGGACATTAGCACACACAGACAGCAAGGTTGAACCAACAAATGACGGGGCCTTGCTTGCTTCCACTGAGTCCGGCCCGCCTGAAGAACAGTAAACTGGGCCTTTGCTTAGCAAGCTTGGAAACCATCCTGACCTCCAAGGATGGAATTACCCAACTATAAAAGGCTGGTTCCACAAGTTTCACCCTTCCTAACCGGTCCTGGGACAACAACATCTGCCTTTCCATGGTATCAAGGTGTCAGTGCTATAATTTCTTGGGTACAGTTGTATTCCTGACGCCGATTAGAACTAAAGAAGTGGTTTGGAGAAGCCACAAAACATCTTCAACATTACAGAACAGGTCCAGCTGAACGTGACTGACTATTACTAGATAGGTTTCAGCCATTAAAACCCAACCCCTTGCAGTTGGGGCTGCACCCACAAAGCAAACCTGCTTTGCCCGGTCCCCCTAATGAGCAGTGGACCTAATTATGGTTGCCACCTCATCCCTTTAAACCCGAACACACATGAATTACACGGGTTCTGTGGCTGATTAAGATGGTAATTAAACTCACTTGGTGCCTTATCTGTATTTAATTAGCCTCAGAACCCGTGTAATTCAAAGGTGTTCTGGTTTAAAGGGATGAGGTGGCAACTCTAGACCCAATGCAGTGGGGGGGGCACAGCCCCGTTGGCAATGGAGGGCTTTTACTTTACCCGTAGTTCAGCTTGAAGCCTTCAAAGGTAACCAGAGAACAAACCATTAAAACTATCAGAGATATAAATGTACAAGTCACGGGGAAGGAGAATGCAGCAAAAAAAAGTACATTATCATCCATAAACAATTCTCAGCACAATGGAAAATACCTCATTGATCTTCATTATCACACCAAAAGTCCAAAGCAAAGGTAAAAACGTTGAAGTCATTGTCTTTGAATGAGAAATTTACAATTGTCTATACATTTATTCAAATTAAGGCAACAGAATAAGATGAGGTTTCCGGGTCGGGAAGTTGAACTTGATCAGTTTTTGAAGGAGAGTTTTCCCCAACTGTTGTTGTTCAGAAATCTCCGTCAATGGAAGCATTCCTAATAGGGTGCATTTTTTTTTTTTAAATAAAGGAAACATCCAGTAATTAGTCTGTGATTACAGATTCCATTGTGGAAACATGCAAGTGTCATCCAAATAGTTTTTAATAGCAGTGATATATACTAAATGGTGAGAATATGTGCCGCTATAATTTTCCACCATAAAACGGTTTCCTGATGATGATGATGATGAAGAAGAAGATCGATATGTATCCCAGTTACAGCTACAAAGTAACATTTGTTCTGACTTTGGAGATGATGCGCCATTTCCTATGTAGCAGCTATAATTGCTTTATCTGAAAAATAGATAGAAACTAGAATACAAACCTGTTTGATTGCACATTCCATGGCGGGTGGAACGGTGGTATGGAAGGTATGGAAGCCTTCATTAAAAAAAAAGGTGCGTTGCTTGTTATGCTTGACTCAGTTTCTTGTCAAGGAAGTCCGTGGAAACATTGTAATACTCCATTGTCTATCTATAAGGAGTTCCTATCTAGTGTTAGAACCTTGTGCTCTGATATCGGAGCTTTCGTATTTCAGAAAGGCCATCGTCTCGGCAGTACAGGTCCCCGCAGGGACTCTCTGCCAGTCATCGGGCACGACTGGCTACTCCACCACCGCCGGCGCTGCTGGGGCTGCTGGAGCTGCCGCTGCTGCTGCTGCCGCTACTGCATCGGTCTTCGTAGATGGAGATCTCGATCTTTAACGGGAGGGATCAAGGAAAACACTTGCGTGATTTGTCTGATGCAATCACTCATACACCCATCTAGGGCAGGGGGGTCTCAAACTGGCGGCCCTCCAGCTGTTGCGAAACTCCAAGTCCCATGAGGCATTGCAAGGCTGACAGTTACAAGCATGACTGCCACAGGCAGAGGCATGAAGGGACTTGTAGTTTCACGACAGCTGGAGGGTCGCCAGTTTGAGACCCCTGGTCTAGGGCCTCTGGATTTCATTTTTTTTTAAGGCCAGGACACCAAAGAATATACAAACACAGCAATACTTACACACATTCTCCCAGACAAAACACAACAGGACTAGACATGTGCGGTTCGTTTCGTTCAAACCAATTTTTTCGTCATTTGAAATTCGGATGTACAGTAATACCTTGGATTAAAGTGGGGGGCCACCCTGAAAAAAAAACATTTGAAAAATGTTTTTTTAAAACTTACCTAAACCCTTGTTGCTAGGCAGTCTTCCTAATCTGCCTCTTCCTTTTCTGCGGCGTCTTCTGCTTCTCGGTGAGCGGCCGCGTTGTCTTCTGGGAACTGTGTGTGTTCCCAGAACACCACGGGGCCATTCACAGAGCGCCGCGCTACTTGCGTGTGCCCAGTAGGAAACTGGCAGTGAAGCCGCAAGGCTCCACTGCCTGTTTCCCTTACCTTGGATGGCGGTGCCGGGACCCGAGATTCGAGGGACGGGTCAGCCTCGGGCAGGCCGACATCGCGGGCACCCAGGACAGGTAAGTACTTATTTAAAGTCAGCAGCTACAGTGTTTGTAGCTGCTGACTTTTCATTTTTTTTTTTTAGGCCGGAATCCCGATTTAAGAGCATAATTTGTTCCGGAAGAATGCTTGTAATCCAAAAGTACTCGTATATCAAAGCAAGTTTCCCCATAGGAAATAATGGAAACACAGATAATCCGTTCCACAGCCACTGCTTGTCTATGCAGTACCGCATGTGGCCAGAGGTGCGGGGGCGCCGGAGACACTCGGAAACGCTCGGAGACCACTCGGAGACGTAGTGTTTCCGAGTGTCTCCAAGCGGCTCCTAGCGTCTCTGAGCTGCTCCTAGCGTCTCCTAGTGTCTCCAAGCATCACCGGCGCCCCCACACCTATGGCCAAATGCGGTACTGCACACCCTAGAGGCTTGAATCCTGTTCGTCTTGTGAGACAACGCTCGCATAGCGAGTCAGGATTTAAAAAAAAAATTGCTCGTATTGCAAAACGCTCGTAAACCGCGTTACTCGCGGGTATAGAAAAGAATCTCCCCCTTTAAAAAAAATCTAATTTTGTTGCTTTGCAGCCTGAAATGAAGACAGACACAGTTTTCATTTTATCCAGCTATATCTACTCAGTACAATGTATAACATCCAAGTAAAAGATATAACATGTCAGAAAAAAAAATCACCGAGTTGGAAAAAGGATCACCCCCCTCGTGTCAGTATTTTGGTTGAACCACCTTTTACTTTAATTCCAGCCTTTAGTCTGTTGGGATTTGTCTCTACTAACTTTGCACATCTAGACTTTGCAATATTTGCCCGATCTTCTTTGCAGAACGGCTCAAGTTCAGTTACATTTGATATGACCATTGTGGATTACAGTCTTCAAGTCATTCCACAGATTTTCAATGGGGTTTAAGTCTAGGCTCTGACTAGGCCATGCAAGGACATTCCCTGCCTTCTCCTCCAACCACTGTGTGCTCCCTTCCCCCTTCTCCAACCACTGTGTTCCCCTCTATGTGGTCATTGTCATGTTGGAAGGTAAACCTTCTCATTGACAACTATATTGCAGAGGGCAGCAAATTTCCTCAAGAATTTGAAGTTATTTTGCCCCATCCATTTTTCCTTCTATCCTGACAAGAGCTCCCGTCTCTTCTGCAGAGAAACACCCCAATACCAGGATATCCCCCTCCCCCATAACAGGATATTATTACCACCCCCATAACAGGATATTACCACCCCCCCCCATAACAGGATATTATTACCACCCCCATAACAGGATATTACCACTCCCCCAAACTTTAAAAATCAAAAGTGCCCATTTTGAAGGCTTATATGCAACACACCGGCAATAAAAATTGTATGGGGGGGCCCCGGGTACTGCTTTTATACTGTGGGGTGGGACTATGGGCACTGAGCCATGATTGGGCAAAGCCATCATGACTTTGTTCAATCAGGGCTCAAACAGTGCTCTTGTGCCCTTATTGGGCAAAGCCTTGCACCTGACCAATGGTCAGGTGCATTACTTCAGCCAATCAGGGCCCTAGAATGCACTGTGGGGCGTGCAGTGCATTGCGGGGTGCTCGGTGGGCGAACATCCCACGAGCTCCCTGGAACTTCAGGTGTTCGTTAAACGGGTGAACAGGCGATGTTCGGCCGAACTTTTGCTCGGCTTGAACTCTTCGCCCAACTCTATTCCACACTGGTCCCATCGATTCCGATTGTGATCCCCCGTTTCTTCTGAGTGTGGTGTGTGGAGTAGGTCCATCAGATACCTCCGAGACTTGGCCACCATCACAGATTTAGATATGCCTGCTCTTCCAAGTCTACATGCGAGTTGCCCATTGGCCTTCTAACAAATCTGTATCAAATTAACGCTATAAACCGATGGCTAAAATGTTCAGAAGGAAACCATGAAATACAATAAAAGCTGTTTCAATTAGTAAAAGATGTAGAAAACGAGGTATAACCCGGGACAACACACCCACCTGGAGTCAGACAGCCTGAGAAAAGAAGGAGGCTCCTCAACCAACATTATTAATGACATTATCAGGGACTTGAAGGAAACTCCATGAACCTCAACCCTTGCCAGTAATTCATCCCACATCAACAAGTTCAGACTAAATTCTGGAAGAAAGGTGAAGAAAATCTGCAGACAATGACTGCCCTCGAAAAAAAAAAAAAAACACGTTCGAGGTGGAAACTGCTGAGCACAAGAAATAAGGGCTGATAAACACGCGGCGAGATTACCCCGCTCACCTCCGAGACTTATTCATAATTGAAACAACAGAGAGATATTAAATTCTCACATCCGCCTACAATGGTGAGAAGAGTAAGCAGCAGCAAGAAATGCTATAAGAGTTCACCCAGAGTTCAGACATAAATTAGGAGAAGCAATCGTCTCTTTAATTGGGGCTCATTTTATAGCTTATCAGAGTTCCTGCACACACTTACTTACACCATTACAAATCAAGTCCATGGAAATGAGAGATTTGGTTACTCTCCGATGGTGGAATACGGACAACGACTTCGGGAACGAGCTTTAAAGTGGACCTTCTGCTGTGTATGGGGCCAGGTGCGGTGATGAATCACAGGGGGAAAAAGTATTTGATCCCCTGCTGACTTTGTACGTTTGGCCGCTGACAAAGAAAAGATCAGTCTATAATTTTAATGGTCGGTTTATTGTAATAGTGAGAGACAGAATAACAACAAAAATATCCAGAAAAACGCATTTCAAAACAAAAGTTATGATTGATTTGCATTTTAATGAGTGAAATAAGTATTTGATCCCCTATCAATCAGCAAGATTTCTGGCTCCCAGGTGTCTTCTATACAGGCAACAAGCTGAGATTAGGAGCACTCTCTTAAAGGGAGTGCTCCTAATCTCAGCTTGTTACCTGTATAAAAGACACCTGTCCACAGAAGCAATCAATCAGATTCCAATCTCTCCACCATGGCCAAGACCAAAGAGCTGTCCAAGGATATCAGGGACAAGATTGTAGACCTACACAAGGCTGGAATGGGCTACAAGACCATCGCCAAGCAGCTTGGTGAGAGGGTGACAACAGTTGGTGCGATTATTCACAAGTGGAAGAAACACAAAATAACTGTCAATCTCCCTCGGTCTGGGGCTCCATGTAAGTTTTCACCTCGTGGAGTTTCAGTGATCATGAGAACGGTGAGGAATAAGCCCAGAACTATGATCTCAGCTGGGACCATAATCACCAAGAAAACAATTGGTAACACACTACTCCGTGAAGGACTGAAATCCTGCAGCATCCATAAGGTCCCCCTGCTCAAGAAATCACATGTACAGGACCATCTGAAGTTAATGAACATCTGAATGATTCAGAGGAGAACTGGGGGAAAGTGTTGTTGTCAGATGAGACCAAAATCAAGCTCTTTGGCATCAACTCAATTCACCGTGTTTGGAGGAGGAGGAATGCTGCCCATGACCCTAAGAACACCATCCCCCACCTTCATACATGGAGGTGGAAACATTATGCTTTGGGGGTGTTTTTCTGCTAAGGGGACAGGACAACTTCACCGCATCAGAGGGATGATGGACGAGGCCATGTACCATCAAATCTTGGGCGAGAACCTCCTTCCCTCAGCCAGGGCATTGAAAATGGGTCTTGGATGGGTATTCCAGCATGACAAGGACCCAAAACACACGACCAAGGCAACAAAGGAGTAGCTCAAGAAGCACATTACGGTCCTGGAGTGGCCTAGCCAGTCTCCAGACCTTAACCACTTAAGGACCGAGCCTCTTTCTGAGATTTGGTGTTTACACCAAATTACTGAGAACCCCCAAACATTATATATTTTTTTTTCTAACACCCTAGAGAATAAAATGGCGGTCGTTGCAATGCTTTCTGTCACACCGTATTTGCCATGTGGTCTTACAAGTGCACTTTTTTGGGGAAAAATAAAATTTTTTGAATAAAAAAAAATTAAGACAACAGTAAAGTTAGCCCAATTTCTTTTTATATTGCGAAAGATAATGTTACGCCAAGTAAATTGATACCAAACATATCACGCTTCAAATTTGCGCCCGCTCGTAGAATGGCGACAAACTTTTACCCCTAATAATCTCCATAGGCGATGTTTTAAAAAATTCTACAGGTTGCATGTTTTGAGTTACAGAGGAGGTCTAGGGCTAGAATTATCACTCTCCCGATCGCGGCGATACCTCACATGTGTGGTTTGAGCACCGTTTTCACATGTGAGCGCTATTCACGTATTCGTTCGCTTCTACACGCGAGCTCGTCAGGACGAGGCGCGTTTAATTTTTTTTTTTTTTTCTTATTTATTTTACCTTTTATTTTTACACTGTTCTTTTGGAAAAAAAGTTGTGTCACTTTTATTCCTATTACAAGCAATGTAAACATCCCTTGTAATAGAAATACAGCATGACAGGTTCTCTTAAATATGAGATCTGGGGGGTCAAAAAGACTTCAGATCTCATATTTACACTTAAATGCAATAAAAAAAAAAAAAAAATGAAATGTCATTTGAAAAAAAAAAAGTCCCTTTAAGAACTATGGGCGGAAGTAACGTTTTGACGTCGCTTCCGCCCTGTAATGGTATGGAGACGGGTGGGGGGCCATCTTCCCCTCACTCGCCTCCATGCCTAACAGGACACAGGACCCGATCGCCTCCGCCGCTACCAACGGCTCGTGCAAGCGGCGGAGGGCACTGGAGTGCGGCGGGCCCCCGCCCGCCGCCGATAAGTGTTCTTGCGGCGCTGAAGAAGAGGATACCGGGGTTATGGTAGCTATCTGCTGCCATAACAACGATAATCCTCTTCAAAGTACGGACGTATAACGGCGGCGGGCGGTCCGTAAATAGTTAATCCCATAGAAAATATGAGGAGGGAGCTAAAGGTTTGAGTTACCAAACGTCAGCCTCAAAACCTTAATGACTTGGAGAGGATCTGCAAAGAGGAGTGGGACAAAATCCCTCCTGAGATGTGTGCAAACCTGGTGGCCAACTCCAAGAAACGTCTGACCTCTGTGATAGCCAACACAGTCATGTTTTGTGAAGGGGTCAAATACTTATTTCACTCATTAAAATGCAAATCAATTTATAAAACTTTTTTTTGAAATGCGTTTTTTCTGTATATTTTTGTTATTCTGTCTCTTACTGGTAAAATAAACCCGACCATTTAAATTATAGACCGATCGTTTCTTTGTCAGTGGGCAAACGTCCAAAATCACCAGGGGGTCTAATACTTTTTCCCTCACTGTATAAAGCTGCAGAAAAACGCATGCTTATTACAGATAACGATGGAAGACATCTTGATAGATAAAGGTCCGAGCACCTTGCTGCCAGCCGAAAAATGTGGCAGCACAGTGGTGGGCTTCAACCCTTTCCGCTGCCAGAGCTGTTTTTTGCACACGTTTAACTACTTCCCTACCCAGGCCAATTCTGACATTCTGCTCCTACATGTGAAAATCGGTATTTTTTTGCTAGAAAATTACTTAGAACCCCCAAACATTATATATATATATATATATATATTTTTTTAGCAGAGGCCCTGGAGAATAAAATGGCAGGAGTTTTCAATTTTTTATGTCACACAGTATTTTTGCTGCGTTTTTTTTTAACGTAATTATTTTGAAAAAAAAAAAATACACTATATACATAAAACCCAATTTTTTGGTAAAATATAAAAGATGATGTTACGCCGAGCAAATAGATACCAAACACGTCATATTTTAAAATTGCCTACGCCCGTGGAATGGCACCAAACTACGGTATCTAAACATCTCCATTAGCGACACTTTAAAAGTCTTTACGGGTTACCAGTTTAGAGTTACGGAGGAGGTCTGGAGCTACAATTATAAGACTATTCCGCACATGTGTAGTGTGATCACTGTTTACACATGCGTGCGTGACTTACGCATGCATTCACATTTGCGCATAAGCACGGGGGGAGGGGGGCACACTTTAAATTTTATTTTTTTATTATTTTATTTAAAGCTTTTCTTTTTAATACTGTCACCTCAATCTCTGGAGCCTCAGCTGCACAGAATGAATGCACAGGAGTAGCTCTGTACAGAGGCTTCCTGTTCATTCACAAACTGAAGCATAGTAAACACAGTTTACTATGCCTCAGTTACGAATGAAGAGAGTGAATGATCGTTATTGGATCACTGACTCTATTCATTTAGACCACGAAGGGGCCGGTAAATGACACATTTACCGGCCCCTTCCCTGCTCTCCATCCTGACATAATCCCCCGCAGCAGCTGGCGGGAAAGGGGGAACCGGGTAGCGCTGTGGGGGCCCGGACAGAGCACAGGGACCTGGTGAAAGCATGGGGGGCGGGAGAGAGCACAGGAGCTCGGAAGAGGCCTGGGGGGCAGCAGATGGAAACTGGATAGGAGAGGTGGTGGCTGGGTCACAATTGAGACCCCTGCGACCCCAGTAGCTATGCCCCAATGTGCACCGTTAAAATTTATTATAACAGCCAGCAGAAATACTGTGCAACACTAAAATAAACACTGATGCAAGAAAAAAAACAAAACAAAAACAATTGTTTGCAAAAAGGATACAACACGCATTCCACGTTCAACAGGGTCGGTGATTAGGAGACCTCTGGGAGCGTAGATCTTCTCGTTTTGCTCTTGGATGTATTTTGAGATTTTCTTCAAAACCTTCAACACAGAAAGAGAAGCTGGATGAGAAAATAAATACATTGAATTTCTAAATCAAAGCTCTGAATTATCTGGGAACTGTGGAAGAAGCAGGCGGCCAGCCATATGTTCTGGTAATTGTAATACCAGTCAATGGCATACCAGTAATAATAACACAATATATCTATCATATATATATATATATATATATATATATATATATATATATATATATATATATATATATATATATATATATATATATATATATATATAGATCTATATAGAGATATAGATATCTATATATATATATATATATATATATATATATATATATATATATATATATATATAGATCTATATAGAGATATAGATATCTATCTATATATATATATATATATATATATATATATATATATATATATATATATATTTATATATTATTTATGTATTTATTATTTCCCTTATATTTAAGAAAGTACAGTAAATTTAATCATTTCCCTTTGGGATCAATAAAGTATTCTGAATTTGAATCTAATTAATGAATTCTAATATATATATATATATATATATATATATATATATACACACATACATATACACGCACGCATACATACACATTATAATACCAAAAGTATTGGGACGTCTGCCTTTACACACACCATGAACTTTAATAACATCCCAGTCTTAGTCCGTAGGGTTCAATGTTGAGTTGGCCCACCCTTTGCAGCTATAACAGCTTTGTAACGACACCCCGAGATGAAAGGGGTTAAAGTCGTTTAGGATATTCCATACCCAAACACAAAGGCAGCAGCCGAACAAGGAACCCATACAAACAATTCTCCCCCAAGTATGAGACAAAGCTCTGTCTTGAGGTTCAAGCAGGAATAAATCTTTATTCAAACACATGTTATACAGATCCCACTTCAAAACACCCCCCCCCCCCACCCACCCTTGGAAAACAGGGCGGGTTAAACTGTCCAATGACAATGGACACACAGGTCAGGTGTGTTTAACGTCTCATCAGTACACAGTCTTATCAGCAGGGAGAGCTGTTGGAGGAATCCCCCCTCCCTCCATAGAGATACACATCCTGTGATATCCAAGGCAGACACAATAGAACATTGGAATACAGCCCCACCCCAAACTAGCACAGCAAATAGAACACAACAGCATGAGACAACACACAATATATACACACACAACATTGTGAAGCAGTCACTATTTATAATATGGCACATATGAGGTTCCCAGAGTTTTGTGTTTTGGGGGGACATGGACTTGAATCCAAAGTAATATTACATCCAGGATCCCCAAGCATACAGCTCACAACGAGCACCATTCCCCCAAATGCCAGGGCCCATAATCGCTAGGCAAGAGGCTGGCATTCAGTCCCCTCCAAAAGCCTCTGTCCCGGCTAGGTCTGTCACAAGCTTCAACTCTTCTGGGAAGGTTGTCCACAAGGTTTAGGAGTGTGTCTATGGGAATGTTTGACCATTCTTCCAGAAGTGCATTTGTGAGGTCAGGGACTGATGTTGGACGAGAAGGCCTGGCTCGCAGTCTCTGATCGAATTCATCGCAAAGGTGTTCTATCAAGGTGAGGTCAGGACTCTGTGCAGGCCAGTCAAGTTCCTCCACCCCAAACTCGCTCATCCTTGTCTTTATGGACCTTGCTTTGTGCACTGGTGCGCAGTCATGTTGGAACAGGAAGGGGCCGTCCCCAAACTATTCCCACAAAGTTGGGAGCATGAAATTGTCCAAAATGTCTTGGTATGCTGACGCCTTAAGAGTTCCCTTCACTGGAACGAAGGGGCCAAGCCCAACCCCTGAAATACAGCCCCCACACCATAATCCCCCCTCCACCAAATGGTTTGGACCAGTGCACAAAGCAAGGTCTATAAAGACAGGGATGAGTGAGTTTGGGGTGGAGGAACTTGACTGGCCTGCACAGAGTCCTGACCTCAACCCGATAGAACACCTTTGGGATGAATTAAAGCGGAGACTGCGAGCCAGACCTTCTCGTCCAACATCAGTGCCTGACCTCACAAATGCGCTTCTGGAAGAATGGTCAAACATCCCCATAGACACACTCCTAAACCTTGTGGACGGCCTTCCCAGAAGAGTTGAGGCTGTTATAGCTGCAAAGGGTGGGCCAATTCAATATTGAACCCTACGGACTAAGACTGGAATGCCATTAGAGTTCATGTGCGTGTAAAGGCAGGTGTCCCAATACTTTTGGTAACACATACATACATATACACACACACATATACACAGTATCTCACAAAAGTTAGTACACCCCTCACATTTTTGTAAATATTTTCTTCTATCTTTTCATGTGACAACACTGAAGAAATGACACTTTGCTACAATGTAAAGTAGTGAGTGTACAGCTTGTATAACAGTGTAAATTTGCTGTCCCCTCAAAATAACTCAACACACAGCCATTAATGTCTAAACCGCTGGCAACAAAAGTCAGTACACCCCTAAGTGAAAATCTCCAAATTGGGCCCAATTAGCCATTTTCCCTCCCCGGTGTCATGTGACTCGTTAGTGTTACAAGGTCTCAGGTGTGTTAAATTTGGTGTTATCGCTCTCACTCTCATACTGGTCACTGGAAGTTCAACATGGCACCTTATGGCAAGCTGAGCATCTGAAAAAAAAAAAGAATTGTTGCTCTACATAAAGATGGCCTAGGCCAGTGATGGCGAACCTATGGCATGCGTGCCACAGCTGGCACGCAGAGCCATGTCTGTGGACACGCGAGAGGGTTCCAGCTTTGCGCCGTGGAGAGCGCCGGCGGCAAGCAGCGGCAAAGTGCAGGAAACTGCATGAGTGAGTGGGCGGCCCCGCAGCCTCCACATGCAAGGCTAGAGGCCTGACAGCATGGGAGGGAGAGAAGAGCTTCACCGCTTACTTGAGGGCCGAAGAGGGGCGCAGCATCCCTGGCGCCTTCCAGAGCCTGGACTCGTCAAACCTCCTCTTCAACAGTGAGGCCCTGAGAACAGGCTGACTGTGGGCCGGGAAGATGAGGACAGGTGGGAAGCGCAGACTGTGAGGGAGCCACTGGATGGAACAGAGCAGAGAGCTCTCCTGCATCAAGGACGGAGACAGGTACCAAGCACAATTATACACTGACTACCTGCAGACAAAGACTGGGGCAGGTAGGCAGAGCAGGGACTGCAGAGTAGGACAGAGCTAGAGGTCTCTCTCTCCTCTCAGCCCCCCTCCCTCTCTCTTAGCCCCACTCATTTTCAGTCCCCCCTCTCTGTATCCCCCTTTCTCTGTCCCCTTCACTCTCCCTCACACCCCTTTCTCTCAGCTCACCTCTCAGCATCTCTCTCGCACCCCTCTCTCTCTGTCCCCCTTCTCTCTCTCTGTCCCCCTTTTCTCTCACTCTGTTCCCCCTCTCTCTCAGCATCTCGCTCAGCCCCCCTCCCTCTCTCTGTTCCCCCTCCCTCTCAGCATATCTCTCACACCCATCTCTCTCTGTCCCCCCTCTCTCTCAGCCCCCCTCCCTCTCAGCATATCTCTCACACCCCTCTCTCTCTCTGTTCCCCCTCTCTCTCAGCCCCCCTCGCTCTCTCTGTTCCCCCTCCCTCTCAGCATCTCTCTCGCACCCCTCTCTCTCTGTCCCCCTTCTCTCTCACTGTCCCCCTTCTCTCTCACTGTCCCCCTTCTCTCTCACTGTCCCCCTTCTCTCTCACTCTGTTCCCCCTCTCTCTCACTCTGTTCCCCCTCTCTCAGCTTCTCTCTCAAACCCCTCTCTCTCTGTCCGCCATCTCTCTCTCTGTTCCCCCTCTCTCTCAGCATCTCGCTCAGCCCCCCTCCCTCTCTCTGTTCCCCCTCCCTCTCAGCATCTCTCACACCCCTCTCTCTCTCTGTCCCCCCTCTCTCTCAGCCCCCCTCCCTCCCTCTGTTCCCCCTCCCTCTCAGCAAATCTCTCACACCCCTCCCTCTCTCTGTTCCCCCTCCCTCTCAGCATATCTCTCACACCC
This sequence comes from Lithobates clamitans, assembly GCA_037952925.1. Lineage (NCBI taxonomy): Eukaryota > Metazoa > Chordata > Amphibia > Anura > Ranidae > Lithobates > Lithobates clamitans. The sequence continues at coordinate 123,897 of JBBGZY010001401.1, forward strand.
CTCTCTCTCTGTCCCCCATCTCTCTCAGCCCCCCTCTCTCTCTCTGTTCCCCCTCTTTCCCAGCATCTCTCTCACACCCCTCTCTCTCTGTCCGCCATCTCTCTCTCTGTCCCCCCTCTCTCTCAGCATCTCTCTCACACCCCTCTCTCTCTGCCCCTCCTCCCTCTCTGTCCCCCCTCTCTCTCAGCCCCCCTCCCTCTCTCTGTTCCCCCTCCTTCTCAGCATATCTCTCACACCCCTCTCTCTCTCTGACCCCCCTCCCTCTCTCTCAGCATATCTCTCACACCCCTCTCTCTCTGACCCCCCCTCCCTCTCTCAATTCCCCTCTATCAGCGTATCTCTCACACCCCTCTCTCTCTGTCCCCCCTCCCTCTCTCAATTCCCCCCTCTCAGCATATCTCTCACACCCCTCTCTCTCTATGTCCCCCCTCCCTCTCAGCATATCTCTTACACCCCTCTCTCTCCATGTCCCCCCTCCCTCCCTCTCAGCATATCTCTCACATCCCTCTCTCTCTGTCCCCCCTCCCTCCCTCTCAGCATATCTCTCACACCCCTCTCTCTCTGTCCCCCCTCCCTCTCTCAATTCCCCTCTCTTAGCATATCTCTCACACCCCTCTCTCTCTCTGTCCCCCCCTCCCTCTCTCAATTCCCCTCTCTCAACATATCTCTCACACCCCTCTCTCTCTGTCCCCCCTCCCTCTCTCTGTTCCCACTCTCTCTCAGCTCACCTCTCTCTTAGCATCTCTCTCTGCCCCTCCTCTCTCTCAGCCCCCCTCCCTCTCAGTATCTCTCTCACACCCCTCATATATATACTTTATATATAGTGGGGGAAATAATTATTTGATTCCCTGCAGATTTTGTAAGTTTGTCCACTTACAAAGAAATGAAGGGTCTACAATAGATGGAGACATAATATCAACCAAAAATTCTGAAAAAACACATGATACAAATGGTATAAACTGAGTTGCAATTCAGTGAATAAAATAAGTATTTGATCCCCTACCAACCAACAATAATTCTGACTCCCTCAGACTGGCTACAGTAGGTACTCATGTGGTATATAGATTAGTCCTGTCAATGTAAGAAGGTGCTCCTAATGACAACTCACTATGTATATAAAAGACACCTGTCCACAGAATCTTTCTTCCATTCAAACCTCACCATCATGGGCAAGACCAAAGAGCTGTCCGAGGATGTCAAGGACAAGACTGTAGACCTGCTACAAGACCATCAGCAAGAAGCTTGGTGAAAAGGAGACAACTGTTGGAGCGATTATTGGCAAATGGAAGAAATACAAAATAACCATCAATCGCATTCGGTCTGGCACTCCATGCAAGATTTTGCCTCATAGGGTAAGGATGATCATGACAAAAGTGAGGGATCATTCCAGAACTAAACGGGAGCAGCTTGTGAGTGATTTCAAGGCAGTTGGGACCACAGTCATCAAACAAACCATTGGTAACACTATACACCCGCGAGGTCCCCCTCCTTAAGAAGGCACATGTAAAGGCCCATTTAAAGTTTGCCAATGAACTTCTACATGATTCAGAGAAGGATTGGGGTAAAGTGCTGTGGTCAGATGAGACCAAAATTGAGCTCTTTGGCATTTCCTGGACTCCCTGTGTGTGGAGGAATAAAAAGGCTGACTATGACCCTAAGAACACCATCCCTACAGTCAAACATGGAGGTGGAAAGATGATGCTTTGGGGCTTGTTTCTCTGCTAAAGGCACAGGCGGACTTTGCCGCATTGAGGAGCCAATGGATGGGGCCATGTACTGTAAAATCTTGGATGAGAACCTTCTTCTCTTAGCCAGAGCACTGAAGATGGGTCGTGGATGGGTCTTCCGACATGACAATGACCCAAAACATACCGCCCAGGCAACAAAGGAGTGGCTCAAGAAGAATTACATTAAGATCATGGAGCAGCCTAGCCAGTCTCCAGACATTAATGCTATAGAAAATTTATGGAGGGAGCTGAAAGTCCAAGTTGCCAAGTGACAGCCAAGAAACCTTAAGGATTTAGAGAAGATCTGTAAAGAAGGGTGGACCAAAATCCCTCCTGAGATGTGTTCAAACCTGGTCACCAACTACAAGAAACGTCTTAACTCTGTGCTTGCCAACAAGGGTTTCTCCATCAAGTACTAAGTAGTAAGTGTTTTGCCTGGGGATCAAATACTTACAGGCATACCCCACTTTTAAGTACACAATGGGGTTTATTTACTAAAGCTGGAAAGTGTATTTTACTCACTGAACTGTAACTTCATTGATAACATTTGTATCATGTGTTTTTTTTTCTGGATTTTTGGCTGATATCTTGTCTGGATCATTTAAAATACAACTTACACCTATGATAAAAATGATAGACCCTTCATCTCTTTGTAAAAATACTGTATATAAAAAAATAATCATAATAATATGTGAAGTAGGTAACCTGTGTGCCCATAGTAATAAACATAGAAACATGCTTGCAGGTTTTGCATTATGAAAAGATAAGCTTGTAGCAGCCACATTCTTGGTGGAGCTGACTCAAGTTTTTCAAGGCCACCTTTGACTCTATAGCGAATACCGGCATACCGGCAACATGGTGCAGCAGGGGCTGTGCATCAAACAAGTGACAGCAGAGAATCGGGGAATAAATACAGAACTGTATCCAAATAACTAAACACAAAATTAAAATACATGTTTGGTAGATGGTCTACCTTCTCAAGTAAGTCCTGGTTAGCACCCCTGTATGCCTACCTGAAAATGGGGCATCTATTGTGTGGATCAGCAGCCACCCATTGAGTCCACTTGTTGGATGAAGAGCACTTTCAACATCTCCTCTCCTTTGTCTTCAGAATCTGGGAACCGGACCAGAGTCTCTAGAGCATGATACCATAAGGGGCTATTCTGAGGCATTCTATTAGGGGGCTTTGCTGAGACTTAAACACTTGAAGGGCACACACATTGAGCCAATTAAAGTGAAAAAAAAAATGGAGACAACTAACAAAAGGTTTGGAGGGGTTTTGATGATGTATGAAAAAGGTATGGGCTCGTTAGAAGCAACACAAGTTAGGAGGACACCCAACCACCCAAGGAGGACACCCAACCACCTCTCTGAAATTTGGTCATATTGAAAAGAAGAAATGTTTTACAACAAAGAAAGTTAAGCGCTTTTGATTGAGGTTAAGCCAGTTAAAAAGAATACGGCAAAACAAATAAAAAAAATTGTGGTACAATGGTAAGATTCCAAAAGGTTTGGGAACCACAGGTCACCCTTTTCTTGTCCACAGACTTGGATCGTTGTTTTCTCTAAAGTGATATTAATGGCAATGTTTAAAAGTAAAGAAACAACATACATGTCATTCTCACCTGCTCTGTCTAATGCTCCTCTTCTCAGGTACCCCGCTGGCACTCCTGGCCTCTCCTGGGCCCCACACCTTCTCACTCCTCATTGGCTCACTGGCTGGGATTGACCACCCCCCCTCCCATTTCACTCATTTTGCTTCTACTTCTAAACCCTGGTCTACTTTTCCTTCCCCGTTGATGAATTTTCCTCTAAGGCAGTAATATTTGACTTGATATAGCAGCAATTCCTCTTGGAATGCTTTCACCGGATGCTCCGTTTATGTATAAAACGAAAATGATAATATTGCGCCAATCCCAAAGAATATATAAAAAAAAGCTGCCAACACAACAACTAGACAAATTGTGGATCAAAAGTAAGAAATACAGTGTGCCAAAACATATAAAATCAATAAAAAGTGCGCTTATTCGGTCGTGGCATAACAGGCATATCAACCCGACGCGTTTCGTCCGCTAGGACTTCAGCATTCCAGCATTTCTACTAGCGGATGAAGCAGCGTTCCATTCATTGCCGTTCGTTTGACCACAAGCTTACTCTGACTCCGAAGCCGCTGGCCGGGGAGTCCACCACTCTTGGTAAGAGTATTTTTTACATACCTATATCTTCAATCTCACCATCTGAATATACGGGAACCATCCTGGCTGTTCAAAGGAAGCCCAAGTGGCCAAGTATCTAGGTGTACTTTCATAGGTCCAGCATTGGGACTCACATCTGATTTCAATTGAGTGTGTTTATGAACATCATTTATATATATGATTGCACCTATATTGAGATATATTTTCTTTATATATATTAATATAGTTTACGTACCTTGTACGACACCTGTTATAAACAGACAAACACGTTTGCTGAACCATGTTTTAGCACATTAGATGTTGATTCACGAATTTTATATGAACATCACGTTTCTTATTTTATTTTAATATTTTTTTTCATGATTAAAAAGCACACTTACTAATCCCCACACAGATATCCCCTTTAGGGTAATACAATCAGCTTTTCGTCTGGTTGTACTTTATTGGATACATTTCATACACACCTGATAAGGAAGACTATAGGGGTGTTTATTCAATGATTTTATTATTTTTTTCTCCACAGGATTTGAAAAAATCCTATTTGATTAAATACCTCATTGGGTAGGTTTGGCCCTCTGATTGATATTTTAGTGGGTCTGGCCTAAACGAGGGACAAGTTCACTTTAGCGCCACACTGTATTTCTTCCGTTTATGTATAGTTTTGTCTTTTGTATACATTTCTTTGTATCCGTTATACACACAAAATAATCTACAATAAAAATTGAGCAAGAAAAAATAATTGTATGGTAAACTAATCTAGGCCTACAACCTGAAACACTATTTTATAAACTCAGCAAATATAAAAAAAAAAAAAGAGATACAAGAAAGGAATCCGAATACAATAAAAGCATTGATAAAAAAAGTGTGGAGAGGAAAGAGCACAACAACAAAAAAGAAGCACAAAAAAAAAAATAACCAAAGCAAATGAGAGACTGGAGAATATAAGGCCTCATTCACAATAGGCGGATGAATCTGTACCCCGCGTTTACCTGCACGGGGATGCACAGGTGTTCCATGCAGGCAGCAGTCCCATTGCTCTCAATTGGGATGCAGAGGCCCCATGGGCACAGCCGCTGCTCCCAATGCCAGTGGCGGCCCGTCAATAGAGGGCGCACGGGCGCCGCCTCCCTTATCCATGTGTCCGCCCTCCTGACCTACATATCAGGGCACCGGACTATGGATTCCAATGAGGCGGGGGGGGGGTTAGTTGGGGGTTTTAAGCACCCGATTAGAACCAGAGGCTCTAATAGGCTTCAAAAAAGGGTGGCCTCGGAACGCAGAGCATTGCGCTCCGAGCCCACCCAGTTGTGTGACGATAGCGAATGAATTTTCGCTATTTTCACACTAAAGTCCCCCCCCCCGCCAATCAGGAGGCAGGTCGTGAAACCTGTTTCCCAACTGGCAAAAGCATCAAGCATCCTATTGGAAGCCTAGCGCTTTGGCGGAAGAGGAGACACGCGGCGGAGGAAGCTGGAGGAGAGAACACCGGAACTGCCGCTGCCCGCACTCCAGGAGCCGAACCACGTGTAGGGGGTTTGGTGCTGTCAGAGCCAAGCTGTGCCGCCGGGGGTAGGGGGGTGCTGTCGGAGCCAAGCCGCGCCACTGGGGGGTGTTTGCCGCCACCCCCCCCCCCAAAAGAAGAACCCACCAGCCGCCACTGCCCAATGTGATCTCTGTGTGGGTTTAGACGGCCCCCGAATGCACACAGACGGACTTGTAGTTCTCAATGGACCACAAGGGCGGCAACCAGCTCACTCAAAGTCCAAAGTCCATTGACACTTCCTGCAGCTAACTAACTGGAAGCTCGTACAGAGAGGTACAGACAGAGAGCTGGAGGAGCAGGAGCCTGACACTGCACCCGCCATTGACGGATCCAATGATCAGTAGGGCAATACTTTTCAAAAATTATTTTTTTATAAAAAATTAACAATAAATAAAATTAAAACGTTTTTATTATTATTATTTATTGTTAATTAGTTACGCTCCATTCGTTTAAATGCGGCATTCGTTATTTCGGATGATTTGGAACTTCGGATAAATTTGTGTTTGTTACGTTCACTAACTTTCAAATTTGAAAGGAAATTCTAATGCCTATAAATTTAATAGTTATTATTAGTTAATTATTTCAGAGTTTTGGGTTTTCGAATTTTCGTTCTTTTTAATTTTCGTTCTTATTTTTGGATTTTCAATTTCCGACTTTCCAGATTTCCGGATTCTTGAATTTCCAGATTCTTGAAATTCCAGATTTTCGAATTTCCGGAATTTTGAATTTACGAATCTTCGGAAAAATCAGTTAAACGGATTTTCGTTAATTTGGATATTAAAAAAAGGAATTCAGAGCAAAACGAATTGCACATGTCTAGCGGCTACCACTCATCGGTGTTACATCTTGTGATTGCTCTGGTCAGGTTGTTTCCCACTGGGCTTGTTGTGTATTGCTGAACTTCAATTTCAATGCAGTTCTGTTTTCTACAACTGGACTGCCGCCGCACCACGCTGCACCTCCCCACATAATGGATGCATATACCGTATTTATCGGCGTATAACACACACTTTTTTCCCCTTAAAATCAGGGGGAAATTGTGTGTGCGTGTTATACGCCGATCCCCCGCCGATTGTGAGCCTTTTGGCCGCTCTCGGCGGCTTTCGGCTTTTCTCGGCGGCTTTTGGCCATTCTCGGTGGCTCTCGCAGTCCCGCTGAGTTGCGCCCGAAAGCCGCAGAGAATGGCCGAAAGCCACCGAGAGTGGCCGAGAGCCGCCAAGAACGGCGGTGCCATTTTCAAATGGCAGATTTCTGCAAACGAAGGGCAAGGCTACAGATGGACACTGACAAGGCTGCAATGGGGGACAAGGCTGCAATGGGGGACAATGCTGCAATGGGGGACAATGCTGCAATGGGGGACAAGGCTGCAATGGGGGACAATGCTATAGATGGACACTGACAAGGCTGCAATGGGGGACAAGGCTGCAATGGGGGACAAGGCTGCAGATGGACACTGATGAGGCCGCATTGATGGGCATTTAAATGTAAGTTTTTTCCTTAAACTTCTCTCCTAAACTTGGGGTGCGTGTTATACGCCGGCGCGTGTTATATGCCGATAAATACGGTAATTCTTTGGACACCATAGTTGTTCAAGATAATGAAGATCTTTTTTTGCAGGGAGTTCTTTTTAAGTTTTTTAGTTTTTTTTTAGGTGGAGGCAGTGACTTGAAGGTATCTGCCTCGCTTGTAGACACGAGGAAGCTTGGAATTAGCAGGTCATCACTGAAGGTAAGAATGAATAACTAGAAGGAATGACGTGATTTGGTAAAGCTGACACATACCACATTGATTCATGCGATTCTAATAAAAGGCTCCATCCAGAACTGTACAGGAAATTAGCCAATGTGTTTTACTAGAAGGTTCCATCTGCTGGAGGTATGGGATCTATAGAAAAGCTCCCGATCCCTCCCTGCTACATAATGTATCCTTTCTCAGTATCAGCCAGGGTTGAGGTGGGAACAGGATCTGCTGGGAAATTAATTTCCAGCTTACAAAGGTTGAGTTTGCTTTGGCCCGATGCCCAGATGGACGGTGTGATATAAAGAGATTGGGCAATTAGCTGAGCTTGCTGAGTGCCTGCATGTTGAGACAACCTTTCCCAAGCGTTTGAAGGAAGGATTAAATCTGCTCACCAAGAAATAGACAGATAATAATGTGAAATGCCGGGCCTGACGTGCGACTCCATTGTGCTCTCCAAAGTTTAGCTGTGTCGATTTTTTGGACCCAGTTCAAAGCTGTAAACGTAGCGCTGAGACTCGGCAACTCTCTGCGAAATTCAAATCCTTCCCAGTACAAGCCAGTTGCCCTTTGGTAACAAGTCGAAATGTAAGCAGATTTCCCACCAATGACTTCCTGTGGGACATACTGAGAAAAGTGTAAGGTCACTTCCCAGGCTAAGGACCGTCCCTGCCCTCTGATATCAATAGGGACCAAACATGAGACCATCAGCGATTCATTAGGAAACTGCTTTATACAGCTCTAGATTCTTATAGAATAGAATAGGTAGATTCTGCCGATCTTTTTATAGTATTTACTATATGTGTCCTTCTTTAAAGAAGGACCACTTAAAAAAAAGAACTAAAGGCTTCTGTATGACAGTCCAACCAAGTCCGAAAACCAGTTCCTATGTGATGTACAAGCCTTAATGAATAACAAAAACCTTCCTGTGCCTCCGCTGACTGAGCCAAATCCTCCATTTGTTTCATGCCCTCACAGACACTACTGTTCACAATGGGAAGGTATTAGCAACCTCTTTACCATTTCTGTAGTCCCCATCCATCTCCTGTACCATGCCTGCAGTCTCCACCCATCTCATGTTCCACGCTAATAGTCCCCAACCATCTCCTGCATCACGCCTGCAGTTTCCAACCATCTCTTGCATCACGCCTGCAATCCCCAACCACCTCCTGTACCATGCCATAGTTTCCAACCATCTCCTGTACCATGCCTGCAGTCCCCAGCCATGTCCTGTACCATGCCTGTAGTCCCCAGCCATCTCCTGTACCATGCCTGCAGTTCCCAGCCATCTCCTGTACCATGCCTGCAATCCCCAGCCATCTCCTGTACCCTGTCTACAGTCCCCAACCACATTCAGTACCTTTAAGTGGATGTAAACCTGAAAAAAAACATTTTTAATTAAGGCTTGCACCTTGTACAGTATAGGATTTCATGTCATCTGTGCCCAGTCTTGCCACGAATAGTTAATCCAGCTCTGAGCAGTCCTCTTATCTTTTTTTCAGCGAGATAAAATGGTCAGACAGAGAAATAGGAGTCCATTTCTCCCCCTTGCTGTGAGTGACAGGTGTTTTACATATCTCATGCACCAGCCTGAGAGAGACATTCAGTGTACTTCAGATCCCCTCCTTCTCCCTTTTCCAGCTCTCCCAGGATTGGCTGCTCCACACCTCAGCATGATTGGGCATGCTGAAGTCATGTGGTGACTATTCCTGGATGTTAGAGATCATAGCAGAAGTTCAGCGTAAGAAACACACAGGAGAAAATGCAACAGACCCCACCCACAGAATCTGCAGTTTTTCGGGTCTCATAACAGACAGAGGGGAGACATTTGACAGGTAAAGATACATGCAGAAGGCATGAAAAACATGTTGGCTGCCTTTCATTTTTGTGTTAAGACTGGTAATACCAGTAGAAGACATTTCACTTTGCGACAATTGTTTTGTGCTCTTTTTGGATTATCTAAGCAACTAAAGCTGGACAGGGGTGCTAACTCTTCTCTACTCTATCCAAAAATTCACCTTGCTAATATGCAATGCTTCTGAATATGGGGGGGGGGGCGTGTGACCCCCATTCCTGGATGTCATGTAGATGAGGAAGGGAGGGAGATACTAAAGTGATTGTAAAGTCTCTCTTTGTTTTTTTTTAAATAACAAACATGTTATACTTACCTCCTCTGTGCAGTTGGTTTGGCACAGAGCAGCCTGGATCCCCCTCTTCTCAGGTCCCTCTTTGCTGCTCTTTGCCCCCCCCATTGAATGCCCCCACAGTAAGCAGCTTGCTATGGGGTGCACCCGAGCTGTAGCTCCTTGTGTCCATTCAGACACGGTGCTGCCGGTCGGCCAGCCTTTTTATTGTGAATGGGTAGGGGTACAATATACCCAATACCCACTCACATGGGGGGGCGGGATCTGGGGGCCCCCTTGTTAAAGGGGGCTTTCAGATTCCGGTAATGTTATACCTACCTGCTCTGTGCAGTTGGTTTTGCACAGAGCAGCCTGGATCCTCCTCTTCTCGGGTCCCTCTTGGCCCCTCCCCCCTGTCGAATGCCCCCACAGTAAGCAGCTTGCTATGGGGGTACCTGAGCTGCACCTCCGTGTGTCCATTCAGAAACGGTGCTGCCGTTCGGCCCTGCCCCCTCTCTCTCCCGATTGGCTAACTGACTTTGATTGACAGCCACAGGAGCCAATAGTGCCCCTGCTGTGTCTCAGCCAATCAAGAGCAAGAAAGGGGGCTTCCATCATACAAAATATAGAGTGTGGTGGTCCCATCCCTAAAATATAAGGTAATTTGAACAAAAAATCCCCCTAGGATTGGGACTTTGACAGACCACCAGACTCATTCAAGTAAAAAAATATCTTTTTATTGATCTACTTTAAAAAAGACATAAAGGCGTCTATAATATACAGTGTATTTAAAAAAATCAAAGAAATCAGAAAATTCATTCCATACAGCGTAGAAACAGAATCAAGAGCAGAGAAAAAAACTATAAGAGGACAATAGTTAATGTACTCTCATGGGGGTGGTGTGCCCCAATACCCGACGCGTTTCCGGTAGTTCTGGTACCTTCATCAGGGTATTTGAGAGTTATAAATATGGTATACATGTATGGATTCTCTGGAAATGCCCTTGTGTTCATATAGCACCCATGGCCCCTCAGATCAAATATTGTATTTTCATTCGTGCCAGATCGAATTTATATAACAATAGTATAGAGTCAAGATAAGTAGTAAGCGGGCCAACTAGAAAACCCATTCATGGGGATCTGTTGTATGCCGGCTGCATGCTGGGAGGGAAAATGTCAAAAGACAGTCCCATGCTGGTTGGCGCAGAGCCAAATCCTTCAAAAGTGTGGATCTCCCGAGGGGGTTCCCGTCTCGGTCGGTCGGGGCTAGCACCGACCGAGAGAGAGTCTCGGATGGCCAAGGGACTCATAGACATCGCTGGACAGAGATGGGGCTCAGGTAAGTATTAGGGGGTGTTGGGGCGGCTGCAGAGGGTTTTTTTATCTTAATGCATAAAATACATCAAGATAAAAAAAAAAAAAAAACGTTCTGCCTTTACAACCCCTTTAATCCTGTCTCAGGTCTAACATGGAGCTAACAAAGGGTTTGAACTCCTGGCTCTAAGAGAAGAATGGAATGGCAGGTGGGGGATTTGTTCTTTCAATAGACTCTGTTACTTTGTCCCAAGTGGGAGAAATGACAGGGTTTCTCTCCCAAAAAATAAAAACATAATCCAGTTTACCTTCTCATAGTGTGTCTCCATGCAGAGGAAGATGAAATAAGCAGTAGCACAAGCTAGACATCCCTCTAGATAAGAGCTACCTCCAATCTTCTCAGCCTCTATATAGTACATATTCAGAGTCTTCACTGTCTCCTCAAACAGCTGCTTCTCAATCTGATGAAAACATTAAAGAACAAATAATTAACATGAACAATCAATATTATGATATTTTATTACCACATAATTATTCAGACAGGTTAAGGAAAAAAATATGACAACATTTTTGGAAATATTCAGAGTCAGGGGATGTATTTTACAAGAGGTGGTTGGGGACTGTAGACCAGGTACAGGAGATGGTTGGGGACTGTAGACAAGGTACAGGAGATGGTTGGGGACTGTGGATATGTTACACAAGATGGTTGGGGATTGTAGACATGATACAGAAGGTTGTTGAGGACTAAAGGCATGGTACAGGAGATGGTTGGGGACTCCATGCATAGTTAAGGACATGATTGGGGACTGCCGGCATGGTACAGGAGTTGGTTGGGGACTGCCGGCATGGTACAGGAGATGGTTGGGGACTGCAGACATGGTACAGGAGATGGTTGGGGACTGTAGACAAGGTACAGGAGATGGTTGGGGACTGCAGACAAGGTACAGGAGATGGTTGGGGACTGCAGACATGGTACAGGAGATGGTTGGGGAGTGCAGACATGGTACAGGAGATGGTTGGGGAGTGCAGACATGGTACAGGAGATGGTTGGGGAGTGCAGACATGGTACAGAAGATGGTTGGGGACTGTAGACAAGGTACAGGAGATGGTTGGGGACTGCAGACAAGGTACAGGAGATGGTTGGGGACTGCAGACAAGGTACAGGAGATGGTTGGGGACTGCAGACATGGTACAGGAGATGGTTGGGGACTGCAAACATGGTACAGGAGATGGTTGGGGACTGCAGACATGGTACAGGAGATGGTTGGGGACTGCAGACATGGTACAGGAGATGGTTGGGGACTGCAGACATGGTACAGGAGATGGTTGGGGACTGCAGACATGGTACAGGAGATGGTTGGGGGCTGCAGACATGGTACAGGAGATGGTTGGGGGCTGCAGGCATGGTACAGGAGATGGTTGGGGACTGCAGGCATGGTACAGGAGATGGTTGGGGGCTGCAGACATGGTACAGGAGATGGTTGGGGACTGCAGGCATGGTACAGGTGATGTTATAACAGTGTGTATTTCTAACTCTCCCAATTAAATAAACTGAAATAAAAATGGTTTGTAGGGTATGTTTTAGGCAACTAAAAAGCTCTAAAATCAATAACATTTCTAGTTACTATCTTTAAAATTCATGACAATATTTAAACTCCAGCTTTGCCTTAAGATAATGTCATTAAAAGAACAAACATACATCAGTCTTTCTGTAGTGCGGCGGGATGGTTACTGAAGCAAGGTACAGGAGATGGTTGGGGACTGCAGACAAGGTACAGGAGATGGTTGGGGACTGCAGACATGGTACAGGAGATGGTTGGGGACTGCAAACATGGTACAGGAGATGGTTGGGGACTGCAGACATGGTACAGGAGATGGTTGGGGACTGCAGACAAGGTACAGGAGATGGTTGGGGACTATAGGCATGGTACAGGAGATGTTATAACAGTGTGTATTTCTAACTCTCCCAATTAAATAAACTGAAATAAAAATGGTTTGTAGGGTATGTTTTAAGCAACTAAAAAGCTCTAAAAACAATAACATTTCTATTTACTATCTTTAAAATTCATTACAATATTTAAACTCCAGCTTTGCCTTTAGATAATGTCATTAAAAGAACAAACATACATCAGTCTTTCTGTAGTGCGGTGGGATGGTTACTGAAGCAAAGCCAAAATACATGTACATGATGGGGAGGAAATGCAAATACATTTTCTTCCCCAGGCTGATAAGTACATTTCCAGCACTACGAATGTATGAGGTTTCCTTTATTGTTAGTCACAAAGCCAAATATTCGAATAAATTCAGTTCACATACGTGCAACAATACCGGAACATGGTCATCCAATGATCAAAGATGCCAAACTACACCCCCACCTTTTAGAACTGTTGCCAGATGCCACAACAACTGCCTGCATTGGCGCCCATGTCTGCAATAACAACCCCCTGCATTGGTGCCAGTGTCTGCAATAATAACCCCCTGTATTGGTGCCAGTGTCTGCAATAACCCCCTGCATTGGTACCAGTGTCCACATTAATAATAACTCCCCCTTCCTTTAGTTCCAGTGTCCACAATTATAACCCCCTGCATTGGTGCCAGTGTCCACAATAAAAAAAATCTGCATTGGTGCCAGTGTCCGCAATAGCCCCCTGCATTGGTGCCAGTGTCCACAATAATAACCCCCTGCATTGGTGCCAGAGTCCGCAATAATAACCCCCTGTATTGGTGCCAGTGTCTGCAATAATAACCCCCTGCATTGGTGCCAGTGTCCACAATAATAACCCCCTGCATTGGTGCCAGTGTCTGCAAAACTAAACCTCTACGTTGGTGCCAGTGTCTGCAATAATAATCCCACTGCATTGGTGCCAGTGTCCGCAATAACCCCCTGCATTGGTGCCAGTGTCCGCAATAATAACCCCCTGCATTGGTGCCAGTGTCTGCAAAACTTAACCTCTACATCGGTGCCAGTGTCTGCAATAATAACCCCACCGTATTGGTGCCAGTGTCCGCAATAACACCCTGCATTGGTGCCAGTGTGCAATATTACCCCCTGCTTTGTTGCCAGCGTCTGCAATAATAATAACCCCCTGCATTTGTGCCAGTGTTTGCAATAATAACTCCCTGTATTGGTACCAGTGTCCACAATAATAATAATAACTGCCCCTTGTTTTAGTTCCAGTGTCCACAATTATAACCCCCTGCAATGGTGCCAGTGTCCGTAATTAAAAAAAAAAAACTGCATTGGTACCAGTGTCTGCAAAAACCCCCTGCATTGGTGCCAGTGTCTGCAAAATTAAATCTCTGCATTGGTACAGTACCAGTGTCTGCAATAATAACCCCACTGCATTGGTGCCAGTGTCCGCAATAACCCCCTGCATTGGCGCCAGTGTCTGAAATAGTAAACAGCTGCATTGGTGCCAGTGTCCCCAATAATAATCCCTTGCATTGGTGCCAGTGTCTGCAATATTAACCCCTTGCACTGGTATTACACCCCTACGCTTCCTCTGCTCCCTTGCTTCACTCTTGGCTCTTTCGGATCACATTTAACCAATGGTATAAAAGATACAAAGCAAAATGATAGTGTGGCAGGATAGGATGTTCCTGAGCTACTCCAAAAAAGAGACTCAATGGTATGCGCAGGTACCAAACAGTTAACATTCCTGTTGCAGCTTTGCAAACTTCATTTTAGGAAAAGTTTCAGAAATAAAGTAATAAATTACGAATTTAGAACATTGCACCCTCTCATTGACGCCTACAATCATGTGAAAACGTGTCCTATGACTTAACTGGTATGTAAATGAAACTTGCTTACTCATTAGCACTTGCTAAAGGCTGCGGCGTGCAACCAAGAGCTTACGAAATATGTAACATGAATAGAAGAACACTAGCAATGTCATCGGTGCTGCAGTCACCTCTGTATAGATAAACAATCATCAAAATGGGAAAGGACAGATAATACCAAGCCCCTTGGCTTCTTCTCACAGCACAGCTGCTCAGCCTGAACCTTCGGCCTTTTCTTTGGTTCCTCCCTTACACAGCACCGTTCTGCTCAGATACCGCTCAAGTGTCCCTCGCAACAGCACTCTCAGCTCTCTCACTCTCTTTAGCTGTAGCTTCCTGCTGCATGGGCCCATGTCCTGTCCTCTCGATAGGGGGATCTCCTGGAACCTGTATGAAGCCCTCCTAGCCTGAGAGCGCCTGGCTTTTGAGTAAAGCACACCTGTCTCCTCAACAAATGTATGCACACACGCACAGCCTTCTTCCATCCCAAAGATCTTCTAAGTCTCTGAGCTCCAGACCCCAATCCAAGAATACCAAAACCTGGACAAAGCTGTAGGTTTGTCTTACACTGCTCAGTACAGACACTCTGGAGACCCTCACTCTGCGTTTTTTTAGAACCCGGTTTCATTTTTGCCTACTTTACATAGTGGCAGGGCTCACACTGTTGCTATATATATATATATATATATATATATATATATATATATATATATATATATATATATATATATATATATATATATATCCACTTGTGGACCGCCTGCCGGCAATGTACTGCGGACGGGCAGCCTATGCAGGCAAAGTGACCTACTGGTAATGCCGCTGCCTACTTCTGGGTTCAGGCGGCGCGCATGACAAACTGCCTACTGTTACAGCAAAATATTTCAAACTTAGACTTGGCATTCCAGAACACCCGCTGACATTTTTCTGCACACCAGTTCTGGTGTTTTTGTGTTTAGACGAGTCTCCTGGATTTGTTTCCACACCTGAGGTATGACTGTCCAGGAAGACGCCTGACTAAACTTCTCTGGACTGTAGTGTCTGCAATAAGACAGTACAACCGGCCCTCCTGCTCAACAGGTGCCTGGGCCCCGCTTTTGAACTGATGGGGCCGAGGCCCAGTATAGGAGGGCTGGCTGTACTGTCTTATCAGCGGCCCTGCCTCTTAATGCCCATCAGTGCCACCAATCAGTGCCCATCAGTGCCACCTCATCAGTGCCCCTCAGTGATCCCTATTAGTGCCCACCAGTGCTGCCTACCAATGCCCATCAGTGCTGCCTATCAATGCCCACCAGTGCCGCCTCATCAGTGCCCGTCAGTGCGCCTCATTAGTACCCACCAGTGCCACCTTTCAGTGCCACCTCATCAGTGCCCCTCAGTGATCCCTATTAGTGCCCACCAGTGCTGCCTATCAATGCCCATCAGTGCCGCCTCATCAGTACCCACCAGTGCCACCTTTCAGTGCCACCTCATCAGTGCCCCTCAGTGATCCCTATTAGTGCCCACCAGTGCTGCCTATCACTGCCCATCAGGGCTGCCTCATCAGTGCCCATCAGTGCTGCCTATCAATGCCCACCAGTGCCGCCTCATCAGTGCTCGCCAGTGCCGCCTCATCAGTACCCACCAGTGCCACCTTTCAGTGCCACCTCAGTGCCCCTCAGTGATCTCTATTAGTGCCCACCAGTGCTGCCTCAGTGCCCATCGGTGCTGCCTATCAATGCCCATCAGTGCCGCCTCATCAGTGCCCGCCAGTGCCACCTTTCAGTGCCACCTCATCAGTGCCCCTCAGTGATCCCTATTAGTGCCATCAGTGCTGCCTCATCAGTGCTGCCTATCAATGCCCACCAGTGCCGCCTCATCAGTGCCCGCCAGTGTCGCCTCATCAGTACCCACCAGTGCCACCTTTCAGTGCCACCTCATCAGTGCCCCTCAGTGATTCCTATTAGTGCCCACCAGTGCTGCCTCATCAGTGCACATCGGTGCTGCCTATCAATGCCCATCAGTGCCGCCTCATCAGTGCCCACCAGTGAAGGAGAACAATTACCTGTTTGGAAAAATTTTATAACAGAAACTAAGAAAAACTGTTTTTTTATTTAACATTGTTGGTCTTTTTTTTCATTTGTTTAACAAAAAATAAAAAAAAACCCAGTGGTGATTAAATACCACCAAAAGAAAAGCTCTATTTGTGTGCAAAAAACTACAAAAAATGTCATATGTGTACAGCTTTATATGAATGCGCAATTGTCATTCAAAGTGCGACAGCGCTGAAAGCTGAAAACTGGCCTGGGCGGGGGGGGGGGGGGGGTAAAAGTGCCCGGTATTGAAGGGGTTAAAAGGAAGAGCCCAGGACCATATAAAAACGACTCCCCACCTTCACGGCCTCATTTCTAATGCCCTAAATGTTGTACGATGTTATTATTCTTATTCCGCTCACATTGTATCCTTCTCATTGTCACATTGAATACATGGAAGGAAGTGAAATGTTTCATGTTTGTAGGCAAAAGTCCTCCGGAGCAGTTTTCTCCTCTATGTTCCGAGTTCATTGCAGTAATTAGAGCACAATAAAAAATATGTCGGAATTGGATGTCTCTTTGCGCCCCCCCCGCCCCCCATAGCGATCTAAAGCCCCCCGCCGCTCTATTGATGAATGACTCATCTCCGATCTGACAATTAAAGGACCCCGGACACTTGGCAGAATTCACGCAGCCGGCATGAAATCCCAACGAAGAATCCCAAAATAGTAAATGTGTGAATCAACAGAGGACAGAAGTGTGACAATATCTCGGCGTTCGCACAGCGATTAACACGCTCCCTGCATGTGATCCGCGCCGCAGACCATGCATGGAACAGATGCAGCTTGTATTATGGCTCCGATAGAGAAAACATCCATATGGCGGCTCTTGGCACAGAGCGAGACCGCGCATACCGACACCGCGCATACCGACACCGCGCATACCGACACCACGCATATCGACACCTCGCATATCGACACCTCGCATATCGACACCGCGCATACCGACACCGCGCATACCGACACCGCGCATACCGACACCACGCATATCGACACCTCGCATACCGACACCGCGCATATCGACACCGCACATACCGACACCACGCATACCGACACCGCGCATATCGACACCGCGCATACCGACACCGCGCATACCAACACCGCGCATACCGACACCGCGCATACCGACACCACGCATATCGACACATCGCATACCGACACCGCGCATATCGACACCGCGCATACCGACACCACGCATACCGACACCACGCATACCGACACCACACATACCGACACCACACATACCGACACCACACATACCGACACCAAACATACGAACACCACGCATACCGACACCACGCATACCGACACCACGCATACCGACACCACGCATACCGACACCACGCATACCGACACCACACATACCGACACCACACATACCGACACCACACATACAAATACCACACATACCGACACCAAACATACGAACACCACGCATACCGACACCACGCATACCGACACCACGCATACCGACACCACGCATACCGACACCACGCATACCGACACCACGCATACCGACACCACGCATACCGACACCACGCATACCGACACCACGCATACCGACACCACGCATACCGACACCACGCATACGAGGACGGGGAATATTGACATTTGTCTTGTCGCCGCTGTCTCGCCACCGCTGTCTTGCCGCCTCTCCTCTTCTTCCCCGATGTTGACACGACGCTCTCTCCGGCTTGAATGCTGTGTGCGAGCTGCGGAGCCATTTATATAGGCGGTGACCCCGCCCCCTTACGACGTCATGGTCCCAGCATGCGCAGGGACTCTGGCGTCATAAGGGGGCGTGGCCCCAGAGTCCCTGCGCATGCTGGGACCATGACGTCGTAAGGGGGTGGGGTCACCGCCTATATAAATGGCTCCGCAGCTCACGTCGTAAGGGGGCGGGGTCACCACCTATATAAATGGCTCCGCAGCTCACACACAGCATTCGAGCCGGAGAGAGCGTCGTGTCAACATCGGGGAAGAAGAGAAGAGGCGGCGAGACAGCGGCGGCGAGACATAGGCGACAAGACAGCGGCAGCAGACCGGGCCCCTAGCTGGCAATAGAGCTGGAAGAAGAGGCCGATCACCGGGAGAAGTCAGAAGGAGACCCCCCCGAAGTCGGAAGAAGACCCCGGAGCTGACTAATAAATTACTCTTAAAACCTGTGTACTGTGTTTTTTTTATATTGACACTTTTCCCTAGGTGAATGGGTAGGGGTACCATGTACCCCAAACTCATTCACACAGGGTGGGGGGCCGGGATCTGGGGGCCCCCTTATTAAAGGGGGCTCCCGGATTCCGATAAGCCCCCCGCCCGCAGACCCCGACAACCAACGGCCAGGGTTGTCGGGAAGAGGCCCTTGTCCACATCAACATGGGGACAAGGTGCTTTGGGGTGGGGGGGCCCCCGCAGGGCGCCCCCCTCCCCCAAGGCACCCACCCCCCCATGTTGAGGGCATGTGGCTTGGTACGGCTCAGGATGGGGGGGCGCCCGCTCGTCCCCACCCCTTTCCTGGCCGGCGGGGCTGCGTGCTCGGATAAGGGTCTGGTATGGATTGGGGGGGACCCCCACGCCAATTTTTTGGCGTAGGGGGGTTCCCCTTACAATCCATACCAGACCTAAGGGCCTGGTATGCTCCTGGGAGGGAACCCACGCCGATTTTTTCATTTAAAATTTGGTGCGGTGTTCCCGCCTCAGGATTCATACCAGACAGCTGTCAGCGCTGCCTGTCACTCATCGCGGGAGGAAAACAAAGTTTTCCTTTCCCGATGAGTGAGCCATCTCGGCGCTGGCTCCTGCGACGGGACTCGCAGGTGTCAAATCTCGCAGAGAAATGCGGCGAGATTGACACAATATCGCGGTCACCTACTGTACAGTAGGGATCAGCTGAACTGCCCTGGGTTTGGCACCAGCGAGGTTCAATGAACTGCATAGAAGTTCAGATGCTGAACCCGAACCCCATTGAAATCAATAGGAGCGGAATCTGTCACCTCACCCCCAGGCCTTTTCTGGGACTTTTGGGGGGTTTTTTTGTTTTGTTTTTTTATCATGTAACAATCAGTATTTTTCAGGGTGGATAAAAATCAATGATTTAAAAAAAAAAAAAATCAAAAAAAAAAAAAAAAAGATTTTTTTTTAATTTTTATTACATTTTAATAAAATGCTTTTGGAGTAAAAATCAATCAAAATAAGAGTTTTCTATTTAAGATACATTAATAATTGAGTTAATTCAGCATGAAGTGGAGCTTAGTTATGCAGCATGGGGCTGTATATTCTGCAATTCTTATATTTTGGTAAACTCAGTCAGTGAATCCAAGCTCTGCAAGCTGAGATAACATGCACTGCATTGATGCATTTCACAGTAACCATGAGATAAAACAAAAAGTTCAGGAATATTCCTTTATCACATTGTTTTGCCAAATCTATGTACACTACAAACTGTATGACTGAATCGGTTCTGATATCGCTGTTTTACTAACCTGACAGCTTATTATTCTAAATAGGAAATCTTCATTTCGTTTGCAAATATAAAAGATTCTAACAACCAGCAAGAATAAGTCCTTACATTTAAAGAGCACCAGTCATTTCAGATCTATCAAGGCAGCGCCTGTTAGCGGGGAATCCACTCACCTGCTGCCGCCACGTCCCTCCCTTTGTTGTGTCACCGCCGCATCACCAGCCGTCCCATTAAAGTGAATGGGACTGTCAGTGAGCCAACAGCGGGTCAGAGGAGGAGCCAACAGCGGGTCAGAGGAGGAGCCAACAGCGGGTCAGAGGAGGGGCCAACAGCGGGTTAGAGGAGGAGCCAACAGCGGGGGACATGGGCTCCAGCTGTGTGTGATCAGACCAGACGTACTAGGTACGTGATCTGGCACAGAGCAGCCGCCCTGCCGCAGTATATGAACGGTGGGTGGTGGTTAAAGCCCTAGTGAAAAAATTGGTGGGTTTTACAACTTTGTATGTCTTGCGGTATTTGCGTAGCAGTTTTGTAAATGAAATTATTTGGAAAAATACACTTTCTTGAGTTTTAATGCAAAAAAAACGCAATACATAACCTGATTTGTTGGTTAAATATAAAAGATGTTGCACTGAGTTTATAGATACCAAACATGTCATGCTTTAGAAATTGCACACGCCCTTGCAACGGCGGCAAACTACGCACATTTTGCTATCCATAGGTGACGTTTTTTAAAAGCCTTTACAGGTTATCACTTTAGATTTACACAGGAGGTCTGGTGCTTGAATTACTGCCCATGATCTGACGTTCGCAGTGATAGCTCACATGTATGGGACGATTATTAATTTTTTTTTGTATTTTTATACTGTTGCTTTAAAAAAAGAATTGTATCACGGTTATTGCTGTCACAAGCAGTGGTGTATTTTTGTTTTGTGCTGCCCTAGGCAAAACTAAAATCAGGCGCTATATCGACCATGACCTGAATCCATGAGACCGACTACTACCAGGTATCCAATGACCCGGATCCATGAGACCAACTACTACTAGATCTACCATGACCTGGATCCATGAGACAAACTACTGCTAGGGTCACCATGACCTGGATACATGTAACCAACTACTTCTAAATATACCTGACTTGGATCCATGAGACCAACTACTATTAGATCTACCATGACCTGAATCCATGAGACCAACTACTACCAGGTATCCAATGACCTAGATCCACGAGACCAAATACTACTAGATCTACCATGACCTGCATCCATTAAACCAACTACTATTAGATCTACCATGACCTAGATCCATGAGATCAACTACTACTAGATCCACCATCACCTGGATCCATGAGATCAACCATGACCTGGATACCTGTGACCAACTACTACTAGATCTACCATGACCTGGATCCATGAGACAAACTACTGCTAGGGTCACCATGACCTGGATACATGTAACCAACTACTTCTAAATATACCATGATTTGGATCCATGAGACCAATTACTATGAGATCCACCTTGACCTGGATCCATGAGACCAACTATGACCTGAATCCATGAGACCAACTACTACCAGGTATCCAATGACCCAGATCCATGAGACCAACTACTACTAGATCTACCATGACCTGGATCCATTAAACCAGCTACTACTAGATCTACCATGACCTGGATCCATGAGACAAACTACTGCTAGGGTCACCATGACCTGGATACATGTAACCAACTACTTCTAAATATACCATTACTTGGATCCATGAGACCAACTACTATTAGATCTACTATGACCTGAATCCATGAGACCAACTACTACCAGGTATCCAATGACCTAGATCCATGAGACCAACTACTACTAGATCTACCATGACCTGGATCCATTAAACCAACTACTACTAAATCTACCATGACCTAGATCCATGAGATCAACTACTACTAGATCCACCATGACCTAGATCCATGAGATCAACTACTACTAGATCCACCATGACCTGGATCCATGAGACCAACCATGACCTGGATACCTGTGACCAACTACTACTAGATACCCCATGAGAAACTTCACAGACCATATTCTCTAATCCTCTCCTGTAATATATCCAGAGTCTTCTGTAGCATCTCATGTACTGAACACTATGAGCGGTTCTTTGATGTCAGATGCCATTGTTGAGGCGCCCATACCTCAAATCTTGGCAACCACTGGTCCAAGCAAATACAGACCTGAATCTTTCTTCGATCTGGAAGCACCAGACTCTCTCTAAGCCCAGCACAGCTTCAACTAAAAACACTGGACCATATAATGTGGGGGTGCACAGCATCATGTGATATTAAGGGCTGCAGTCCCACTCCAAAAAAGCACACATACAAAAAATGCTGATTCTGGCTGCAATGCCTTAACTGTACAAAGATTTCAGCATAGTGGCCATGTTTCCCGCCTTCCATTCACTGGCTGATTCTACATCTTGGCTGGAGTTTCACCAGCAGGCATGACCAAAAAGTACAAAATACACACTTCATATCCCAGGAAGGTTTCAATTGCTCTACGTGTGAGGGGACCTCATTGCAAAACCATTTTGAGGTCCAAATTCTCCAACTCAAAAGGAATTCCTCCATTTTTTTTCATCTGGGGTTCCTCCAAAGATTGCTGGAGGTTCCTTGAGAAACCAAATATTTCTACCTCTCAGATGAGTAACCACTAAAAATAATGATCTTCTTAGCCATCGGTAAAAAAGGCATCCTTCCCAATTTTTCTTTATTAAAAGTCTTGCAATCAATAAGCATAAAATCACTATATATAATATACATAAATATATACATATTTACATAAATGAAAATAAATATAGCAAATCTGCTCTCAAACAAAAAATGACTTTACAGCAAAAACAAAACTCATCATGAACATGTCATTATTGGGGATAATCTCACTACAACTCACACCAATACACCAGACATCTAAACTGTGAGGTCAAGAAACAAACCCGCACCCATTATGCATGCAGCCCTTCTTCAAAAAGAAGATACTAACCAACAAAAGCTAAGGGAGTGAAAGAAACAGAAAAAGAAAAAGAGCTCCTCACCCAGAGATGGGCAGTTCACCAAAGGCAGGTCTGATATTCCTCCACGCCCTTTTCCAGACCGCCCGAGGCTCCCTGCCCCTCTCAAGACCCCGAATTTTCCCAACCTCACCCAGAATATCATGCACCACCACCTCAACAGAGAGGACTTTTTTCCGCAGGGTAATCTGGCACCGTGCATTCCATGTGAAGTAACGGACAACAATACTAACTAAAAACAGTGTATCCAAATCAAAATCCCAGCGAGTCGGGAATGCCCCGTACACCCACTCCGCATAACTCATGCGATAGAAAAAGGGGATGCCTAGAGCCCTCCCCACCCTTTTATACACCTCTATGTTAAAGGGACACTGCAGCAAAAAGTGGTCCATAGACTCCACTTTACCAACACACTCCGCTCTAGGACAATCTCGATCATCCACAGGGCGATGCTTCAAGTTCCCTCTGACATAGAGCCTACCATGGAAAGCGAGCCAGGCTTGATCCCTAAACTTCAAGGGGATTCTTTCTAAATTGATTAAACGCAACCCCTCCCTCATTACAGAGCCTGGGCAATCCCTTAAGGCCAGTGACACACTGAAAGCAGAGCTCAAAATCCTCTTCTCCAGAAGCTTCCTGGGGAGGGACTTGATATCCTCCACTGTCACCTGCCACTGCCGAAGTATTTTCAGACACGGGGCAACATAAGCCGGGAGCTTGCCATGTCGGACTCTCAGACTTTTCACTGGCCCGCCATCTTCCCAGCATTGCAGAAAAGGCCTAAAACAAGACTGAAAAATGCCCACCCATCCCGGCGGGTTCTCTGCTAGCATGTTACCAAGATTGTACTTTAAAAAGAGCAGAGAAAAGAAAACTATTGGGTTGACCATTCCTAGGCCACCCTCCCGCCTAGACAGGTAAGTTACATTGCGTTTGATCAGGTTCAGCCTACTTCCCCATAACAGTTGAAAAAAACAGCTGTACACCCTTGCATAGAGAGATACTGGCAAGATACAGACGAAGCTGACATATAAAAAGATTGGGACCAGGTACATTTTGATCAAGTCAACCCTCTCCCTCAAGGAAAGCTTCCATTTCTTCCAGCTTGCTACTTTGGCATTGGCACACACCAACCTGCTTTCCCAATTTCGATGACCATAGTCACCAGGACCAAATTTGATGCCCAACACTTTAATTTCCTGCTGGGGCTCTGGGAAGGCATCCGGAAGTTCGAAGCTTTCACCCTCCTCACCCATCCAGAAAACTTCACTCTTTTCATGGTTGACTTTAGAACCAGAAGCCTCCGTGTACTGCTCTATCATAGAGACCACCTCCTGCGCCTCCTCTGTCCCAGAGACAATAACAGACACATCATCGGCATAGGCCACGACCTTCAGAGGCGGCACACCAGCAATGCCCAAAGGCACCCCGCACAAAGATCCACTCTCTAGCCTTCTTATGAAGGGGTCGATTGCGAATACATATAACAGGGGGCTCAGAGGACATCCCTGGCGCACACCAGAGCCAACCTCAAAAGGCCGTCCAACCCAACCATTAACCAGTGGGAAGCTCTCAGCCCCTCTATATAATGTCTTCAGCCAATCTATAAACCTCCCCTGCAGGCCGTATCTACCAAGTAGCAAATACAGGTACTCATGATTGACTCTATCAAAAGCTTTCGCCTGATCCAATGCCAGCAAGTACTTTCTCCATCCAGCAGCCCTGCTTCGTTCCAAAGCCTCCCGGACAGCTAAAACCGCTGAAAAGGTACTTCTACCTTGGACCGAGCAGTGCTGATGACTGGACAACAAATCACCCGCTACTGACGACAAGCGCCAAAAAAGAATCTTCGCCAGGATCTTTCTATCAACATTGAGAAGACTGATGGGGCGCCAGTTCTCAATCATTGAGGGGTCTTTACCTTTTGACAGAAGAATCACAGCAGATTGCCTCATGGAGGGAGGGAGCGAACCCTCTTCTAGACAGCTGTTATAAATCTCTGCTAAAAAGGGAGCCAGAATGGACTTAAAACACTTGTAGAATTCAGCTGTCAGCCCATCTGGCCCAGGCGATTTTTTGGTAGCCAGCTTCTCTATAGCATGAACTACCTCATCCACTGAAATTGGTTCTGTCAAATCCATCAAAGGCAACGTACCATTTCCCAATCCTGGAGTAGAATCCAGAAAGCTTTCCATCCTGTCCCGACAAAGGTCCTTTCTTCCCAGAAGGTCTGCATAATATGATCTGAAGATCTCCAGGATCCCTGATCTGGACTTCATCAGGGAACCCGTACTATCCCTCAGGCCTATGACCGTCTTAACTGCTATGCCCTGCTTACAGTTCTGGTAAGGGTCAGGCGAGTGATATTTTCCATAATCCCTCTCCAGAACCAAGGAGGCATGCCGGTCGTATTGACACTTCCTAAGAAGAAACTTCACCTCAGAGATCTCCCCTGGATCCCCTCTATACGAGACAAGACGATCAAGCTTCCTCCGCAAATGCTGGTAGGCAATGTACATACCAAGCTGCTTCTTCTTACTTATGGCCTTGAAAAGTCCAATTGTCCTTTGTTTCACAAGCTCCCACCACTCTGACTTACTGCTGCAAAAGTCCAGAATAGAAACCTGTGCCTGAAAAAAATCCTCAAAGGATTGTCTTACCTCTACATCTTCCAGGAGAGCCGAATTCAGTTTCCAGGTACCCCTTCCCCTGGGTGGAGTGTCCGAGGCATTCAGAGTCACAGACAGCATACAGTGGTCAGAGAACTCCACCGCCCTCAACTCAGGAGCCGAGAAAGCAGAGTTCTCCTTTAAAAAAAACCTATCTATCCTACTCTGACTATTCCCTCTCTGAAATGTGAATCCCGTGCTGCCAGGGCAGTGCTTAATATGCACATCTACCAGGCCTGCTTGTCTTACCATATCTCTAAGAAAAACGCTATCGTAACCCAGCCTGTCTATGGAGCCTCTCCTGTCTTCAGGCCTAATTATGGTGTTAAAATCACCTCCAAAGACAACCTGCTGGGACGTAAAAAGGAAGGGCTTGATCTCTGTGAGGAGGCATTTCCCGCCCCATTTTGACTGCGGTCCATAGATATTGATCAGGCGCAGGTCCTGCCCCCTAACAGAGACGTCTAAGACCATGCATCTCCCCATTTCTACCTCAATTACCCGCCGGCACGTTACCATATCGGTTTTAAAAAGGACCGCAACTCCGCTGCAGGGCTCAGCCGCAAGAGACCAAAAGGAGGGACCGCATCTCCACTCCCTTTTTGCTAGATGGACATCGGCCAAAGTATTGAGCCAGGTCTCTTGCAAAAATAAAATCTCGGCATCAAACTCGCTGAGCAAAAATAAGGCAATATCACGAGCTCTTGCAGATTTAATGCTGGCGACATTAATGGTCGCCACCTTTATCGGAGTGGGAACTGCCATCAGGATGATTGGGGTAGTCGTTTCTTAACCTTTGTCACACTCTCATCACCAGAAACAGCTCTCTTCAGACTACGTGACTCCCCCTCATCCATGGATGATAAAGAGAAAGATAAATCAGACATATCATCACCTGACAAAACTGAAAAAGTATTACCAAGAGGAACCCCTCCTGGGTCCGACTCTGAGGAAGAAATTACCACTTTACTTGTCTTCCTCCTCTTCTTCTTTTTCTTCCTCCTAAACTTCTCCCACCCCTCATCATCCAAATCCCCCTCAACAGAGGGTGAGACATGGGATATGGGCACCTTTCCCTCAACCCCTCCCCCATCCAACACCCTCACATTCCCCTGACCACGTTTACGCTGCTGAGATACAGGGACCGGAGGCTGAGATGGAAGATCCGCTAAACCTGCCCCCCCAGCAGCTTCTGCTAGCCTGGAGGATCTACGTACAGTAGGATTAGGGACCACCACATGGGGGACAGACTCAGGGACCACATTGCTAGGTGAAACAGAATCCGAAACAACAGATGTAACAGACACAGGAGGGACAGACTCAGGGACCACATTACTAGGTGAAACAGAATCTGGAACAGATGTAACAGAAACAGGAGGGACAGACTCAGGGACCACATTACTGGGGGAAACAGAATCCGAAACAACAGATGTAACAGACACAGGAGGGACAGACTCAGGGACCACATCACTAGGTGAAACAGAATCTGGAACAGATGTAACAGAAACAGGAGGGACAGACTCAGGGACCACATTACTGGGGGAAACAGAATCTGGAAAAGATGTAACAGGCACAGGAGGGGCAATAACAGTTTCCTCCCTAACTTTAGCGGCCTCATCCTCTTTATCAAGCCTCTGTAGCTCAGCTGCCAATCCTGGCAAGTTATGTAATGCCTCCGGGCACTGACTATAAGGATGACCGAGCTTTTGGCACAAATTACACCGAATCTCGGTACAATCTTTGGCCAAATGGCCCAAATCCTGGCATAGTGAGCATTTCTTACGGGTACAAGTAGATGCAAAATGGCCTTTGTCCCCACATTTGTTACAGACTTTAGGCTGACCCTGGTAAAAAATGGTCAGCCTATCCCTCCCCAGAAAAGCTGAACAGGGAAGGTGTTGAACTACATTGCCCAGCATGCCCAATTTTAGTGAGACTGTCCAGGCCCCTGTCCATATCCCATGCTCATCAAGGACCTTCCGCAGTGGAGCGAGGACCTCACCATATCGGCGTAGCCATACTATCAAATCAGCCTCTGGTATGGATTCGTTACGCACCAGGATCGTCACCGACTTTATCAGAGGCTGCCTGGAAATCACCTTTGGCACCAAACCACTCCACTGCGGAAGGCCCTTGCACCTCCTATACCTCTCCCAAAATAAATCCAAACCTTCAGGCTTTACAAAGGACAAATCAAATTCATAACTCCCCACTGGGCAAATCAAAGCAAATACATCTGATGCTTTAAACCCCATTTCCAGAACCAACTCAGCCACCCTCCCCCTTACTGGCGGGGTCCCCTCCCCCTCCCACTTCAATTGAACCACATTCCTCCTCCTGTACCCACCAACCATCCCACCACCAAGCCCCCCCAAATTGTGACCACTAAAATTCCCTCCACCCTCCTTGGTGCGACTCCCCAGAACAGACGCATAACTGCCCACATTTCTCCCAGCAGAAGAAGCATTTGTGTGCTTTGAACCGTCTGACACATTACTAGCAGATATCGATTGTACAGATTTGGTCTGCACAATCGATGAGTCTTTCCTCTGCTGAGCAGGGAGAGCAATGTCATTTTTATTTTTCCCAGCAGTATTAACCCCTTCACCACCACCCACCACATTCATTGTTTTATCATTACTGTCATTCTTAATACTTGCTGGTATATTCACAGTTCCTGTGGTCTTCCCAACAGTGTCAGTTCCCACTGCTGTGCTGGTGGAATCTTCAGCTGGCCTGTTCTCCTCCATCAGGACAGGACTTTCAGCAGGCTGGTCTGACACATCCATGGCTTCCACTGCACATGGTGCAATGTGCTGATCCCCTCCCCCATCAATCAGCTCTGCTGGAACACAGAGAGGCTCAGGTGAGGCAATCTCTTTGCTGGTGTCAGCCTTACTGTGTGAAACACATTCAGCAAACTTGGTAGAGGAGCTACTGGTCTCAGCAAATGCAGGAGTAGGAACATCCATGTTCAGGGTATTTGGTGCAGGTCCATCTTCATTCCCTGGTTTATTTTTTTTCTCATCCTCAGGGATTTCTGATGGATCATCAGAAATGGCAAACTTGTCTGCTCTCAGGGGTGACTCCATCTGCTGTATGAAGGTCAGGGTGCCATGCTCACTCTCAACCCCCTGGCTGGTTGCCGCTGGCGATTCCAAGGCCTTACATGGGGGGAGAGGTGCAGAGGCAGATGGACCCGGGTCATCCATAACCTGAGGCTGCTGATCCATGCGACTTACTGACGACTGGCTGGCAAATCTCTTCTCATTGTCAAACTTTTCTTTCAAAGCTCCACTTCTGGCTTTTAATTTCTCCAACAATAAAGTTTGCTGCTTTACTTTTTCCTCCAATTCCTGTAACTCAGGCTTCATGGCTGTGCGATTTCTACTCCATGCCTGGAAGTATTTGGCTCTGAAGTTCTTATGTTCAGTTTTCAAAACTTGAAGTTTCTCTTCAGCCCTTCCAATTTCCCTAAAACGATCAACAATCTTCTGTCTGAAGATACTCGCATCCATACCAGGGCCGGGACCCACAGTCAGATCCTCCACCTCCTCCTCACTAGGCCCCATGTCATCAGGGGGATCCCTCCCTGGGCCTCCCCCAGGATCAGGCATTGTTCCTGGGCCAAACTAGCAGGCAAGGCCCAGGCTTGAAAAAAGGCTGGTTCTCAGAGAGCTCCTTGGGTGTGTCCTCCTCCTCCTTCCCACTGATCACCAATGTAAGGAGCATTCTTCTCACTGATCACCAATGTAAGGAACATTCTTCTCACTGATCACAAATGTAAGGGACATTCTTCCCACTGATCACCAATGTAATGAGCATTCTTCCCACTGATCACCAATGTAAGGAACATTCTTCTCACTGATCACCAATGTAAGGAACATTCTTCTCACTGATCACCAATGTAAGGGACATTCTTCCCACTGATCACCAATGTAAGGAGCATTCTTCCCACTGATCACCAATGTAAGGAACATTCTTCTCACTGATCACCAATGTAAGGAACATTCTTCCCACTGATCACCAATGTAAGGAGCATTCTTCTCACTGATCACCAATGTAAGGGACATTCTTCTCACTGATCACCAATGTAAGGAACATTCTTCCCACCCATCACCAATGTAAGGGACATTCTTCTCACTGACCACCAATGTAAGGAACATTCTTCTCACTGATCACCAATGTAAGGAACATTCTTCTCACTGATCACCAATGTAAGGAACATTCTTCTCACTGATCACCAATGTAAGGGACATTCTTCCCACTGATCACCAATTTAAGGAACATTCTTCCAACTGATCACCAATGTAAGGAACATTCTTCTCACTGATCACCAATGTAAGGAACATTCTTCCCACTGATCACCAATGTAATGAGCATTCTTCCCACTGATCACCAATGTAAGGAACATTCTTCTCACTGATCACCAATGTAAGGAACATTCTTCCAACTGATCACCAATGTAAGGAACATTCTTCTCACTGATCACCAATGTAAGGAACATTCTTCCAACTGATCACCAATGTAAGGAACATTCTTCTCACTGATCACCAATGTAAGGAACATTCTTCCCACTGATCACCAATGTAAGGAACATTCTTCTCACTGATCACCAATGTAAGGAACATTCTTCCAACTGATCACCAATGTAAGGAACATTCTTCCCACTGATCACCAATGTAAGGAACATTCTTCCCACTGATCACCAATGTAAGGAACATTCTTCCCACTGATCACCAATGTAAGGAACATTCTTCTCACAGATCACCAATGTAAGGAACATTCTTCCCACTGATCACCAATGTAAGGAACATTCTTCTCACTGATCACCAATGTAAGGAACATTCTTCCCACTGATCACCAATGTAAGGAACATTCTTCTCACTGATCACCAATGTAAGGAACATTCTTCCCACTGATCACCAATGTAAGGAACATTCTTCTCACTGATCACCAATGTAAGGAACATTCTTCCCACTGATCACCAATGTAAGGAACATTCTTCCCACCCATCACCAATGTAAGGAGCATTGTTCCCACTGACCATCATGCTAAAGTACTATAGGCTGTGGACATAGTATAAATTATTAGGGGTTCTCTGAAACCAAAACATAATTTGAAGGGCTCTTCCATGTTGAGGAAGGCTGCTCCCCTGATTCAGAACACGTTTGTTCTATATATTATATTCTGTATTTACTGTCATCTCTTTTGGTGGGAACACTTAAAGTGGTTGTAAACCTCAGACATGAAATATGAACAAAGCATATCCTTCTACAGTGTGTACTTGTCTCAAAACAGAGCACTGAGTGTCATTTCTGTCTGCTGCCTCCTTCCCCTGCTATCAGGAGGAGTCACTTCTGATGAGTTTTCCTGACACCAAGGGAAAAATGGTGACAGGGGAGGGACCTCCAGCTGACTGACAGACTCAAGCTCTGTTCTTGTGTGCTGTGTGGAGGGGGGGGTCTTCCTTCCCTCCAATCAGTTCTCAGAGACTCGGAGGACTTGGAGACGGCAGTGACAGTTAGCAGTAGGACTCAGAATAATTAGAGCACATAATACCCGACTGTCCAGCTCTGGTGGGAACTTGGTCTGGAACTGGCACATGGTTCCTTCGCTGTAGTCCCTCTGTATATAGACCTTGGAGGCCAGGGAGGCACTTCTCCTCATCTCCTGTAAGTTATGCATCTGGAAAATAAAAAGAACACAAAAAACAAAAAGTCAGATGATTTTCAGGAGGACACCATAAGCAGACAATAGAACTCGGCATGCTGGTGTGAAGGAGGCTTCCTAAATCCTGAAACAACAATCTACGAAGGAAGAGTGTGAAGATCTCAGCTGTTTTTTTTTTTTACAAAGCAGCAGAAGAATACGGGAGAGGGCCTATTATGAGGGCAGGAAGCCTGGCTGATAAAAGGTGGTAAAATACAGTAAATATAACCCATTTCTACATAAATAATGCACAAGGAGCAATTAAATTGCCTCCTGTTGATATCTGGATACCTGCTGGTTTAGAAATAAGTCGCTTGTCTCTGGCGTTATTCAAGCCTCGTCTTTTACATTCTTCCTTAATTTAATTAGATTTAAAAAAAAAAAACCCACACGGCCAGCGGTGCCGATAGATGAGAATAAAAAGATTGCATTTTTTATGTTACTTACATAGTACTTATGATTTATTTATTCAGGTCATGCCTCCACGTCTTCGGCATCCCATCGGCTCGAACAAGGAAACACTATTAAATGGACGAGTTCTGCACTCGCCTGAAACAGGGGCTGGGGGGGGGCATCCGAGACACTGGGGAGGTTGGGAGCTACTAAGACTGTCGAGGGCTTCACTTAATTGGATTTCCAGGAGGAAACAATTTGATACAAGTAGCAAAACCTACCGATATCCGGTTGTAGTAATTTGGCTTTATGATGAAAGCCAGCCATAGATGGTTCGTGGGCGGTTCAGCAGGGACTGGCTGAGATTCAATCCATCTATGGGCAGGCTGATTGTAGCCATGTCGATCTATTGATCGACTTGGGTACAACCAGCATGTCGGACGACCAGCATGTCGGATTTCTAGCATGTAATTATTGCCAGTGGCTATAGCCGCTAGCAATAATCATTGTGTTCTCCCAGCAGGGATGGCTTCCCCTGCCCTGCATGGAGAGCACAATAGCTCCATGGGAGGGATTCCCCATCAACACTGACTGTGTTGATGGGATAAAAATCAGGCAATTTTCACGGGTTGCAGGAAAGAAAAATCGCATAATCTATGGCCTGTAGTAGTAACAACTTAACCACTTGTCTACCAAGGTACATTTGTAAGTGGCATGGTAGGCAAGTGGTTGAATCAAGCTCATGGCTGATGTTGCCAGCTTGGTTACCGGACTTACCAGGGGGCTTGCTGATAAAAGTGATCCGGGAAGCTCTAGAACCGCCCACTTGCTTTTAAGGGGTCCCAAGACTGCGCCTTCTGGCAGCACCCATGATAAAAGCTCAGGACTGCAGGATAGTGAGAGTGGGAGGAACTCAGGGAACATCCCTTCCCCAATACCTCTTGTGTATAATGACCCTGGAAGCGGCATGTGTTGCGTCACTTTCAGGTCACGGGGTGTGGGAGAGTTTAAAACGCTGCATGTCGAGTTAAAATTGCTGCATCGTGACTGCAGCAATGTGGGTCGTCTGTTTTTACCTTCCACTGGCTGCCATTGTGAATGGAGCATTGGGGTTTACAGACACTTTAAGTAGAAGACTTGCTCTCCTTTTCATCCAAACTCCTTGAACGTCTGGTCTAGAACGGACTAAGGGGCCATCAGACTGAGGGCAACCTTCTTGATCTCCTTAAGGCTGGATCCGCTCCCAACACTCCAAGCAAACTGCTCTCCTAAAACTCACAAACTATCTACTAACGGCTAAAACCAATGGACACTATTCTGTACCCCTACTCCTGGACCCCTTTGCTGCCTTTTATATAGTGGACCACCCCTTTCCTCCTCAAAAAACTCAACGCCTTTGGTTTCCATAACTGTACTCATCACTGGTTCTCATCCTACCTATCCCACCGCACCTTCAGTGTCACTTACAATTCTACTTCCTCTTCTCCTCTTCCTTTCTTCATCGGGGTCTACCCAAGGTTCTGTCCTTGGACCTCCCTGGGTCAGCTGATAGCCTCCCATAGCCTCCAATACTAATTCTATGCTAATGACACCCAAATCCATCTCTCTACCCCTCAGCTCACTCCATCAGTCTTCTCACGCATCACTAATTTACTAAACAGACATAAGCCTGGATGTTCCACTACTTTCTCAAATTCAATCTATCCAAAACTGAGCTCATAAAAATTATTCCCCCCCCCTTACCCTGACTTCTCTGTCAAGATCGATGGCTCAACTATCAACCCACCCAGAATGCCCAGGCTCTAAGTTTAATCCTGGACTCTTCTTTAGGCCCCACATCCAATGGCTGTCCAAAGCTTGCCGCCTCAACCTCCGCAACATCTCCAAAATACGCCCCTTCCTAACCAATGTCACCACAAAGCTCCTAATCTACTCCCTGGTGATCTCTCACCTCGACTACTGCAACTGCCTCCTCATTGGCTTATCTCTATATAGACTATCTCCCCTTCATTCCATCATAAATGCTGCCACCAGACTCAGTTACCTTAAGAGCCATTCAGTATCTGCACCCATCTCTGCCAATTCCTTCACTGGCCTCCACTCGTGTCCTCCACCCATCTCTGCCAATTCCTTCACTGGCCTCCACTCGTGTCCTCCACCCATCTCTGCCAATCTTTCTACTGCGTGTCCTCCAACCCTCTCTGCCAATCCCTCCACTGGCTTCCACTCACCCAATGAATTAAATTCAAAATAGGGCTGCAACGATTAACCAATATTATTGATAATAATCGATAATGAAAATCGTTGTCAACGATTTTCATTATCGATTAGTTGGTCCACACCTTCCTCCCTGTCCGTCCATTAAATAAATCCTCCTCCTGTGTCCTCCTGTCTGTGTACAAGGCGCCGCCGTATGTTACAAGGCACGTCTGCGCCGCACGTCCCCGCCTCTCCTCTGAAGTCAGCTCCCCACTGATCTTCTCAGCTCCACCCGCTGCTGCCTCGAGGGAACAAAGGGGCGAGAAGCAGCCGTGGGGGGAGCCGAGCTGGCGAGCTGCACACTGACTGTGAAAGGTAGCGGATAATATAACAGTAAAATAAAACATACACAGTACATGAATTTTTATGACAAGTGCCCCATCCTAACACTCCTAAGTATTCCTGGGGGGGGGGGTTACCACATCATTGGTGTTCTGGGGGGTGGGTGGAATAGTAGTGCCCCATCATTGGTTTTCCTGGGAGAAGTGGGGGGGGGGAGTAGTGCCCCATTGGTGTTCCTGGGAGGGGGAGGGAGAATAGTGCCCCATCATTGGTGTTCCCGGGAGGAATAATGGAATAGTGCCCCATCATTGGTGTTCCCGGGGAGGAATAGTGCCCCATCATTGGTGTTCCCAGGAGGAATAGTACCCCATCATTGGTGTTCCCGGGGAGGAATAGTGCCCCATCATTGGTATTCCCCCGAGGAATAGTGCCCCATCATTGGTGTTCCTGCAAGGAATAGT
The DNA here is from genome assembly GCA_037952925.1 of Lithobates clamitans. NCBI lineage: Eukaryota > Metazoa > Chordata > Amphibia > Anura > Ranidae > Lithobates > Lithobates clamitans. The sequence continues at coordinate 158,669 of JBBGZY010001401.1, forward strand.
GCCCCATCATTGGTTTTCCTGCAAGGAATAGTGCCCCATCATTGGTGTTCCCGCGAGGAATAGTGCCCCATCATTGGTGTTCCCGCGAGGAATAATGCCCCATCATTGGTGTTCCCGCGAGGAATAATGCCCCATCATTGGTGTTCCCAGGAGGAATAGTGCCCCATCATTGGTGTTCCTGGTGGAATAGCACCCCATCATGGGTGTTCCCGGGTGGAATAGCACCCCATCATTGCTGTTCCCGGGAGGAATAATGCCCCATCATCGTTAGTTACAGGCCTAATTCAAAGTACTAACAACAACTTGCAAAGCCATCCACAACTCTGCCCTGAGATACATCACTGACCACGTCTCAAAATACCAACCTAATCGTTCTATCCACTCCTCCCAGGACCTCCTGCTCTCCAGCTCCCTTGTCACCTCCCCCCATGCTCGCCTCCAGGACTTCTCCAAAGTCTCTCCCATTCTCTACAACTTCCTACCCCAAACTGTCCAACTATCTCCCACTCTGTACACTTTTAGACGATCCTTGAAAACCCTTCTCTTCAGAGAAGTCTACCCTTCCTCCACCTAACAACTGTACACGTATTCCTGATTCCTCCTGTATTCAATTGTATTGTACCGTTGTAAAGAGATGCACAAACTGTTAGCACTATATAAATCCTGTATAAATATAATAATAAAAAAAGAAATAAACAAAGTTTCTCAAATTCCTTAATCTTAGTCAAATTCCTTAGTCTTGCCTTGGGCTTTGTAGGCTCTTCTAGTCAGTGTTAGTAGGGCAGCCATTAGTAAAGCCAACTTTAATAGGGTGGAGGTGGCCATGACTCAGTGGTGGGTTTAGATAGAAAAGACAGTGTATGGGGGGGGTTCTTGATATCATCATCCCCAATGCGGTGGCAATGACACATTCCTTCTATTCAGAACCCTTGTGTTTTTGCCAGAACTCCCCAGACAGAGCCGCTAATTAGGAACTTGTGTTGAGCAGCACAGAGATTCGCAATGCCAAATCTGACAAAGTGAGCACATGGACAGACTGGAGAGGATCCTGGAAAACGGGGCGAAGATGAAGTGAGCAATTAGTAGCATTGTAACAGTATAGATCACGTGTTGGTGAAAATAAGAGCAAAATGTAGAGGGGGCTTTATGTCTATCAGAGCCCGTTATTTACCATTGGTCGACCTTTCTTCTGTCTGTTACGTTCGACTTCCACGCCTCGGAGTCTCGCATGACTAGAATGGCCATGTCTGACGTTCTGTTCACTCCAATGGATACACATTGAGGTCGATTTACTAAAACTGGAAAGAGGCGAAATCCAGTGCAGCTGTACATAGTAGCCAATCAGCTTCCAGGATTTTTTGTCAAAGCTTAAACTGAACAAGCTGAAGGTAGAGGCTAATTGGCTACCATGCACAGCTGCACCAGATTTTGCACTCTACAGCTTTAGTACATCAACCCCAATGAGCCTACAGGAGTTCAATGCCAGATAGGAGGCGAGTATTGCGAGAGCAATTTTTTTAATTGGAGGGAAACTATTAAAAAAAAAAAATAAAAAAATAAAAAAACAGACTTGGGATTTAAGCCTGAAACCCCAGCATGGAACTTGGTGCCACTTGACCAGAGGCCCACGTTGCAGGTAGATTTTTCACTCTACAGTTTTAGCAAATCCACCCCCCCCCCCATAGTTGCTAGTAATGGGTTGAACAGCCCTGGGTCTGGTTCGAACCCTTAAGCCTCGTACACACACGATCGGATTGTTGGCCAACAAAACTGTGGAATTTTGTCCGAAGGGCGTTGGCCCAAACTGGTCTTGCATACACCCGGCCACACAACTGTTGGCCAACAATTACGAACGTAGTGACTTCTTACATGGTTTTTCCGCTCTTTAGCGCCACCCTTTGGGCTCCTCCTGCTAATTTCGTGTTGGTAGAAGTTTGGTGAGTGTTGATTCGCGCTTTTCTTTTTATTTAGCGCTTTTCATCTCGTGCTTTTCAGTTCGTTTCTAAACGGCCGTTCATCAACCAGACATGTTGCGGAATCGGAGGAGATAACGTGTTATTTATTATTGGCCTTGGAGTTATTGCTTTGACATTATTTTTTGGGTTGAATAATAATGATTTGATTTCTATATTTTTGGATGCATAGAATGCACTTTTTGGTTAAGTTCTATTGGCAGATATCATGTCTAATTTTATTTGTTTTCTTTTTTTAATGCACAATAAAAAAAATTGTGTAGAATAATACTTGGCTATGTGTTTTACTTCCAATGACAGTTTGGGAGTCGGCAATTACATTTTATAAAATACAATGTAAAATTAACAAGGGACACCAACATAGTTGTATCTTTGATCTTAAAAACTACGGGATAATGGTGTTGTGGTAACTTGTCCAAATAAAAAAAAAAATATTATTCTTGATATCACTAGAAAAAAAAAAAAGCCTTTGAAAATTCGTTTGGCAGAACTCCATCAGTATCACCAGCAAAGCAGCTTCATTATTAAAGGGATGGTGAACCCGCGCAGTGGAAGTAAAGGCTTATTTGGTGAAGTTTGGAACTGCTGCCTCCCAACAAGCAGTCACCCTAAATGGGGACAGCTGAGATATATTGAAAATGGTAGAAGGGTTTGGCGCTGTTCCTTTTAGTTGGATAATTCCCTACCTTCATATAGGTTTACTAGATGTGAATCAAAAATTAGAGATGCCTAGGTGTACCGTACATGTGTCAAATAGATAATATACTACAGTATTGTGCAATCATAGGTGATACATAGACTTTACATATATAGAAAACTTTAAATATATAAAAACTTAAATGTATGCAATTAAACAACAAATCTCATATGTGGTGTTGCTGGTAGGTAGTCCAAAAAACCTGGAGGGAGGGGGGGGGGGGAGAGAAAGGGGGGGGGGGAAAGGGGGTGGAAGTGGGGGGAGGGGAGTGACAGGAAGAGGGAAAGGGAGAGGTGTGGGAGATCTGCTCCTGATGGAGAAATTGACAATATCAGGATAAAGTGCAATCGTGCTAGTGAATTTCAAAAAAAGTCCTTATGTGTGATACACTTGTTATCAGATTCTTAGTATATCTCTTGTGCAGTTTCTTGTGCTGTTGTGGTGATAACCCTTCGCTTTTTATATATCCTTGCTCTGAAAGTGCAGCCACTCACCAGATCACTTCACCCCTGCGGGGGTATCAGGCAGTTACAGTTTTGCGCCACTGTACGGCGATCGCTGGCGGGCTCAGGATCGTGGTATATCATATGTAAAGAGAGAGGGAGTGCCCATAGCGTAAAATTGCTTTTAAAAAGTTTTATTAAACAAGATAGAAGGGTACTCACAATTTTGCAATGAAAATCAAGCGAGATAATAAAAAACGTCACAAATGTCCTTCAGCGCTGGTACAGGAGATGATGTTTGGGAAGCACAGATTAGGCCACGCCCTACGCGTTTCGTCGTTAGGACGTCTACGGGAGCGTGATTATTATTATCCCATTAAAGAAGAAGAGAATTGTGCGCTGCATTTCCAGATTTCATAATCTGCCGCGTCACGAACGTTAATTCTCCTTTACGAACGCGAGTTTACAAGACCGACTGCTTCCGGCTCGTCCTTTGCTTCCCGGCATGCGTGTTTGTACTTTGGACTTTTGTCCGACGGACTTGTGTACACACGATCGGAAAATCTGACAACGCACATTTGTCCGCGGATAATTTGTAAACCCGCCATCCAACATTTGTCCGCGGAAAATCCGACATCAATTGTCTGATGGAGCGTACACACGGTCGGATTTACCGCCAACAGCCTGTCATCGAACATTTTCCGTCGGAAAGTCCGATCGTGCGTACGAGGCTTAACCCCGAGCCGCGGACTCACGAGAAAAAAAAACACACACAGCAAACGGCCAATCCCCAAAGGTGACACTAACTGAAGGACAGCTCCCCGAGTGGTCATCAGATATAGAAGTTAGGAAGGGGTGGGGATAGTGATGACATCATTGCCCAAATATGGCCATATTTAGGCAATGATGTAAGGGATCCTTTTCTCTGCCATTTGCTTAGGTGGCCAGGGATTCCCAATCATGTAAATGAATGGGCCAGGTGACTTCTAGGTTGATAAGGATGTGGCGGCTGCCAGTAGCCACTGCTTCCTTAACCACCATTGACAGCACTGCCAAAATATGGTCACCTGATGGAAGGCTCCTTTCCTCACCCATTTGCTTACGTGGCCAGAGATTCCTGGCTATGTAAATGGATGGGCCGGGTGACGTCAGTGGTTGGTAGGGACGCAACGGCAGCAAGCAGCTGCTGATTCCTTGGTAACCATTGAAAGCCGGAAGCTGTCATGTTCATCTGTGCTAAATGCCCCAAACTGCAGAGATATGCAATTAGCGGACCTCCAGCTGTTCCAAAACTACAAGTCCCATCATGCCTCTGCCTCTGGGTGTCATGCTTGTGCCTGTCAGAGTCTTGCTATGCCTCATGGGACTTGTAGTTCTGCAAACAGCAGGAGGTCGGCTAATTGCATATCCCTGCCCTAAAGGATAGACGTTCGGAGAAATGTATGAACAGCCAGTGTTCAGACCAAAAACTGAGCTAATTTCTAATGGAGATACAAAAACCTTGCCCATCTGGCAGCTTTGATACCAAACGAGGCCCCTCATTGCTCTCCTGGCTTGACCCTCAAGCTACTAATGATATACCAGCATGTCCATCTAAAGTCATAAAGGCAACTAATCGGACAGAAAGAACGATTTATTGTTTGTATGCAAGTTATCCCCAATGTTTTTCGTTTGCCATGTAAGAGATTAATTTTAGCAAGGTCCATAAAGACATGGATGAGCGAGTTTGGGGTGGAGGAACTTGACTGACCTGCACAGAGTCCTGACCTCAACCCAATAGAACACCTTTGGGATGAATTAGCGCACAGACTGCGAGCCAGGTCTTCTCGTCCAACGAGCAGGGCCCTCCGATCCCTCCTGTACTGAATTGTATTGTAACTGTACTGTCTGCCCTCATGTTGTAAAGTGCTGTGCAAACTGTTGGCGCTCTATAAATCCTGTATAATGATAATAATAATATCAGTGTCCGACCTCACAAATGCGCTTCTGAAAGAATGGTCAAACATTTTTACACGCACATGAACTTTAATGGCATCCCAGTCTTAGTCCGTAGGGTTCAATATTGAGTTGGCTCCGCCCTTTGCAGCTATAACAGCTTCAACTCTTCTGGGAAGGCCGTCCACAAGGTTTAGGAGTGTGTCTATGGGAATAAAAGGGAAAAAAGGCTGCGCTCCAAATGGAAAGTCCATATAGTGGTTCTTAGATGGACGATAATGGTTCAATCAAGTGACAATCACCCAGGTGAATAGGGAAAAACAAACGTGCCACCACCTGAAGAAGAACCTGCTTACCAGCTAGCAGGCAAATTGGGCAATTGGATTAAACCCAGCCAGGGCCTTTTCCTCACAGGGAGGGGGATCCGCTTGACGGACTGGCGAGCAGGTTAGATGCAGGAAGCTATAGATGCAAAATTCAAACTCCTCCCGGCAGCATAAGACTTTAACTTCTTTCATTCTTCCATACTGGACTTGTTGGGGTTGCTACGGGCCACAAGAAAGGACACTTTGATTGATGACGTGCAATGCCATTGAGTTGCTATCGGATGTGTACAATGCACACAATGAAAGCACGCACCCAGTCAAGCAGCTTTCCAGCACTAATAATCCCGGTTTAAAGGACTGGGTGGGACAGACTGCGCCTTGAAGCCAGAGTGAGAGAGAGAGAGCGGCAAATTGTCCGGCGGCGGGAAAGCCAGTTCGAACCTGCTCGCCAGTCCGTCAAGCGGATCCCCCCCTGTGAGGAAAAGGCCCTGGCTGGGTTTAAGCCAATTGCCCGATTTGCCTGCTAGCTGGTAAGCAGGTTTTTCTTCAGGTGGTGGCACGTTTGTTTTTCCCTATTCACCTGGGTGATTGTCACTTGATTGAACCATTATCGTCCATCTAAGAATATGACTTTCCATTTGGAGCGCAGCCTTTTTTACCTTTTATACTTTTTATTTGTGTTTTCACATTGAGAGCTGCTGCTTTTGGACATTTTTTATTTATTTATTTTTTTTTACAGTTGCTGTGAAAATCAAAAAAAAAAAAATGTTCTCAATATGTATTTCAATGTTTGTTAGTATTTGACTTAGCGCGTTTTTTTCTCCTACTTGTCTATGGGAATGTTTGACCATTCTTCCAGAAGAGCATTTGTGAGGTCAGGCACTGATGTTGGACGAAGGCTTGACTTGTAGTCTCTGCTCTAATTCATCTTAAAAGTGTTCTAGCAGGTTGAGATCAGGACTCTTTGCAGGCCAGTCAAGTTCCTCCACCACAAACTCGCTCATCCATGTCTTTATGGACCTTGCTTTGTACACTGGTGTGCAGTCATGTTGGAACAGGAAGGGGCCGTCCCCAAACTGTTCCCACAAAGCTGGGAGCATGAAATTGTCCAAAATGTCTTGGTGTGCTGACGCCTTAAGAGTTCCCTTCACTGGAACTAAGGGGCCAAGCCCAACCCCTGAAAAACAACCCCCACACCATAATCCCCCCTCCACCAAATGATTTGGACCAGTGCACAAAGCAAGGTCCATAAAGACATGGATGAGCGAGTTTGGGGTGGAGGAACTTGACTGGTCTGCACAGAGCAACCCGATGAATGTGATGAATAAGAGCGGAGACTGCGAGCCAGGCCTTCTCGTCCAACTTTAGTGGCTGACCTCACTCTTCTGGAAGAATGGTCAAACATTCCCATAGACACACTCCTAAACCTTGGAAAGGAAATGTGGGAGGGGTAAGAGAGGGAGGAGGAGGGGGGACAGAGCAAGATTGAAAGGAAGGCATGAGAGCAGGAGAAAGACAACCAGGAACACCCAGGAACCCTGAGAAGGCTGTCTCTAGTGGACAGCCTTCCCAGAAGAGTTGAAGCTGTTATAGCTGCAAAGGGTGGGCCAACTCAATATTGAACCCTACGGACTAAGACTGGGATGCCATTAAAGTTCATGTGCATCCCAATACTTTTTACAATATAGTGTATATTTGCAATTTTTATGATGTATATTGGCACCATTTTTTTTTTGTACTTGGGTCAGTGTCCTTATCTCAATGCTCATGTGTCAGAAGTGGAAACCTATTTTGGACATCTCCATAAGAACCGGTGAGTCACATATCTCCACGTTTTCCTCCCGTACATCCAGAGATCAGTTACAATAAATACATTCAGTTATTTTTCCCCCAATCAACTAACATGACAACCCTGTAATTCAGCTGCTGGATACACCATTCAGAGAGTCTAAAGGAGCCGCTAATAATTCTAATGAGGTCCTGTTAACATGTCAAGCTTCGGAACGAGGGCATGAGTCACGGGAGAGAGGCGAGGTCCTCTGCGCTCACAATGTAAAAATTCTGAGATACATTTAGAAGGTGTCCTCCCACTCCTCTCCCCAAAATAGATCTATTCTCACTCCACTCACCCACTTCATTCCGATTGCTGACTTGCTGTTAAATGCTCTGAAAAAAAAAGAAAGAAAAAAAAAAAAAAAAAACATTATGAATGCCAATAGATGGAAATGAGATTAGATCTTGTGTCTTAACCACTTGCCCACCGCAATATGCGCTGCGGGTTGAAAGTGGTTTACCAGGATTATGGCTGAAGATATCAGACACAACCCTAGTATCTTTTTTTCTTTTTTTTTTTTTTTTTATCTGGCTTTTTCTCTGAAAGTGTTCCGAATCGTTCCGTCGCTCGCCAGTCGTTCCGGTTCCATCGCTCACCGGTGTTTCTCGGGCTTACCGTTTCCCACCGGTTTGCCAGAGAAAATGATCCAACAGTACGGCCGGTTGCTACCATAGGTGATCAAAGAGGATTTACTATGGCCTTGGAGGACCGGAGCGACGTCATGTTGTCACTTCCGGTCCAGGCCAGAAGTACATTTATTTATTTATTTTTAAGCAAAAGATACAATTTTTTTTTTTGATCCTTTGCTTAGGTAAAGAAGAGATTTGGGCTCTTTTTGACCTCAAATCTCTCTCTCCATAAAGAGGATCTGTCATCCTTATTTCTACTACAAGGGATGTGTGCATTTCTTGTAATAGGAATAAAAAGTGCTAATAAATAAATAAATAAATAAAATAAATAAATAAATAAATAAGAAAATAAAATAAATAAGAAAAAAATTAAAAATAAATGAAAAGCGCCCCCATCCCTCCATGCTTGCGTGCAGAAGCAAATGCATACTACGTAATTTGCAAACACACACATGTAAATGGTGATCGCACCACACTTGTGAGGTATCGCCGTGAGCGTTAGAGCAAGAGCAATAATTCTAGCACTAGACCTCCTCTGTAACTCTATACAGGTAACCTGTAAAAAGGTGTTTAAACGTCACCTATGTTCTTAAGTACCGTAGTTTGTTGCCATTCCACGAGCGTGCGCAAGTTTTAAAGCATGACATCTTAGGTATCTATTTACTCGGCGTAACATCATCTTTTGCATTTTGCAAAAAAATTGGGGTATATATTGTTTTTTGTTTTTTTTTAATTCATTAAATGTATTTGCGTTTGAAAAACTGCTGCCCAAGTACCATGGCGACATACAAAATTGCAACAAATGTTTGGGGGTTCTAAGCAATTTTCTAGCAAAAAAAAAAATTATAATGTTTGGGGGTTCTAAGCAATTTTCTAGCAAAAAATAATATAAAAAATTGATTTAAAACTGGTAAACAAAAAGTAGCAGAAAAAGCCTGGTTGGCAAGTGGTAAAGAAGGCACGCAGCTGCGTAAATAGATGGCACTATATAAGTACCTGTAATAAATAATGTCCTCTCTGTATGACTTGCTGTAGAAGCTATATAAGTACTTGTAATAAATAAATAAATAAATAAATAAATACTGTCCTCTCTGTATGACTTGCCATAGAAGTGGTCATTGCTCACCCAGCGATATCCAATCTATTGGACCATGACAGCCAATGGACGCAACCAATATGTTGGTGGTGGTGCCTCCTGGAAGACTCTGTGCCGAGCGAGTGTAAGATTTCCCTAATCTCCTCCATGCACATGCTGTTTGTATTCCCGGAGGCACGAGAACGCGGAATGGATGCAATATGATTCCTGTAGATAAACAACATCTGACAGAAAGAGATATTACTGTTCTTCTGCTCAAGGCAACGGCTTCAACATTAACCATCATGTATGAGAACACTACTCTATGCTCAGGATCTCTGTAAACATGCACTGGGCTTAATGGAGACCCGTCACCGAGGAAAGAACGCTTTGACATGAAGCTTTTCACCGATTCTTTTCCGCTATCCGCATCTGGATATATCATACCGTTTATATCTATCCCGTCTGTAGCCATTTATTATTACTATTTTGTATTTAGGCCTTCATTTTCCAAGCGGCTTTCTGCTCTAGACATATATACTCAAAGTTGGTGGAAAAACATTAACCACTTAGGCTCCCTTCACACCTGGGTGTTCCGGAATCGCGGTTGATTTTGCCAACGATTCCAGAATCGTTGTGGGACACGTTTGCAATGCCATTACTTCTAATGGCACCCCAATTGTGGTGCAATTTTTCCCATGGTTGTTGTGATGGAACCCAGACCCCCTGACTGGGTATCTCCACCAAGAAGCTGCTTCCCAAAGCTCTGGAACTCAAGACCAGCTAATCTGGCTATAGTACCCCAAGAACTAGGCAACACCAGGTTTGGAGTAAACCAGAATAAGAACTGTTTATTTGAACAAGTACACAGGCTTTTATACACTTGAGAAGGACATTCCCCACTTCTGATCAGAATACCTTCAAGGTCAGACTTGCCGTCTCCTAGCTCACAAACTACAATACACATTATCATAAGCATAAACACAGAACACCTTCAGACAATAGGTGAGTTAATTAGCACAAACAATGGGTGAAACACCCTTAGGCAGCACGCTAGACCTACTTACAATAAACACATTATAGCAGGGGGCCCCAGACAGGTGGCTTGCTGATGACATCAACCTCAGCTATGAGTCCCAAGCTGGCAGAGACCACCATGGCCTTTTTAATAAAGTCCTTTTGCATTACATAACAGAACATCTTCCCATATGCTTGCAGCTCCCTCAAATGCCAGGGCCCATAGTCGGTAGGCAAAAGGCTAGCATTCAGTCCCCTCCAAAAGCCCCTGTCTGGGTGAGTCTGTCACAGTTGTCGCACGATAAATTTCAGCAAAATTGCAACGCGTGAAGCTTGTCACCCAAAAAGGAGCAGGAGCTTCTTTTGGGCAACAGTGCCACGATGTGCCAAATAAATGGGCTGCCCCTACAGGCAACACAAGGTGCATAGACAAATCCGTGCTTAGTCACACTTATATGGTGTGGAAATGCGCGCTCAGTGGCACCTGTAGGCGTGTACCAAGCCTTAGGTCATGCATCCATTGGGAACAACAGAAAGAATTTTATTGTGGAACCTACTGTGACTGGTTCAACATTCTCTCTATATTTCCATCAGTTCTACACATCAGTCTACATTCAGCTTCATGAAGTAGAGCTGCTGAGTAGCTCTTGTTCTATGGGGGGGTACCACCCATCTCCCCGCCCCCTCTTGACCACTCAAAATTACCTCTCTTACCATAGAGATTATTACTGGATTACCGACATCTCTATCCAGCTCACAGCAGGAAACAATAAGTTGCAGCTTTAGATTTGGATAATCACCACGTAGATGACAAACAAGACGAGCACTTCAAATTGTACTCCATGCTTTCATACCGCGTTGCTCAGGTTGTAACTGACAGAGCGGGAATGGTTTGGTAGGTCCTCCTCATGTTCACATGAATAAACTTTACCTGATGCAAATTTTTTTTTTTTTTTTAACTTAAAAAAAAAAAAATAATGATGGGTTAATCATCCCCAATGAATGTCTGTGTTAGTATGGTGGGGACATCGGCAGGGACATGAGTATGGTGGGGACAGGAGTATGACATACAGTATGATAGGGACATATGGTATGAGTATGCTGGGGACATCAGCAAGGACATTAGTATGACATATGGTAGGAGTATGGTGGGTACCTCAGCAGGGACATGTGTATTACATATGGTATGAATATGGTGGGGACATCTGCAAGGACATGAAAATGACATATGATACAAGTATGGTGGGGACATCACCCTTGGACATGAGTATGACATATGGTAGGAGCATGGTGGGGACATCAGGAGGGACATGTGTATTACATAATGTATGGTATAGTATGGTGGGGGCATCTGCAAGGATATTAGTATGACATATGGTAGGAGTATGGTGGGGACATCAGTAGGGACATGAGTATGACATATGGTAGGCGTATGGTGGGGACATCACCTGGGACATGAGTATGACATATGGTAGGAGTATGGTGGGGACATCACCTGGGACATGAGTATGACATATGGTAGGAGTATGGTGGGGACATCACCTGGGACATGAGTATGACATATGGTAGGAGTATGGTGGGGACATCACCTGGGACATGAGTATGACATATGGTAGGAGTATGGAGGGGACATCAGCAGGGACATGTGTATTACATAATGTATGGTATGAGTATGGTGGGGGCATCTGCAAGGATATGAGTATGACATATGGTAGGAGTATGGTGGGGACATCAGTAGGGACATGAGTATGACATATGGTACGAGTATGGTGGGCATATCTGCAAGGACATGAATATGATATATGGTTTGAGTATGGTGGGGACATGAGTATGACATATGGTATGAGTATGGGGGGGAACAATAAAGTTAACCCAATTTTTTGTGAAAGATGATGTTACGCCAAGTAAATTGATACCCAACATGTCATGCTTCAAAATTGCGCCTGCTCGTGGAATGGCGACAAAGTTTTACCCTTATAAATCTCCATAGACGATGTTTATTTTTATTTTATTTATTTTTAGACTGTTTTTTTAATAAAAAAAAAAAATGTGTCACTTTTATTCCTATTACAAGGAATATAAGCATGACAGGACCTCTTCAATATGAGATCTGTAGTCAAAAAGACCTCAGATCTCACATTTACACAAAAATGCAATCAAAAAATAAAGGTCCCTTTAAAAGCTATGCGCGGAAGTGACGTTTTGGACGTCACTTCCGTCCTGCAATGGTATGGAGCCGGGTGGGGGCCATCTTCCCCTCACTCAGCTCCATGCCAAGCAGGGGACAGGATCTGATCACCTAAACCGCAGCCGGCGGCTCTGGTAAGCGGCGGAGGGCACGGGAGAGCAGCGCGGGGGGGCCCTCTCCCGCCATTGATAAAAAGTGATCTTATGGCGAATCCGCCGCTGAGACCGCTTTAACTTAAATCGGACCACCCGCTGAATAAGTGGATATGCCATAACAACAATAATATTCCGCTTCAAAGTGCCGACGTATGACGACGGCGGGCGTTCCGTAAGTGGTTAAACTCACCAACGAGCTACTAATGGCTAAAACCAATGAACACTGTTCTGTACTACTTCTCCTGGACCTCTCTGCTGCCTTTGATACAGTGGACCACCCCCTCCTCCTCAAAAAAACTCCATTCCTTTGGTCTCTGTGACTGTACTCTTCGCTGGTTCTCATGCTACCTAGACCACCGCTCCTTCAGTCACAAGTCTACTTCCTCTTATCTTCCTTTCCCTGTCGGGGTCCCCCAAGGTTCTGTTTTTGGACCTCTCCTTTTCTCAATCTCCACCTCCTCCCCGGGTCAGTTGAGTGTCTCCCATGGCTTTCAATATCCCTACACAGACAACACCCAAATCTACCTCTCCACCCCCCAACTCCCTCCATCTGTCTGCTCAGATGCTTCTTCTCGGAGAAGCCTCTGCTTCAGACAGATTCCATGAGGTGGGCAGTTGACCCACCACCTCTCTGGAATTGGATCGGCTACAAACCGGACCTATAACCCTGAGGGGCTGGGAAAGGAAGAACCTCCCTGTGAAGACAACTGGCTGAAGTTCAGAATTTATACTTACCACATGGTGACAAGTGGTTTGCATAGTATCAACTATGGGGGGGGATGGGAGCACCACTAGAAACCATCATCACCCTTATTTCTGGGGGGGGGGGGGGGGGGGGGCATTTTTTTTTAAAATACATTTTTAAGAATTTCATGCAGAAAAAAAAAACTGAACACCCAATTGTTTGGTAAATTATAAAAGATGATGCTATACACTGAGTAAATAGATAACGAACATGTCACACTTTGCGCACGCTCATGAAATCGCAAACAAACTACGCTACTTAAAAATCTCCTTAGGCGACACTTTAATCACTTGCCATCTGGGCCATTTCTGACACTTCGCTCCTACATGTAAAAATCGCACTTTTTTTTTTTTTTTGCTAGAAAATTGCTTAGAACCCCCAAACATTATATACAGGTAGGTCCATATATATTTGGACACAGGCACAATTTTCATACTTTTGGCTCTGTATGCCACCAGAATAAAATTAAAACGAAACAATCCAAATGAATTTGAAGTGCAGACTTTCAGCTTTAATTCAAGGGGTTGAACATAAATATCAAGTACCATATATACTCGAGTATAAGTCGAGCTTTTCAGCGCATTTTTTTGTGCTGAAAATTCCCCCCTCGGCTTATACTCGAGTCACTGTCCCTCTGCAGCTTCATGCGCCTGATCTCCCGGCTTTGTGACACGCAGTCAGTCTAGTCAACGGTCGTGCAGTGTAACAGCCCCGCCCCCTCCCTCTCCCTTCCCTCCCCCTACAGTGCTAACCGATGTTAGTTTGGACGCTTTTATATATGGGACGTCTATGATGGTCCGTTTTATCATTTCCTATTGTACGGGAAAGGATAGATACTGACTTGTTTTGGCCTCTATGATTGTTCCTCAGTCTCTGACCGCCTCCTGTGTCATGTCCTCAGTCTCTGACCATCTCCTGTGTCATGTCCTCAGTCTCTGACCATCTCCTGTATCATGTCCTCAGGCTCTGACCATCTCCTGTATCATGTCCTCAGGCTCTGACCGTCTCCTGTATCATGTCCTCAGTCTCTGACCATCTCCTGTATCATGTCCTTAGTCTCTGACCATCTCCTGTATCATGTCCGCAGTCTCTGACCATCTTCTGTATCATGTCCTCAGGCTCTGACCATCTCCTGTATCATGTCCTCAGTCTCTGACCATCTCCTGTATCATGTCCGCAGTCTCTGACCATCTCCTGTATCATGTCCTCAGTCTCCGACCATCTCCTGTATCATGTCCTCAGTCTCCGACCATCTCCTGTATCATGTCCTCAGTCTCCGACCATCTCCTGTATCATGTCCTCAATCTCTGACCATCTCGTGTATCATGTCCGCAGTCTCTGACCATCTCCTGTATCATGTCCTCAGTCTCCGACCATCTCCTGTATCATGTCCTCAGTCTCTGACGCTACTCTCTCATTTTTTTCATACAAATAGAGCTTTCTTTTGGGGGTATTTTATCACCTCTTCGTTTTTTTATTTTTTGCAATAGAAATGAAAAAAAAAAATATATATATTTTTTACTTTCTGCTATAAAAGGATATGCAATACATTTTTTTCATAAATTTAGGTCTATATGTATTCTGCTACATATCTTTGGTAAAAAAAAAAAAAAAAAAAATCCAGAGAAGTGTTTATTGATTGGTTTGTGTAAAAGTTATAGTGTCTACAAACTATGGGATATATACTGGGATTTGTATTGATTTACTTTTAAACTAGTAATGGTGGTGATCATTGCCTTGATCTAGTGCGGCGGACAATCTGACGCTAACTTCCACCGGGGGGGGACTGACTAACTGCCACTAACATCTCCATTGACACCAATACAGTGATCAGTGGTATAAAAAAAACACTGTCACTGTACTAAGGACACTGGCTGAGAAGGTGTTAACATCTAGGGGCAATCAAGGGGTTAAATGTGTGCCTAGCCAGTGTTTATGTGTATATATTGGTGCTGTTGTTTACTATTAAAGTTTTTTTTTTACCCTCATGCATTAAGGTAAAAAAAAAACAAACAAAAAAACTTTGTGAGCAGCAGCTCCCCCAGCCCCCCCCCCCTCGATCCAGTGATATCCACGAGAGCCTTGCCTCTCCGGGGACTCACACTCCTGACTGGTTTTTGGCAGCAGCGGGAGCCATTGGCTGTCAATCACAGCCAGTGAGCCAATCAGAGGATGAAGGGGGTGGGGCCCAGCCGCTGGTCCGTGTCTGAATGGACAAACAGAGCAGCGGCTTGGGAGTGAGCCTACTTGGGCGCCCCCCGAGAGCAAGCTGCTTACTAGGAAGGTACCCAGCGGGAGGGAGGAGGGAGGAGCCAGGAGTGTCGGTGAGGGACCCGAAAAAAGGAGGATCGGGGCTGCTCTGTGCAAAACCATTATACAAAGTAGGCAAGTATAATTTTTTTTTCTTTTTTGTCTTTAAATAACAAACATAACACAAGGCTTTACTATGGCTTTATTCTCTTTGTTTCTTATCCCTGTTCGACAGGGATAAGAAACAGGGAGATAATGCCCTCTGTGCATAGGGCCGTCTTCATAGCATCATTGGCCCCAGGCCAAACGAATACTCTGGGGTCCCTAACAGCCTGCCCCAATTTACGCACCCACTCTCAAGAATTAAGTATAAATAGTTAATATAAATAAACATATTTATTAGTACTTTCAATAAAATAGATTTTAAACAATAACAAAACATTCCATAATTCAAAGACTAATCAATACACAGGGCACAGTACGGGGGGGGGGGGTTGGGGGGGTAGCAGAAGGACAGTACAGGGGGGAATCAGGAGGGCACAGTACAGGTTCCGGGACGTTGACCTGGACACGCCCCATCCCGGGACAGCTTAGCAAAAAGCATGACTGTCCCGGAAAATCCGGGACGGTTGGCAAGCATGTTGTTATGCAAGATTATCATTGGGGCCCCCATGCACCTGGGGCCCCTGGGTAGCAGAAGGACAGTACAGGGGGGAATCAGGAGGGCACAGTACAGGTTCTGGGACGCTGACCGGGACAGCTTAGCAAAATGCATGACTGTCCCGGAAAATCCAGGATGGTTGGCAAGCATGTTGTTATGCAAGATTATCATTGGGGCCCCCCATGCACCTGGGGGCCCCTGGGCAGTGCCCAGGGATGCCCATGCATTAAGATGGCCCAGTCTGTACAGAGCCCTGAATTGATTGGACACAGCCAATCAGCAGGTCCCATCCATGAATCGTTGGCCAGGACTTGGTGTAGAATCGCAGCGGGTGTCGGTGGCTCTAAACCCGGAAGCAGGCAGCAACGTAGGAGTACATTGCTTTGTATGCACAGGCCGCCCATCCACGGTACATTGTGGTTGGCCGGTGGGGAATATATATATATATTTATATATATATATATATATTTTTTACTGTTTCCAAATAATAACAAAACATTGTATATTTTCCAAATAATAAGAAATTATTGTATTATCATCATACTATTTTACTTTTTACAAACAATAACAAAATATTTTACGGTTTCCTAAACAATATTAAAATAATAACAATCCAAAAATATTTTACTGCTTACAAACAATAATAAAATATTTGACTGTTTCCTAAACACGATGAATATAATAATAAACAACAAAATATTTTACTGTTTCCCAAAGATTAATATAATAATAATAATAATAATAATAATAATAATAATAATAATCCAAATATTTTACTGTTTACAAAATAAATACTGAGCACTAAACTGGAAAACGAAAACTACTGAAGGATTCTGTCCTTGTAACATTATAGCGTGATATACAGATTACATTTCGGGGGCCACATGTGAATTGTTAGCCCCTCTGGGTACATTTCTGGGCACCCCCCGCCGCTCATTGTGGTTCCTCCCACCACAGGAGGCGCGGCGGAGGGGGGGGGGGTCGTTCTTTGTGATAAACACAGAAGTACCATATAGAAGGACTTCCAGCTCTGCAAGTGAAGGATTTAGACCTCGTTCAGACTAGCAGTTGAGACACATTTTTTTAGTGCCCCGACCCCCACCCCCCAAGCTGTGACGTCAGCACAGGGGTGTCCCCATGCCTCCGTCTCTTGCACCTGCAGCAGAAACCATCTACCGAATTGTGATCAGCAGGCAGCAAGCCCACTGAACATGACCCATTCCAGCTGATGGAGAACTTCTGCAAACGTCCCACAAATGCATGCAATTCATGTCGCTGCAGTGCGTTTGTTTGCCAAAAATTGGGTTAAAACAGGCAGCGAGGAGGAGTCACATCACCCCTTCACCACCTATCCATCACCCCTGAAAAGCGATCTTATAAATTGCTTTTCAGAGGTATGTCAGCCTTACCCATTCTCTGCCAGACAGGCAAGTATAAGAGCCCACAGCGCAGCGTGTTGTGGTCATGCATGCATTATCTCTGCAAAGGGTGTATTTTACACATCTGAAGCGTGTCGCCCAAAAAAAAGTCCCGGAGCATCTCCTGGGGCCCAGCTGTGTGTTCCCAGTAATCAATGGGTGCACTGGAAAAACCTGCAGATCTTTTTTTTTTTCTTCACTTCTTTTTCTGCCTAGTAACAAGCTTCTCATTGGATAACAACACATTTTTAAAAATTGCTTAACCTGAAATGTGCACAAAACTTCCTGAAGAACAAGCAGAGAGCGACCGAGGAACATCCAGGGAACGATGGGAATACGAACAGAGAATGACTGGAGAACAACCAAGGAACCATCGGGGAATGACTGTAGAATAACCGGACAACAACCGAGGAATGACAGGGGAATGACCGTAGAATGACCGGACAACAACCGAGGAATGACAGAGGAACAACCGTAGAATGACTGGACAACAACCGAGGAATGACAGAGGAACGACCGTAGAATGACCGGACAACAACCGAGGAATGACAGAGGAACAACCGTAGAATGACCGGACAACAACCGAGGAATGACAGAGGAACAACCGTAGAATGACCGGACAACAACCGAGGAATGACAGAGGAACGACCGTAGAATGACCGGACAACAACCGAGGAATGACAGAGGAACGACCGTAGAATGACCGGACAACAACCAAGGAACAACCGGGGAACGATGGGAATACAAACGGAGAATGCATAGAGAGCGAACAAGGAACGATTGAGGAACGACTGGACAATGACCGGGCAACAACTGAGGAATGACAGAGGAACGACCGTAGAATGACCTGATAACAGCCGAGGAATGACAAAGGAATGACTGGACAACAACCGAGACATAACCGAGGAATGACCATAGAATGACCAGAAAATAACCGTAGAATGACCAGACAACCGAGGAGTAACAGAGGAACGACTGTAGAATGACCGGACAACAATCGAGGAATAACAGAGGAACAACCAGAGAATGACCGGACAACAACCGGGGAGCGGCCAGACAACGAGTAGAGACTGGCCAAGGAAGGACCGGAGAATGACTGGACAACAACCAGAGAATGACCAGAGAATGACCTAGAACTACCGGACAATGACTGGAGAATGACTGGACAACAACCAGAGAATGACCAGAGAACGACCTAGAACTACCGGACAATGACTGGAGAATGACTGGACAACAACCAGAGAATGACCAGAGAACGACCTAGAACTACCGGACAATGACTGGAGAATGACTGGACAACAACCAGAGAACGACCTAGAACGACCGGACAACGACTGGAGAATGACGGAGGAACAAACATAGAATGACCGGAGAATGGCTAGGGATGCTCATCTCTGACTGAATGGAGCCTGAAACTGAATGAAGACATAAAGTACACAACACGTCCCCAACTGAATGAGATGATTCCATGGAGTGCCGGGATCTCCCACTATTAGTCACATCACTGAGATCCTCATCCTACAGATACCTGATATGTCTACAGTATGTACCACCACCAAACCTCACATACTCCATGCTGACACTGATACTCCACATAGACAGCAATACCCCATATAGATAGCAATGTCCTATGTGGATAGCAATCCTCTATGCAGATAGTGATCCCCCAAGTAGACTTTCACCCACCATGCAGACAATGATCCCCCATGTATACAGTGACCCCCCGATGCAGACACCCATCCCCTAAACAGACAGTGGCCCCCTATGTACACAATGTCTGTTTAGGGGATGAATGTCTGCATGGGGGGTCACTGTGTACATGGGGGATCATTGTCTGCATGGGGGGTGTATGTGTGCATGGAGGACCACTGACCATTCATCCCCCATGCAGACAGTGACCCCCTATATAAATGATCCCCATGTACACAGTAACCCTCCAGGCAGACATTTAACCCCTATACATCCCCCATGCATCCCCTATACAAACAGTGATCCCATGTGTAGACAATGTCTGTATAGCGGACGATTGTCTGTATACTGGATGATTGTCTGCATGTGGGGTGTATAGGGGATGATTGTCTGCATGTGGCATGTATAGGGGATGATTGTCTGCATGGGGTGTGTATAGGGGATGATTGTCTGCATGGGGTGTGTATAGGGGATGATTGTCTGCATGGGGTGTGTATAGGGGATGATTGTCTGTATAGAGGGTCATTGTGTGGATGGAGGACCCCCTGACCACTCATCCCCCTATATACAGACAGTGATGGGCGGGTGTCGGTAGGTCTCACCTCGGCCATGTCCTGTAGGAGGTGGGTATCGGTGGACCGGATGCGGTGTTCCCAGTGAGGATACTTTGTATCAGATGATGATAGTCTGCCCGGAGCTCCGCCCCCTCACAGCCGGCCGCCCATGTGACCTCCGATCCGTCCCTGTCCGGGGTGCTGAACAGCCGCTGTCCGGAGTCCTGATCCACCACACCGGAGAGATCCGCTCCGTGTACACCGAGACCGGAGAGTGTGTGTGGGAGGGGCCTGGAGGGCGAGACCGAGAGACAGGCTCCGCCCACTACGGCTACCCACACATCTCCGCATCATACATTCACATCATCCCTACCATATATATATATATATATATATATATATATATATATATATATATATATATATATATATATATGTATATATATATATGTATATATATATATCTATACATTGTATGGTAGAAGTGATCTCTATAGGAGTGATATATGTATATATATATATATATATATATATATATATATATATATATATATATATATATATATACATATATATATATACACACCATACATCACCCCTACCGTATAAATATATATATATATATATATATATATATATATATATATATATATATATATATATATATATATATATATACATATATCACTCCTATAGAGATCACTTCTACCATACAATTTATACAATTTATAGAGAGCATACAATAGATACATAGATATTCTATATGTATTATATACCAACAACCCCCCCCCCCCCCACTCAGAGGACTCACCTATGATCCCACCATCTACAGCTCACCTCTTCTACCACTGCCCACAGCTTACCTATGAACCCACCATCTACAGCTCACCTCTTCTACCACTGCCCACAGCTTACCTATGAACCCCACCACCCATAGATCACCTATGAACCCCATCACCCATAGATCACCTATGAACCCCACCACCCATAGATCACCTATGAACCCCAACACTCATAGATCACCTATGAACCCCACCACCCATAGATCGTCTCTTCTCCCACTTTCCACTGCTCACCTATGAACTATATCATCCACTGCTCACCTATGAGCCCCATCATCCACAGCTCACCTATGAACCCCATTATCCACTGCTCATCTATGAGCCCTATCATCCACAGCTCACCTATGAACCCCATCATCCACTGCTCGCCTATGAGCCCCATCATCCACAGCTCACCTATGAACCTCATCATCCACAGCTTGCCTATGAACCCCATCATCCACCACTCACCTATGAACCCCATCATCCACTGCTCACCTATGAGACCCATCATCCACAGCTCACCTATGAAATCCATCATCCATAGCTTGCCTATGAACCCCATCATCTACAGCTCCCCCAATGAACCCCATCATCTACAGCTCACCTATGAGCCCCATCATCCACAGCTCACCTATGAACCCCATCATCCACTGCTCACCTATGAGCCCCATCATCCACAGCTCACCTATGAAACCCATCATCCACTGCTCGCCTAAGAGCCCCATCATCCACAGCTCGCCTATGAACCCCATCATCCACAGCTTGCCTATGAACCCCATCATCCACCACTCACCTATGAACCCCATCATCCACTGCTCACCTATGAGACCCATCATCCACAGCTCACCTATGAAACCCATCATCCATAGCTTGCCTATGAACCCCATCATCTACAGCTCACCCAATGAACCCCATCATCTACAGCTCACCTATGAGACCCATCATCCACAGCTCACCTATGAAACCCATCATCCATAGCTTGCCTATGAACCCCATCATCTACAGCTCACCCAATGAACCCCATCATCTACAGCTCACCTATGAGCCCCATCATCTACAGCTCACCAAATGAACCCCATCATCCATCTACAGCTAACCTATATACCCCATCATCTACAGCTCACCTATGAACCCCACCACCCATAGATAACCCATGAACCCCATAAGCCACAGCTCACCTCTTCTCCAACTTTCCACAGCTCACCTATGAACCCCATCATCCACTGCTCACCTATGATCCACATCATCCACTGCTCACCTATGAGCCCCATCATCCACAGCTCACCTATGAACCCCATCATCTACAACTCACCAAATGAACCTCCTCATCTACAGCTCACCTACGAACCCCATCATTCATAGCTCACCTCTTCTACCACTGCCCACAGCTTTCCTGTGAACCCCACCACCCATAGATTACCTATGAACCCCACCACCCATAGATTACCTATGAACCCCACCAGCCACAGCTCACCTCTTCTCCCACTTTCCACTGCTCACCAATGAAACCCATTATCCACTGTTCACCTATGACCCCCGTCATCCACAGCTTACCTAGGAAACCACAAAAATAAATTTGGCCCCTTTTTTGCAGGCGTGGCCCCCAAAATTTTCACACCTTTGGCCAATGGCTCAGTTACAGCTCATCAATGAACCCCACCATCCACCACTCACCTATAAACCCCTAAATATCTTTATTTTTTTGACTGCAGTTTTCTAGAAAGGGTGTACCCAGAATTTCTAGTGTTAACACGTGGCTACACCCAGTGTCAGGACAAGGTCATCCCGTGCCCAGGGCACTGGAAAATGGGAAACTGCTGCCCCCGCCTATCACCCCACCAACCCCTGCTCCCTGTTGGATGGATAAGAGGGCGGGGCCAATATATCAGCAACAAATAAACAGCCCCTGTCCCCACCTATAACTGGCCTTCACAGCAAGGAGCACATGGAAGGGCATACGCATAGAAGACAAAAATAGAGGACATCTCATAACTCAACTTACCGACCAGTTTACTGACCAACCGAATTAACCCGTCCAACAGTCTACGTTACAAACAGGGGTTTAGTTAGCACGCATTTGCAAAGCATGTGTAAGCTGCAAGGCCTCTTCACGGCACCCTGTGTATGCTTGCCGTACAATGCGTGCTAACCAAACCCCTGTTTGTAACGTAGACTGTTGGACAGGTTAATTCGGTTGGTCAGCAGACTGGTCGGTAAGTTGAGTTATGGGATGTCCTCTGTTTTTGTCTTCTATGCGTATGCCCTAGTTTTGTCTTCTTTGCGTGAATTAAAAAAAATAATAAAGTTAGCCCAATTTTTTTGCATAATATAAAAGATGATCTTATGTAAATAGATACCTAAACATGCCACGCTTTAAAATTGCGCACACTCATGGAATGGCGCCAAACTTCGGTACTTAAAAATCCCCATAGGCAACATTTTAATTTTTCTTTACAAGTTACATGTTTAGAGTTAGAGGAGGGCTAGAATTATTACTCTCGCTCTAACGCACGCGGCGATACCTCACATGTGTGATTTGAATTCCGTTTACATATGTGGGCGCGACTTATGTATGCGTTTGCTTCTGTGCGCGAGCACACGGGGACGTGGGGCGCTTTAAAATTTTTTTTTTTTTTTCATTCTTTATTTTACTTTTATTTATTTAATTTTTTTTTGCACTTTCTCTTTACCAAAAAAAAATTTTGATCACTTTTATTCCTATTACAAGGAATGTAAACATCCCTTGTAATAGGAATAGTGTGTGACAGGTCCTCTTTATGGAGAGATGTGGGATCTATAAGACCCCACACCTCTCCTTCAGGCTGGAAAGGCTGAGATCAAAAATAAAAAATAAACTCTCTCTGCCTTTCCAGCCACGTCCTAGGCTTCGCTTACTTCCACCGGGCCGGACGTCACGTCATAACGGGCCCATGGTCGAAATCGTCGGTAAAGTTGGGTCCACTAATGGCACGATTGTTGAATGATCTTTCCGAAAACTAACATTTTCGGGCGAACATTGTGTGCGTGTATGGCCAGCATTAGTGTAGCCAAGCAAAAGCATGCAGGCAAGTAAAATGCTGTCAGAAAAAAAACAGCTTAAGTAGGCAGGACTGACGAGTAGGATATCATCAACAGCTGAGTAGCTGTGGAGATATGGGAGCTGGAAATTAGCTGACAGCTGAGCGGCCAGCTCAGAGAAGGAAGTACAGAGCCCAGCCCTGACAAGTGCTAAATCTCTTCACAGAAGGTTCACTGTATACCCAGGTTCAGCCTTATGACCAACCGGGATGACAGTCTAAGGTGATACACAGTGTATGCTGACAGGTCCCACAGTCCAGCAACCAGTGGCGGCTGGTGTTTTTTTTTTTTTTTTAGAGGGGGGTTACCCCATCTAGGTAGACAGCGGCTCCGTGTCCTCTCCCCTATCGGTGGCTTCCGCCGTGCGGCTCCTCCACTCCTCCTAGGCGTCAAATAGGGTAGCCTGTCCTTTCAGCCAATCAGGTGAAGGGTGTCAAAACCCGCTTCCTGATTGGCTGGGATGTCAGAAACCATGAAATCAGACCGAGACCAGAAGTACAGTTAAATCACACTTGTTTAATAATAAAAGTAAATAGAACAAACATAGTCAAAACATAGCCAGAGTTCAGGAACCGGGACGGATAGTCAGACAAGCCAAACGTCGGGGAGTCTGAGATGAGCGTAGTAGAACAGCAAGCAGGATCCAGAGCCAGAAGGGATGTCAGCCAAGCAAGTCTTTAAACAGGAACACAGGAGATAGTCTCTGTGATGTTGACCAAGGCGAAGGCAGAGATCCTCTGAACTGGACAGCTTAAGTAGGCAGGACTGACGAGCAGGATATCATCAACAGCTGAGTAACTGTGGAGAGAGATAGGAGCTGGCAATTAGCCAACAGCTGAGGGGTCAGCTCTGAGAAGGAAGGGCTGAGCCCAGCCCTGACACGGGAGGAGGATCAGTGTTACAACAGTAAATTTCATTCGCTGTTGTAACACACCTGGGTGGGCTGTGAGAAATTCCTCCATACCATTGATCGTCCAATAAGTTTGCATTAGCCTTTCAACATACAAAGGAACCAAAGGATGTGAACATCTAACAGGGGCGTCAAAATATAAAACAGGCTAATTGGATGATCAATGGTATGGAGGAATTTCTATCCAAATCAATGTATCTTTGACATGTAAGCTTTTTGATCATATAGATAGGTGTTCAATATACACCAAAATTAATCTTATATTCAATAACATGACACTTTTGTATATTCTATGTATTTATAATGTATTTTACATTTCAGAAGTGGCAATTAGTCCCTGATGAAGATTATATTTGCACTTTTCGAAACGCGTTGGACTCTCACTCATGGATGGTCTCTATTTATGTAGTGGGATTTTACCACCTCTGTCAAATTCGAATTTCTATGTACTATTGTTGATGTCTATACAAATGTGATTGGCTCCGTTGGAACTATAGTTTTATAATCTATGTCTATTAATAAATTCATACATTTTATTGAAATTTGCTCATATAATTGTAGTGCACTACTCCCTTGGGAGCTGCTAGTTTAGCTCATCACCTTTCCATTAGTGTTGCTCCGTTCTTCCTCCCCTGCACGAATAACACATCAGCAGACAGTCCAGAACATTTGAACATTAACCACTTCCCGCCCGGCCCATAGCAGATGACGGCCGGGCGGTGGTTCAGTTATCCTGACTGGGCGTCATATGACGTCCAGCAGGATAACATGCCGCCACGCGCCCGTGGTGGCGCACATCGCGGCGATCGGTGGAGCGGTGTGTCAGTCTGACACACCGCTCCACCGATCTTGGTAAAGAGCTTCCAGCAGAGGCTCTTTACCATGTGATCAGCCGTGTCCAATCACGGCTGATCACGATGTCAATAGGAAGAGCCATTGATCGGCTTTTCCTCACTCGCGTCTGACAGACGCGAGTAGAGGAGAGCCGATCGGCGGCTCTCCTGACAGGGGGGGTCTGCGCTGATTGTTTATCAGCGCAGCCCCCCCTCAGATGACCACACTGGACCACCAGGGATCGCCACTAGGACCACCAGGGAAGGGGGCAACATGTGGATGGCCAGGTATGTACCCCATGGCCATCCACATGTGCCCAGTGTGCCCAGTCAGTGCCCAATCTGTGCCCACAAATGGGCACTGATTGGCACCATTCTATTGCAGTGATGCCCAGCAATGCCACCCTTAGGGGCATCCGTGCCACCAATCAGTGTCATTAGTGTCACCCATCAGTGTCCATCGGTGCCACCTGTCAGTGCCCATCTGTGCCCATCAGTGCCCACCTATCAGTGCCCATCCGTGCCACCTATCAGTGCCACCCATAAGTACCCATCAATGCCACCTACGAGTGCCCATCAGTGCCGCCTATGAGTACCCATCGGTGTCGCATACCAGTGCCACCTATAAGTGCCCATCAGTGCCACCTATCAGTGCCCATCAGTGCCGCCTATCAGTGCCCGTCAGTGCCACTTCATCAGTGCCACCTCATTGGTGCCACCTCATCTGTGCCCATCAGTGCCGCCGTATCAGTGCCGTCAGTGCAGCCATATCAGTGCCCGTCATTGAAGAAGAAAACTTACTTATTTACAAAACTTTTTAACAGAAACAAAGAAAAACTTGTTTTTTTTTTCAACATTTTCAATCCTTTTTTTTTTTGTTGCGCAAAAAATAAAAACCACAGAGGTGATGAAATACCACCAAAAGAAAGCTCTATTTGTGGGAACAAAATGATAAAAAATTGTTTGGGTACAGTGTTGTATGACCGCGCAATTGTCATTCAAATTGTGACAGCGGTGAAAGCTGAAAATTGGCCTGGGCGGGAAGGTGTCTAAGTGCCTGGTATTGAAGGGGTTAAGCTTTATTCTTTTCCTTGAGTCAGGTTAGGAAAGAACATTAAGAGCCCTTGCACACTGGGGCGGGGGCGGCTTCGGCGGTAAAACGCCGCTATTATTAGCAGCGTTTTACGGCCGGTATGCGGCCGCTAGCGGGGCGGTTTTACCCCCCGCTAGCGGCCGAGAAGGGGTTAAATACCACCGCAAAGCGCCTCTGCAGAGGCGCATTGCCGGCGGTATAGCCGCGCCGTCCCATTGATTTCAATGGGCAGGAGCGGTAAAGGAGCGGTATACACACCGCTCCTTCACCGCTCCGAAGATGCTGCTAGAAGGACTTTTTTTACCGTCCTGCCAGCGCATCGCTCCAGTGTGCAAGCCCTCGGGGCTTTCACACTGGAATGCAAGGAGCGGCACTTTCGGGTCGGTTTGCAGGCGCTATTATTAGCGCAATAGCGCCTGCAAACCGCCCCAGTGTGCAAGGGCTCTAACTATTCACAATATGTGTCTCCAGGAAGTATGAGCTGCCTCTAAATCTTCTACGGTTCCTGTAATGGTAGTTATAACCTCTTCCCTTAGTGAACTGACAGTGCCTCTCTGAAAGACACTTGGTATTGGATGCCAGATGTACCAGGCCTCACCTGCCCATGTTGACTCCTGCGATCCTCACAGGCCAGTTCAGGAAAAGTCCGGGCGCCCCCCCGATCTACTTCATCGCTTTAAAAGCTACTTCCTGCTCTGCATGTCCAGAACCATCCCAGCCGGTAATGTCTGATCCATGACTCCTGGAGTTTCTTGTGGTGATTTTGTGGTGACAAACCATCCAACACTGAGGTCTCTGAACCCTCAGTGCCTTCCGGTCCATGGATTTTCGCTATCCGGCCCTGAGAGCATTACACCCCCAGGCCATTAAGCCTGGACGCCGCAGGTCACATTTCTGCTGCTTCACTCCACTCTCTCCCCCTGGGAGAACCCCGAGGGTGGGGGGGACACAGGAACCCCCCTTCCTTCTCACTTCTCCTCCGAACTCCTCCTTCAAACTCCCCCTAGGAGCATGTGACCCCCAGTCTATATAGGCCTGAAAACCCCTGCCCACTCAAATTAATGATTGGTCCAGGGTAGCCCATACAAACTGACTGCATCCTGCACCCAGCCCACCTTCCCTCCAGAACCTCTCACTGGAAGAACAGGGCAACAATCAGAACAGAATACAGGTGGTCACACCCCCCTTCCCTATTCTGTCACCTCTGCCAACCAAATCAAACCCAACCAGGCCTAAACCAACAGGGCAATGCACTGGCAATTTTACCTAACACTAACCCTTACTCACCTAAGTAGGTGGGCGCTACATATTTTTTCAAAATTGCCCTTAAAGATCAGTTCCACCCAGGGGGGCCGTCAAATAAAAAAAAAAATTAAAAGTCAGCAGCTACAAATACTGCAGCTGCTGACTTTTAATTGGACACTTACCTGTCCCAGGGTCCAGCGATGCGGGGGATCGAAGCCCCGCTCGTCCCCCCCCCTCCGCTCGTCGGCGCCGGCATTTCAACTGTGGGCGCCGGGCTGTGGCTTCACAGCCTGGCACCCACTGCGCATGCGCGAGCGGTGCCGCGCGCCGTGATTGGCCGCTTAATCACCTGGGACCTGTATTGGGTCCCAGATGATTGACAGGAGGGAGGGAGCAGAGCGGAGCCCTTCCTGTGCCTGGGGGGAAGTGATGTCACCAGCCCAGGCAAAGGAACAGGCAGACTACGAGGGACCACCTAGCAACAGGCATTTAGACGTAAGTGAAAAAAAAAAAAATATCCAAATGTTTTTTGTTTTTGTTTTTTAGAATTTTTACAGGTATTTTTGTTTTTTGGGTGGAACCCCACTTTAAAATCACATTTTTCGAGGTCTTTTTTTCTTCATACTCTTAAGGGATGGTAGCAATTCACACGCCAACCTCTGGGAGTCTATTTAATTTCAGAAAATTTAGAAAAGAGAAATTTAGAAAATAGAAAATATATATCAGAAATATAAAATAAATATAATTTAAAAAAATATATATAGGTTTCTATATTTTACAATTTTAATTTTAGGTTTAGATATGATTTAATTTTCAGTACCAGGCCTCCATGTTTCATACTAAAAATGACCTCTCCTCAAAACAAAACAAAAATATTAGCTCATCACTCAGCAATTGTTCCCCTTTCTCCAAATCTGGCTGATCTTGAAATACATTTTATAGATTTTCAGAGAAACCAACAGCAGTTAAGAATCTCGAAAGTTAGAAATTTGGAAACTGGAAATTTAGAAATTAGAAACACATGAGAAATATAAATATAAAAAGTTGACTTCACATTTTTATTCTTAGGCTTATGATTTATTTTTCAGTATCGGGCCTCTGTATCAAACATACAAATGTATCTCTTAACTTTATGATACAAAAAGAAATGTATCTCTTCTCAAAAAAACAAAACAAAAAAAAACAGCTCATCCTTCAGCAATTGTTCCCATTTCTCTATATAGATATTGAAATGTAAATCTCTTGCCGATGTAAAAAAAACAAACAAAAAAAAAAAAAAAAAAGTTTTAGATTTTAAGAGAAAACAACAGCAGTTTAGAAATTAGAAAACTAGAAATTTAGAAAAGAGAAATTTAGAAAATAGAAAATATATCAGAAATATAAATTAAATATCATTTAAAAAAAATATATGCTTCTATATTTTACAATTTTATTTTTAGGTTTAGATATGATTTAATTTTCAGTACCGGGCCTCCGTTTTTCATACTAAAAATGATCTCTCCTCAAAACAAAATAAAAATATCAGCTCATCACTCAGCAATTGTTCCCCTTTCTCCAAATCTGGCTGATCTTGAAATACTTATCGATTTTCAGAGAAACGAACAGCAGTTAAGAATCTCGAAAATTAGAAATTTTGAAACTAGGAATTTAGAAATTAGAAACACGAGAAATATAAATATAAAAAGCTGATGTTTCTATATATTACATTTTTATTTTTAGGCTTATGATTTATTTTTCAGTATCGGGCCTCTGTATCAAACACAGAAATGTATCTCTTAACTTTATGATACAAAAAGAAATGTATCTCTTCTAAAAAAAAAAAACAAACAACAAAAACCAGCTCATCCTTCAGCAATTGTTCCCCTTTCTCTATATAGATATTGAAATATAAATCTCTTGCTGGGGTAAAAAAACAAACAAAATAAAAACAAAAAAAAATAAAAAATGTTTTAGGTTTTAAGAGAAACCAATAGCAGTTTCGAAATTGGAAAATGAACAATTTAGAAATGAAAAAAAAAGAAAGAAAATAGAAATATGTTAGAAATAGAAATTAAAGTGGGGTTCCACCCAAAAAAAAAAAAACTACATGAAAAATGTTTTAAAAAAATACAAAAAAACATTTGGATATATATTTTTTTTTTACTTACCTCTAAATGCCTGTTGCTAGGGGGTCCTTCGTAGTCTGCCTCTTCCAGTGCCTGGGCTGGTGACATCACTTCCCCCTCGGCACAGGAAGGGTTTAGCTCTGCTCCCTCCCTCCTGTCAATCATCTGGGACCCATTACAGGTCCCAGGTGACTGAGCGGCCAATCACGGCGCGCGGCGCTGCTCGCGCATGTGCAGTGGGTGCCAGGCTGTGAAGCCAAAGCCCGGCGCCCACAGTTGCAATGCCGGCGCCGCCGAACGGAGGGGGAGACGAGCGGGGCTTCGATCCCCCACATCACTGGACCCTGGGACAGGTAAGTGTCCAATTAAAAGTCAGCAGCTGCAGTATTTGTAGCTGCTGACTTTTATTTCTTTTTTTCTTTTTTTACTGGACCTCGGGTGGAACTCCTCTTTAAATATTAATAAAAAAATAAATAAAGTTACATCTTTATGTTTCAAAAAATTTCAGTAAAATGCCTCCAGATTTGGGGTTTTATTAAATAAGTTTTTACTAATCTGCAATACCCAAAGCCTATTTTGGCATCACAGTAATAAAATAAATCTGTAACTCATGACATCGATACAGCAAAAGTGAACTCCTCCGCCATCTCGTCGGCACAATCAACACATAGACGCAACATCCCGAATACCAGTTGTTGGTTTTCAACTCCGATAACACCGGAACAGCTGGAGGTCAAACGGCGGAGTTGGGATAACAGCTGCTGTGCCCGGGACTCCGACTAATTACTCTGAATTAAATTGTACGGATTATTGGACACTGTTCAACGCCAAGCTTTCTTCCCATTTGAAAACGCTGGCGAGACGTAATCCTGCAATTGCCAGAAAGCTGATCCAATTATTCATGTATATGAGGGATTCCATATAGAGAATTCGATGGAAAGACGTGGAGCCTTGGTCAGCCATAGAGCACCCAATGGTGGCCATCAGAAGCTGCCTATGGGAAGAAAACACTACAATACAATATACAATATCTCACAAAAGTAAGTGCACCCCTCACATTTCTGTAAATCTTTTCTTCTATCTTTTCATGTGACAACACTGAAGAAATGACACTTTGCTACAATGTAAAGTAGTGAGTGTACAGCTTGTATAACAGTGTAAATTTGCTGTCCCCTCAAAATAACTCAACACACAGCCATTAATGTCTAAACCGCTGACAACAAAAGTGAGTACACCCCTAAGTGAAAATGTCCAAATTGGGCCCAATTAACCATTTTCCCTCCCCGTGTCATGTGACTTGTTAGAGTTACAAGGTCTCAGGTGTGAATGTGGAGCAGGTGTGTTAAATTTGGTGTTATCGCTCTCACTCTCTTATACTGGTCACTGGAAGTTCAATATGGCACCTCATGGCAAAAAACTCTCTGAGGATCTGAAAAAAAGAATTGTTGCTCTACATAAAAATGGCCTAGGCTATAAGAAGATTGCCAAGACCCTGAAACTGAGCTGCAGCACAGTGGCCAAGTCCATACAGCGGTATAACAGGACAGGTTCCACTCAGGACAGGCTTCGCCATGGTCCACCAAAGAAGTTGAGGTCACGTGATCAGCGTCATATCCAGAGGTTGTGTTTGGGAAATAGACGTATGAGTACTGCCAGCATTGCTGCAGAGGTTGTAGGGGTGGGGGGGGGTCAGCCTGTCAGTGCTCAGACCATACGCCGCACACTGCATCAAATTGGTCTACATGGCTGTCATCCCAGAAGGAAGCCTCTTCTAAAGATGATGCACAAGTAAGACCACAAACAGTTTGCTGAAGACAAGCAGACTAAGGACATGGATTACTGGAACCATGTCCTGTGGTATGATGAGACCAAGATAAACTTATTTGGTTCAGATGGTGACAAGCGTGTGTGGGGGCAACCAGGTGAGGAGTACAAAGACAAGTGTGTCTTGCCTACAGTCAAGCATGGTGGTGGGAGTGTCATGGTCTGGGGCTGCATGAGTGCCGCCAGCACTGGGGAGCTACAGATCATTGAGGGAACCATGAATGCCAACATGTACTGTGACATACTGAAGCAGAGCATGATCCCCTCCCTTCAGAGACTGGGCCGCAGGGCAGTATTCCAACATGATAACAACCCCAAACACCTCCAAGATGACCACTGCCTTGCTAAAGAAGCTAAGGGGAAAAGGTGATGGACTGGCCAAGCATGTCTCCAGACCTAAACCCTATTGATCATCTGTGGGGCATCCTCAAACGGAAGATGGAGGAGCGCAAGGTCTCTAACATCCACCAGCTCCGTGATGTCATCATGGAGGAGGGGAAGAGGACTCCAGTGGCAACCTGTGAAGCTCTGGTGAACTCCATGCACAAGAGGGTTAAGACAGTGCTGAAAAATAATGGTGGCCACACAAAATATTGACACTTTGGGCCCAATTTGGACATTTTCACTTAGGGGTGTACTCACTTTTGTTGCCAGCGGTTTAGACATTAATGGCTGTGTGTTGAGTTATTTTGAGGGGACAGCAAATTTACACTGTTATACAAGCTGTACACTCACTACTTTACATTGTAGCAAAGTGTCATTTCTTCAGTGTTGTCACATGAAAAGATAGAAGAAAATATTTACAAAAATGTGAGGGGTGTACTAACTTTTGTGAGATACTGTATCTTCAATTACTTATTTATATTAATATATATACTTTTGTATACTATTTTTTTATGTCGTACTATCCCTGCAGGGGTTGCAGATGACTGGTTTCCCCACTTCTGCACAGCCAG
Source organism: Lithobates clamitans (assembly GCA_037952925.1). Lineage (NCBI taxonomy): Eukaryota > Metazoa > Chordata > Amphibia > Anura > Ranidae > Lithobates > Lithobates clamitans. The sequence goes on from JBBGZY010001401.1 coordinate 191,126, forward strand.
GTAACAAGCATTTTCCACACTTCATGTTGATGGGGACAAGGGCCTCTTCTCCATAACCCTGTTTGCGGGCTTCTTGTTCAACATCTTTAGAAGGGGCTTCCTTCTGGGATGACAGCCATGCAGACCAATTTGATGCAGTGTGTGGCGTATGGTCTGAGCACTGACAGGCTAACCCCCCACCCCTACAACCTCTGCAGCAATGCTGGCAGCACTCATACGTCTATTTCCCAAAGACAACCTCTTGATCTGACAATGAGTACGTGCACTCAACTTCTGGTAGGTGTTGGGGTCTGCGGGTGGGGGGCTTATCGGGTATCTGGAAGCACCCTTTAACAAGGGGGCCCTCAGATCCCACACTTCCCATGTGAATGAGTATCGGATACACTGTACCCCTACTCATTCACTAAAAAAAGTGTCAAATAAAAAAAACACACACACACAGTTTTTGACAATTCCTTTAATAAAATTAAAAAAAAAAAATGTTCCCCATGTAGATCCATCGTCATTCACGTCGCCCGCCGCACTCGAAAAAAGAGAACACAAAAAAAAGCTCCGCCCGCGACGAAGGCTGACCACCGACTGCCTGGTCCTCCATCTGACAGTTCTTAAAGAGGAGTTCCACCCAGGGGGCTCCATTAAAAAAAAAAAAAATTAAAAGTCAGCAGCTACAAATACTGCAGCTGCTGACTTTTAATTGGACACTTACCTGTCCCTGGGTCCAGCGATGCGGGGGATCGAAGCACCGCTCGCCCCCCCCCCCTCCGCTCGTCGGCGCCGGCATTTCAACTGTGGGCGCCGGGCTGTGGCTTCACAGCCTGGCACCCACTGCGCATGCGCGAGCGGCGTCGCGCGCCGTGATTGGCCGCTTAAACGCCTGAGACCTGTATTGGGTCCCAGATGATTGACAGGAGGGAGGGAGCAGAGCAGAGCCCTTCCTGTGCCAAGGGGGAATTGATGTCACCAACCCAGGCAAAGGAAGAGGCAGACTACGAGGGACCACCTAGCAACAGGCATTTAGAGGTAAGTAAAAAAAAAAAAATATCCAAATGTTTGTTTGTTGTTTTTTTTTAGAATTTTTCAGGTATTTTTGTCTTTTTGGGTGGAACCCCACTTTAAATATGAAAGGGGCGGGGCCACCCGGTGAGGACACCTGGTGGCATCGCCCCCCTGTAACCTCAGCGGCCCAGCGTACACTGGTCGATGACGTCACAGGGGGCAGTGCCACCAGGTGACATTGTCGGGTGGAACCACCCCTTACCTATTTAAGAACTGTTAGATGGAGGACCATGCAGTCAGCTGTCAGCCTTCATCGCGAGCGGAGCTTTTTTTCTTTTTTCGGGTCAGAGACTGAAGACATACTACAGGAGATGGTCAGAGACTGCAGACATATTACAGGATATGGTCAGAGACTGCAGACATAATACAGGATATGGTCAGAGACTGAAGACATACTACAGGCGATGGTCAGAGACTGCACACACATTACAGAATATGGTCAGAGACTGCAGACATATTACAGGAAATGGTTAGAGACTGCAGACATACTACAGGAAATGGTCAGAGACTGCAGACACACTACAGGAAATGGTCAGAGACTGCAGACATGATACAAGAGATGGTTAGAGACTGCAGACCTGATACAGGAGATGGTCAGAGACTGAGGACATACTACAGGAAATGGTCAGAGACTGCAGACATGATACAGGAGATGGTCAGAGACTGAGGACATACTACAGGAAATGGTCAGAGACTGCAGACATGATACAGGAGATGGTCAGAGACTGCAGACATGATACAGGAGATGGTTAGAGACTGCAGACCTGATACAGGAGATGGTCAGAGACTGAAGACATACTACAAGAAATAGTCAGAGACTGCAGAGATGATACAAGAGATGGTTGGAGACTGAGCACATGATACAAGAGATGGTCAGAGACTGCGGAAATGATACAAGAGATGGTCAAAGACTGCGGACATGATACAAGAGATGGTCAAAGACTGAAGACATACTACAGGAGATGGTCAGGGACCGCGGACATGATACAAGAGATGGTCAGAGACTGAACACATGATACAAGAGATGGTCAGAGACTGCAAACATGATACAAGAGATGGTTAGAGACTGCAGACCTGATACATGAGATGGTCAGAGACTGCAGACATGATACAAGAGATGGTTAGAGACTGCAGACCTGATACAGGAGATGGTCAGAGACTGCGGACATGATACAAGAGATGGTCAGAGACTGCAGACATGATACAGGAGATGGTCAGAGACTGCGGACATGATACAAGAGACGGCCAGAGACTGCGGACATGATACAAGAGATGGTCAAAGACTGAATACATACTACAGGAGATGGTCAGAGACTGCAGACATGATACAAGAGATGGTTAGAGACTGAAGACATACTACAGGAAATGGTCAGAGACTGCAGACATGATACAAGAGATGGTCAGAGACTGCAGACACGATACAGGAGATGGTCAGAGACTGAGGACATGATACAAGAGACGGCCAGAGACTGCGGACATGATACAAGAGATGGTCAAAGACTGAAGACATACTACAGGAGATGGTCAGAGACTGCAGACATGATACAAGAGATGGTTAGAGACTGCAGACATGATACAGGAGATGGTCAGAGACTGAGGACATGATACAAGAGATGGTCAGAGACTGCAGGCACGATACAGGAGATGGTCAGAGACTGAGGACATGATACAAGAGACGGCCAGAGACTGCGGACATGATACAAGAGATGGTCAAAGACTGAAGACATACTACAGGAGATGGTCAGAGACTGCAGACATGATACAAGAGATGGTTAGAGACTGAAGACATACTACAGGAAATGGTCAGAGACTGCAGACATGATACAAGAGATGGTCAGAGACTGCAGACACGATACAGGAGATGGTCAGAGACTGAGCACATGATACAAGAGATGATCAAAGACTGAAGACATACTTCAGGAGATGGTCAGAGACCGCGGACATGATACAAGAGATGGTCAGAGACTGAACACATGATACAAGAGAGGGTCAGAGACTGCGGACATGATACAAGAGATGGTCAGAGCCTGAACACATGATACAAGGGATGGTCAGAGACTGCGGACATGATACAAGAGATGGTCAAAGACTGCGGACATGATACAAAAGATGGTCAAAGACTGAAGACATACTACAGGAGATGGTCAGAGACTGCGGACATGATACAGGAAATGATCAAAGACTGCGGACATGATACAGGAAATGGTCAGAGACTGCAGACATGATACAAGAGATGGTCAAAGACTGCGGACATGATACAGGAGATGGTCAGAGACTGAAGACATACTACAGGAGATGGTCAGAGACTGCAGACATGAAACAAGAGATGGTTAGAGACTGAAGACATACTACAGGAGATGGTCAGAGACTGCAGAGATGATACAAGAGATGGTTAGAGACTGCAGACATGATACAGGAGATGGTCAGAGACTGAGAACATGATACAAGAGATGGTCAGAGACTGCAGACACGATACAGGAGATGGTCAGAGACTGAGGACATGATACAAGAGACGGCCAGAGACTGCGGACATGATACAAGAGATGGTCAAAGACTGAAGACATACTACAGGAGATGGTCAGAGACTGCAGACATGATACAAGAGATGGTTAGAGACTGAAGACATACTACAGGAAATGGTCAGAGACTGCAGACATGATACAAGAGATGGTCAGAGACTGCAGACACGATACAGGAGATGGTCAGAGACTGAGGACATGATACAAGAGACGGCCAGAGACTGCGGACATGATACAAGAGATGGTCAAAGACTGAAGACATAATACAGGAGATGGTCAGAGACTGCGGACATGATACAAGAGATGGTTGGAGACTGAAGACATACTTCAGGAGATGGTCAGAGACCCCGGACATGATACAAGAGATGGTCAGAGACTGAACACATGATACAAGAGATGGTCAGAGACTGCGGACATGATACAAAAGATGGTCAAAGACTGAAGACATACTACAAGAGATGGTCAAAGACTGCGGACATGATACAGGAAATGGTCAGAGACTGCAGACATGATACAAGAGATGGTCAGAGACTGAAGACATGATACAAGAGATGGTCAGAGACTGCAGACATGATACACGAGATGGTCACTTATTATTGATGTGGAAAGTCGGATCGCTCACAGCAGCAGATTTGGGGTCTCAGCTGCTACAAGCTGAATGCCTGCGGAGGGTCGCTGCACATTGCTGAGTGATGCGGATTTCTGTGGCTCTCTGGAGTCTCCTCATTGTATTTTCTTTGTCATTTGTCTTTATGTGACTCTTCGCTGAATGAAGCACAGGAGGAGGCGGGAGTCACCGGGGACGGTGCTCGGTGTCTTCAGAGGGAAGCAGTGGGATTTAACCAACTATTCATAGCTTGTTGCCATGGTGACGGTAACACGCTCGTCCTGTAGGTGGGTTTCCCACATCGGCTCTGACTCACTGACACACTTACAGTCACCTGCTTCTCCCCGGCCTACTTCTATCCGCTCCGAAAATAACACCGCTGTGTTACATCATCAGCGATCCATTCATCATCCTCCTCGTTCTCTGAAATAACTTGTGTGGGAGAAGAATACAGAACAACCGCCATTCATCCCCAATCAGAAGAATTCCCCATATAGAGATACTTTATACATCGTTACATTGTTCCAGCTTGGAGCAACTCTGTATGTACCTTACCTGTGGGATCCCTATAGAGCCTGAAAATTACTGTATAGACACCGCAGCCACTACTACACTGCTACTACAACCACTGCTACAGCCACTGCTCCTGCCCCATTACTACACCACTACTGCACCCCTGCTACACCACTACTACACCTCTACTCCACTGCTACTACAGCCACTACTACACTGCTACTACAGCCACTACTACACCTCTTCTGCACCACTACTACACCACTACTACAGCCACTACTACTGCACCATTACTACACCATTACTACACCGCTACTACACCACTACTACACTGCTACTACAGCCACTAATGCACCTCTTCTGCACCGCTACTACAGCCACTACTACACCACTACTACAGCTACTAATGCACCTCTTCTGCACCGCTACTACAGCCACTACTACTGCACCATTACTACACCATTACTATTACTACACCATTACTGCACCACTACTACTGCACTGCTACTGCACCATTACTACACCACTACTGCACTGCTACTACACCACTACTACAGCCACTACTACTGCACCGCTACTGCACCACTACAACACCACTACTGCACCACTACTGCACAATTTCTACACTATTACTACACTATTACTACACCACTCTTACATCATTACTACACCACTACTACAATGCTACTACACTACTACCACACCACTGCTGCCCTGCTACTACAATGCTACTAATAACTACTACACTGCAACTATACAACCACTAAACTATCACAACTATACTGCTACTATACAGCTGCTACACTACTACTACACCACTAATACACTACACCACAGCTAAACTACCGCAACAACGCCAGTACTGCACCGCTATTACATCACTACTACGCCGCTGTTACACCACTAATACACCACTACCAAACCAGCAACTACATCACTACTACACTGCAACTACACCACTGCTAAACTACCACAACTACACTGCTGCTACACTGCTACTGCACAACCACTAAACTACAGCTACTACACCACTACTACGCGGCTACTACAATGTTACTTCAGTGATCTCCACTAGTTTCCAGGCCCTGTGCTTAGCGGCTGCCCTGCTGCACTCTGAACTCAGGGGCCACTTGCTCAGCATGGGCACCATTCAGAGATTGCTTTGTCTTTCCTCAATCAGTGCAACATGTTCTCTGATTGATTCCTCTAGCAGCTGGAAATCACTGCATAGACACTGCTACTACACCGCTACTACACCAATGCTACAGTGATCTCCGCTTGCTTCTGAGTCACGCGCCAGGTGGCTGCCCTGCTGTGTATTGAATACAGGAGGTCATTCACTCAGTACAGGACCCAGAAGCTAGTGAAGGTCACTGTAGTAGTGGTGTAGTAGCAGTTTAGTAGTTGTGTAGTAGCGGTGTTGTAGCAGTGTAGTAGTTGTGTAGTAGCGGTGTAGTAGTTGTGTAGTAGCGGTGTGGTAGCGGTGTAGTAGTGGTGTAGTAGCAGTGTAGTAGTTGTGTAGTAGCGGTGTAGTAGCGGTGTAGTAGTGGTGTAGTAGCGGTGTAGTAGTGGTGTAGTAGCAGTGTAGTAGTTGTGTAGTAGCGGTGTAGTAGTTGTGTAGTAGTGGTGTAGTAGTGGTGTAGTAGCAGTGTAGTAGTTGTGTAGTAGCGGTGTAGTAGTTGTGTAGTAGTGGTGTAGTAGTGGTGTAGTAGCGGTGTCCATGCAGTGATTTCCAGTTTCTAGAGGAATCAGTCACATTTCAGTGTTTCTCTTACATTGAAATGAATGGGCTGCACTACATGCCACGTGTAGGAAAGTGCCCGGTGGCAATTGTAGGTGTGAATCCAGTCTTATTGAGGTGAGAAAGGGCTGCCCTCCCCTTGCATACCTAGTGACGGCGCTTGTCTCATGGGTTCCAGTGCTGTCACAGCTAATTAAACATTTGTCTCTTAGCTAGATACGTAGTTGGATGATGATGGGGAAGGCACAGTTGGCCATGCTATGTCAGCAATACCACTAGTTGCTTCTGCGAATCCGTTCCCCTCTTGCATCCCTTGTTATTCATTTCATTGTTCGCAAGGATGCAGAAGGCTGAGCCACACAATATCATTGGTTGCTGGGATGCAGATGTCTGGGGCCGCACAGTGTCATGCATTTTCATGGCCTGGCCACCCATACTATACAGAGGCATAACTAGAACCTTCAGGGCCCCTGTGCAAGAAACCATAAAGGGCCCCTGACCCCCGGCCGGGCCCCCCTCCACTGTGACGGAACATCAGGGATCCGTTGCGAGTGCGAACTTTGCGACTGTGGTATTTCCACCAATGGTGTCAGTAGGTTTTTTTATTTTTTAATTATTTTTTACCATTCTTTTATTGATTTATGTATTTTATTTATTTATGTATTTTATTTTTTCATTTTATGTATTATTATTATACGTATTATTTTTAATTATTATAATTATTTTATTATTATTATTATTATTATTATTTTATTATCTTATTTATTTTATACTAGTTTTTACTATTATCTATTATAGTATTACTATATCGAGATATTTATTTACTATTATCTATTATACTATTATAATATAAAATTATTAATTTATGTATTATTACTATTATTATTATTATTATTATTATTATTATTATTAACATTTATTATTACTATTATTTTTTTAATTATCTTATTATTATTTTATGATATTAGTATTATTTATTATTATCTTATTTATTATTATTATTATTTTATTATTATCTTATTACTAGATTTTACTATTATCTATTATACTATTACTATATTGGGATATTTATTTACTATTATCTATTATACTATTATAATATAAAACTATTAATTTATGTATTATTACTATTATTATTATTATTATTACTATTATTATTAACATTTATTATTACTATTATTTTTTTTAATTATCTTATTATTATTTTATTATTATCTTATTATTATTATTATCGTTTATGTATTTTATTTATTTTATGTATTTTACTTATTTATTTATGTATTTTATTTATTTATTTTTTTCAATTTTATTTTTATTTAGGGGTCCCATTGGGGGGGGGGGGGGGGTTGGTGAGATATCAGGGGTCCAAACAGATCTCTGACGTTTAACCTTTGAGACAGAGACCGGAGATTGAGGACTCTGTAGCCTCAGCTGCACGGAATGAATGTACAGGAATAGCTCTGTACAGAGGCCTTCCTGGTCATTCACAAACTGAAGCATAGTAAACACAGTTTACTATGCCTCAGATTATGAATGAACACAGTCAGCGATCAGTAAGGATCACTGACATTATTCATTAAGACAATGATGGGGGCCGGTAAATGACACATTTACTCATCTCTTCCCAGCTCTTCAACCTGATGTCCCCCCCCCCCCCCAGCAGGAGAGGGAAGGGGGGAAGCTGGCCGAGTTGGGGGGGGAGGGTGAGGGGGGCTGGGGGAGCACACAGGAGCCCGATAAAAGGAGGTGGATAGGAGGGGCGGCGGGGCCACATGTAGAGGAACTAATCACGTCCATCTTCCTCCTGCAACCACCAAAAGCCTGCGGGAATAAAATGGAAGGGAAATTGGCAATTCTTTGGCTTGACAAAGAGGCAGCAACACCTTAAAATACGCAGCTAAATAAATGAAAAAAAAAGAGAACATTTAAAAAAAAAAAAAGTTTTTCTTTGTTTCTGTTATAAAATTTTGCAAATCAATAATCCGTTCTTCATATATTTAGGTCAAAATGTCTTCTTTTTTATTTCTTTGGTAAAAATAACCCAAATCAGTGGACATTATTTAGTCTGTAGGAAGGTTATAGAGTCCTCAAATTATGGGATATAAATCTGCAAACTGATCAATTCTGATGTACTGACGGCCGATGTCATTTCTTGAGGCCCGAAAATGCCCAAAAAAGTACAAATATCCCCCAAATCACCCCTTTTTAGAAAGTAGAGAGATATTTAGTAAGAGGCTTGGCGAGGTTTTAGAATTTGTAATTTTTTTGTCACAATTTTTTGGGAAAATACTGGCTTTTTTAAAAATATTTTTTTTTCCTTTTTTTTTTTTTTTTTTTTACATATTGTCACCAGTGCAGTACACCATTACTATATAACGGGCGTGGCGGTGTTTAGGGACACTGACCGCTGACTGTATGTAAAAAAAAAAAAAAATACAATAATAATTTTTTTTTAATTTTTTTTTATTAAATTTTTTTTCCTTTTTTTTTTTTTTTTTTTTTTACATATTGTCACCAGTGCAGTACACCATTACTATATAATGGGTGTGGCGGTGTTTAGGGACACTGACCGCTGACTGTATGTAAAAAAAAAAAAAAATACAATAATAATTTTTTTTAAATTTTTTTTTATTAAATTTTTTTTTCTTTTTTTTTTTTTAGGATTTTATGATTTTTAGCACACTGTGACCAGAGCAATACAGTGCTACCACAGTAACACTGTACTACTCCGGGAAGGTGATTAGGATTTTTTCACTGTTATAAGCAATCATTTTTGCCGAATGAATTTGATTCATTCAGTGTTTACTATTGTGGTTAGCTGTGATTGGCCCCCACCTGTGCCATGTGATCGCGGTGACCAATCACAAAGATCAACGCAATTGTACACAATGAATGGCGTGAATCAAAGCCATTCATTGTGTACAATTGTCATGTGATCTGCTGTGATTGGTCACAACGATCACATGGTACAGGGCAGCAGCCGGTAGACTGATCAGTCGTCTGCTGTGTCCGGTGGGCATAGCGAGTCACAGCGAGGCCCATGGGGCGCGCACAAGCCGTCTTCACCATATGATGTCCACAGTGGTGGCTGGTGCTTATACAGTGGGTAAATATATTTCTAAAGGTGCTACTGACGTGAAATGTTCCCCACATGTCGGTAACAACCCATCCAATCCACACATACAAAGACACCAAGACAAATAAGTTCAGAAATGAAGTTCTGTGTAATAAAATGGAAGGACACCGGGAAAAAGTATTGAACCCGCCTGTATGGAGGAACCAGTCTCATGCGTTGCTCGGGTGTGGTTTTGGCCCATTCTTCCACACAGTCTTCAAATCTTGAAGGTTCCGTGGGCCTCTTCTATGAACTCTGATCTTTAGTTCTTTCCATAGATTTTCTACTGGATTCAAGTCAGGTGATTGGCTGGGGGCCATTCTAGCAGCTTTATTTTTTTGGAAAAACCAATGGAGAGTTTCCTTGGCTTTGTGTTTGGGATCATCGTCTTGCCGAAATGTCCTCCCTCGTTTCATCTTCATCCACCTGGTAGATGGCAGCAGATTTTTATCAAGAATATCTTAGTATATTTTTCCATTCATCCTTCCTCCAATGATAAGAAGTTTGCCAGTACCGTATGTTGAAAAACAGCCTCGCCCCCACCATGATGTTCCCACCTCCAAACCTCACTGTTGGTATGGGGGTGTTTTTGGGGTGATGTGCCATTTGACCTCCAAACATGATGTGTATTATGGCATCCAAAGAGTTCCATTTGGTCTCCTCTGACCAGACTATATTCTCCCCGTATTTCACAGGCTTGTCTAAATGTTCTGCAGCAAACTTTAATCGAGCTTCAACATGCTTTTTCCTCAGCAATGGAGTCTTGCGCGGTGAGCGTGCATACAGGCCATGGCGGGTGAGTGCATTACTTATTGTTTTCTTTGAAACAATTGTATCTGCTTATTCTGGGTCTTTCTGAAGCTCCTCACAAGTGGTCCTTGGTTCCTGGACAACTTATCTGATAATTCTTTTCACTCCTCTGTCAAAAATCTTGCGAGGAGCACCTGGTTGTGGCGAAATTATGTTCTTCCCACTTCCGGATTATGGCCCCAACAGTGCTCACTGGCACGTTCAGACGTGTAGAAATCCTTCTGTAACCAATGCCATCAGTATTTTTTGCAACAATAAGGTTGTGAAGGTCTTGAGAGACTTCTCTGCTTTTACCCATCATGAGATGTTTCTTGGGTGACACCTTGGTAATGAGACACCTTCTTATAGGCAATCAGATGAGACTCAACCAGCTGATATTAATTTGCACTGACAAGGGGCAGGATTGCTTTCTAATTACTGATAGATTTTAGCTGGTGTCTTGGCTTTCCATGCCTTTTTACACCTCCCTTTCTTCATGCGTTCAACGCTTTTTCCCTGTGTCATTCAATTTTATTACACAGAACTTCATTTCTGAACTTATTTGTCTTGGTGTCTTTGTATGTGTGGATTGGATGGGTTGTTACTGACGTGTGGGGAAAATTTCATGTCAGTAACACCTTTAGAAATATATTTACCTAGAAAAATGGTGACGTGTTCAATACTTATTTTACCCATTGTATATACAGTATCTCACAAAAGTAAGTACACCCCTCACATTTTTGTAAATATTTTCTTCTATCTTTTCATGTGACAACACTGAAGAAATGACACTTGTCTACAATGTAAAGTAGTGAGTGTACAGCTTGTATAACAGTGTAAATTTGCTGTCCCCTCAAAATAACTCAACACACAGCCATTAATGTCTAAACCGCTGGCAACAAAAGTGAGTACACCCCTAAGTGAAAATGTCCAAATTGGGCCCCAAAGTGTCAATATTTTGTGTGGCCACCATTATTTTCCAGCACTGCCTTAACCCTCTTGGGAATGGAGTTCACCAGAGCTTCACAGGTTGCCACCGGAGTCCTCTTCCCCTCCTCCATGATGACATCACAGAGCTGGTGGATGTTAGAGACCTTGCGCTCCTCCACCTTCTGTTTGAGGATGTCCCACAGATGATCAATAGGGTTTAGGTCTGGAGACAAGATTGGCCAGTCCATCACCTTTACCCTCAGCTTCTTTAACAAGGCAGTGGTCATCTTGGAGGTGTGTTTGGGGTCGTTATCATGTTGGAATACTGCCCTGCGGCCCAGTCTCTGAAGGGAGGGGATCATGCTCTGCTTCAGTATGTCACAGTACATGTTGGCATTCATGGTTCCCTCAATGATCTGTAACAAAATACAGGAAATCCCCCCGGGACTTTAAATGAGGTGAATGCGGTTAGCCAACAATTGGCAGAGTACATGCAGTCTCAAAATGTATTAAAGTTGTCATGCAAACATAAACAACATGAATCATAGCCAAGCCACTGAAATGATACATACAGTAAAAAATGTCATTACACGTATCATGGTATAAAATGTAAATTGCAAAGTACACAGGCATTAAAAGTATTCCAACGCATTTCGCAAGACCATGCTCGCTTCATCAGGGGTAGATGTGTGTGTAGTACATCTGTAGGGGGTATAATGAACCAAAAAAGTATCAACACAGAAATGGTATCATGACAATTGGTCAAGAGGGTCCGAAATGCATGGCCCTACCAAATGCTGAATACCCAGAGGCGGTAGTAATGAGCGTCCGGCTCGGGAGCTGAGGAGGCAGAGGAAAAACCATCCCAACCGAGCACAACCGGGGGGGGGGGGGGCAGACATGGCCGGGATGGTGGAGTGTGCCACCAAAGATCTCCCAGTATCCATTAATAATGTCAGCTGAAACATAAATGCATATGTATCAATACAGTTGTGCTCATAAGTTTACATACCCTGGCAGAATTTATGATTTCTTGGCCATTTTTCAGAGAATATGAATGATAACACAAAAACTTTTCTTTCACTCATGGTTAGTGTTTGGCTAAAGCCATTTATTATCAGTCAATTGTGTTTACTCTTTTTAAATCATAATGACAACAGAAACTACCCAAATGACCCTGATCAAAAGTTTACATACCCCAGTTCTTCATACCGTGTATTGCCCCCTTTAACATCAATGACAGCTTGAAGTCTTTTGTGGTATTTGTGGATGAGGCTCTTTATCTTCTCAGATGGTAAAGCTGCCCATTCCTCTTGGCAGAAAGCCTCCAGTTCCTGTAAATTCTCGGGCTGTCTTCCATGAACGGCACGTTTGAAATCTCCCCAGAGGGGTTTAATGATATTCAGGTCAGGAGACTGAGATGGCCACTCCAGAACCTTCACATTATTCTGCTGTAGCCAATAACAGGTGGACTTGGCCTTGTGTTTTGGATCATTGTCATGTTGGAGTGTCCAAGTACGTCCCATGCGCAGCTTACTGGCTGATGAATGCAAATGTTCCTCTAGTATTTTTTGATAACATTCTGCATTCATCTTGCTATCAATTTTGATCAAATTTCCTGTGCCTTTGTAGCTCACCCATCCCCCAAACATCAGCGATCCACCTCCATGTTTCACAGTAGGAATAGTGTACTTTTCGTGATAGGCCTTGTTGACTCCTCTCCAAATGTAGCATTTATGGTTGTGGCCAAAAAGCTCAATTTTGGTCTCATCACTTCAAATGACTTTGTGGCAGAAGGTTTGAGATTTGTCTCTGTGCTGTTTGGCGTATTGTAAGCAGGATACTTTGTGACATTTGCGTAGTAATGGCTTTCTTCTGGCGACTCGACCATGCAGCCCATCTTTCTTCAAGTGCCTCCTTATTGTGCATCTTGAAACAGCCACACCACATGTTTTCAGAGAGTCCTGTATTTCACCTGAAGTTATTTGTGGACTTTTCTTTGCATCCCAAACAGTTTTCCTGGCAGTTGTGGCTGAAATTTTAGTTGGTCTACCTGACCGTGGTTTGGTTTCAACAGAACCCCTCATTTTCCACTTCTTGGTTAGAGTTTGAACACTGCTGATTGGCATTCTCAATTCCTTGGATATCTTTTTATATCCCTTTCCTGTTTTATACAGTTCAACTACCTTTTCCCTGCAGATCCTTTGACAATTCTTTTGCTTTCCCCGTGACTCAGAATCCAGAAACCTCAGTGCAGCACTGGATGAAAGATGCAAGGGTCTGTCAGGAGTCCAGAAACTTATTGACCTTTTATACACACACACAAATTACAAGCAAACAGATCACAGGTGAGGATGGTTACCTTTAATAACCATTCAATCCCCTTTGTGTCAACTTGTGTGCATGTTATCAGGCCAAAATCACCAGGGTATGTAAACTGTTGATCAGGGTCATTTGGGTAGTTTCTGTTGTCATTATGATTTAAAAAGAGTAAACACAGTTGATTGATAATAAATGGCTTCAGCCAAACGCTAACCATGAGTGAAAGAAAAGGTTTTTGTGTTATCATTCATATTCTATGAAAAATGGCCAAGAAATCATAAATTCTGCCAGGGTATGTAAACTTATGAGCACAACTGTGGATGCTGTCATAACAGCATAGAAGTAAAGTAGTATATGATAGGAGTATGTATATGCATGAACCAATCTGGTTCAATAATGGTATGGGCTTAGAATCTACGGGACAATAGAAAAAATGAAATAAAAATAAAATAATAATAAGTAAATGTGTAGATTCTAAGCCCATACCTTTATTGAACCAGATTGGTTCATGCATATACATACTCCTATCATATACTACTTTACTTCTATGCTGTTATGACAGCATCTATTGATACATATGCATTTATGTTTCAATTGACATTATTAATGGATACTGGGAGATATTTGGTGACACACACCCCCATTCCGGCCATGTCTGCCCCCCTGTTTGTGCTCTGTTGGGTTGGTTTTTCCTCTGCCTCCTCAGCTCCCGAGCCGGACGCTCATTACTACCGCCTCTGGGTATCAAGCAATTGGTAGTCTGATCCAGCCTTGGTGAGTATAAGGCCATGCATTTTGGGGCCTCTTGACTAATTGTCACGATACCATCTCTGTGTTGAACTGTGCTGTACTTATTTTGTTCTTTATACCCCCTACAGATATACTACACACGCATCTACTCCTGATGAAGCGAGCATGGTCTTGTCAAATGCGTTGGGATACTTTTAATGCCTGTGTACTTTGCCATTTAGATTTTATACCAGGTTACGTGTAATGACATTTTTACTGTATGTATCATTTCAGTGGCTTGGCTATGATTCATGTTGTTTATGTTTGCATGAAAAGATAGAAGAAAATATTTACAGAAATGTGAGGGGTGTACTTACTTTTGTAAGATACTGTATATATATATATATATATATATATATATATATATATATAAAATGTGTGTATATATTTTTTTTTTTAACCAGAGTTTATTGTCACATTAAATTGGTTCTAAAGGCTGAAGGTGTATTTTATGCATTAAGGTAAAAGAACTTCTGTGTGCAGCCCCCCCTCCCCCCTAATACTTACCTGAGCTCCCTCTCGATCCAGAACATTGGCTCTCCAGGGACTTGACCTCCACATTGGCTGAGATAGCATTATATAATAAAAAATAAAAACCACAGAAGTGATCAAATACCACCAAAAGAAAGCTCTATTTGTGCAAAAAAAAAAAAAAATGATGTAAATTTGATTTAATTTGGGTACAGCGTTGCTTGACCGCCCAATTGTCAGTTAAAGTAGAGCAGTGCCAAAAAGCAAAAAAATGGCCTGGCCATGAAGGGGGGGGGGTAAATCTTCTGGAGGACAAGTGGTTATATACCAGAGGACATGTAATCCCCAATGCTTAGAATAATGATCATAGGTTTGCTTTTTTTCTAGCTCGAAAAATGAATGGCTCAGAAATGTTCGTCCCCGATCCCACCAACATTTCTTTAATGGCATAATAGTTATATAGTAAAAAAAAACTCTTGAATGAGAATAACTTACATACCAACATAGAGGGCTGTTTACAAAAAAAATTCTAAAATATATGCCCCCCCTCCCCCGACTTGCTGTTTATCCATTACCTAATTTTATGCCATTATATTTGTGTTACTTTTCATGTTTTTGGAGCTCTTTTTTTTCCTGTTTATGTTTTTGTAATGCTGTGATATGTGACTTGATTTCTGTACTGGCATTTGGAGCTGAACCGACATATTTTGTTAATTATCTTACATGCATTAGTGATTTATGTTTATGGAATGTACTGTTTTGTCCTCTTTTTGTCTGCTTTTCTTTCTTTTCTTTTTGTTATTGTTCTTTTGTATATTAACTACTTGCTGACCAGCCACAATACATATACCGCAACAGGTCGGCATGTGCAGGCAATATCACGTACATGTATGTGATTTTGCCTGCTCAGGCTAAGGGGGGCGCTGTGCACCAACTGGGGCGTGCACTACCCACTCCACCCCCCCCCCCCCCACACACACACACACCGTGATGGACACAACGGACTGCGGCTCCTGGTACTCGCTATACAATCACATGATCACAAAGTCAACAAAGCTGTTATGAATTAATTAATTCAATAACAGCTGTGTTGAGCTATGCTGTGATTTGCCCACAGCTATCACATGGTACCTGGGCCAATCACAGCACCCTGTACCATGTGATTAGCTGTAGCCAATCGCAGATCACTAGTAATCACAGCTGGTATGAATGGTAAAGCCCATTCATGACGGTTGAAAACATTGTTGCTACAATAATCTTCATTGTAATGCCCCGTACACACAATAGGATTTTCCGATGGAAAATGTGTGATAGGACCTTGTTGTCGGAAATTCCGACCGTGTGTGGGGCTCCATCATCACATTTTCCATCGGATTTTCCGACACACAAAGTTTGAGAGCAGGCTATAAAATTTTCCGACAACAAAATCCGTTGTCGGAAATTCCGATCGTGTGTACACAAATCCGACGCACAAAGTGCCACGCATGCTCGGAATAAATTAAGAAACAAAAGCTATTGGCTACTGCCCCGTTTATAGTCCCGACGTACGTGTTTTACGTCACCGCGTTCAGAACGATCGGATTTTCCGACAACTTTGTGTGAATGTGTGTGTGCAAGACAAGTTTGAGCCAACGTCCGTCGGAAAAAAATCCATGGATTTTGTTGTCGGAATGTCCGATCAATGTCCGATCGTGTGTACGGGGCATAACAGCTAACAAAATGTACAAAAAAAAATAAATAAATAAAAATCTCAAACCGCCAGAGTAGTACTGTTTTACTATGGTGGCACTGAACTACTCTGATGAACGCATGTAAAAAAAAAATGAAAAAAAAAGGAGAAAGAAAGGAACTGTATCAAAAAAAAAAAAAAGTTAAAAAAAAAATAAAATTTAATAAAAAGTATTTTTTTTTTTTACATGCTAACACCAGTCAGTATCCCTGATCACTGCCACATAAGTCATATGATGATGTTGTACTGCACTGGTGACAGTGTGTAAAAAAAAAATAAAAAATAAAAAAATGTGAAAAAAAAATAAATTAATTTCATTCCTTAATTTTTGAAACAATTGTGACGAAAAATTACAACTTCAAAAACTCGCCATGCCTCTTACTAAATACCCTGGACTGTCTGCTTTCCAAAAAGTGGTCTGGGGGGGGTGGGGGGTGTATTTGTACTGTCCTGGCTTTTTAGGGTCTCAAGAATTAAGATTGGCCATCAGTACACCAGGATTGATCATTTTTCAGATATATATCCCATAGTCTGTGGTCTTTCCTACAAGACTAAATAATATACAGTGATTTGGGTTATTTTCATCAAATAAAATGTAACTAATATTTTGGCCTAAATTCACGAAGAACCATTCTTTATTTGGAAAATTATATAACAGAAACAAAGAAAAACTTTTTTTTTTCAAAATTTTCTGTCTTTTTTCATTTTATTTAAATTTCACATATATATACTATCGTTTGTGGACGCTTTAACTTTAACGTAAACCAATAAAAAAAAAATCCCAATAGGTGTATATTAATTGATTCGTGTTAAAGCGCCCACAAACGATAGTATATATATATTTGAAATTTGATTGAAATGCGCAGCAATAGGTGTATATTACCGAAGACAATTAGCACAATACATTTTTTTGAATACACTTTATTTTGTTGGAGATGTTTTATGACAGAAAGTTGAAAATATTTTTTTTTCTAAATTTTTGGTCTTTTTTCCGTTTATAGCGCAAAAAATAAAAAAAAACCCAGTGGTGATCAAATACCACCAAAAGAAAGCTCTATTTGTGTGATTTTAAAAAAAAAAATTTAAATAAAATTTATTTGGGTACAGCATTGCATGACTGTGCAGTTGCCAATTAAAGTAGCACAGTGCTGAATAGCAAATAATGTTCTGGTAATGAAGGGGGTAAAACCTCTTAAACACTAAAAAAAAATACAATAAAAACTAAAAACTTATTAAAAAAAAAAAAAAAAAAGTTGAGCTGGCTCCAGTAATGCTGATATCTAGTATATGGTTTCCTTCACTGCTCTCCATGCGATGCCTGTCTCGCCAACGCTGTAGATTTTTCAGTGGGTGGAATCTTCCCACGATCTTCCTTCTGACAACAAAGCAGCGATTCTATCCTCCCCGTGTATAGGCTTCATTTTTTTATTTTATTTTTTTGCAAATTTTTTTTTTTTTCCCACTATAAATATGCTTTACACTCTCTTCCAGCGTTTTGCCCGGCTCTCAGCAAAACTCATTATCCTCCCGCATGATATATTTGACAGAGATATGATTGCTCAGCACACAGAAGCATTATCCTGACATGGCCAGGTGTTCCGGTGACATTTAAAACAAAGTAAAGGTCTCTTTAATAAAGTCTAACCTTTGTATAAATCCTCAAATTCCTGAGACATATCACTCACTCATAGCTCCATTTTTTTTTTTTCCATACCAAGGACCGACGTCTAGATTCCTTCAGAAAAAAATTAAAATAAAAAAAAAAACATAAAACAGCTCCAGTGAGATGAAGCTTCAGAAGAAGATTGCCGACCAGGCTTTTCTGGCACTTTTTGTTTAGAAGTTGCTTATAACACCCAAACATTATATATATATATATAGATATATATATAGATATATATCTATATCTATATCTATATATATCTATATCTATATCTATATCTATATCTATCTATATATATCTCTATATATATATATCTCTCTATATATCTATATCTATCTATATCTCTATATCGATAGATAGATAGATAGATAGATAGATAGATAGATAGATAGATAGATAGATAGATAGATAGATAGATAGATAGATAGATAGATAGATAGATATCTAGATATCTATATCTAGATATCTATATATCTAGATATCTATTTATATATCTATATATAGATATCTATATATCTAGATAGATAGATATCTATATATCTATCTAGATATCTATATATCTATCTAGATATCTATATCTCTATCTAGATATCTATATCTCTATATCTATATCTATATATATATATATATATATATATATATATATATATATATATATATATATATATATCTATAGATCTATAGATATAGATATATATATCTATATAGATATAGATATATATATCTATATCTATATCTATATCTATAGATATAGATATAGATATAGATATATATCTATATCTATATATATATAGATATAGATATATCTATATATATATATATATATATATATATATATATATATATATATATATATCTATATATATCTATATATATATAGATATAGATATATCTATATATATATAGATAGATATAAATCTATATCTATATATAGATCTATATAGATCTATATCTATATTTTTTTAGCAGAGACCATAGGGAATAAAATGGCAAATGTTGCAATTTTTTTGTGCCACCCAGTATTTGCGCAGCAATTTTTTTTTGGAAAGAAATACATTTTAATTATAAAAAAAAAAAAAAGAAAAAAAAAAAAGAAAACACAATGCATACCGCAATTTTACATCGAGTCAGATGATGTTACGTCAAGTGAATAGATACCTAACTTTAGGTAAGGCTTTAAAATTGAGCACGCTCGTGGAATGGCGTCAAAGTACGGTGCATAAAAATCTCCATAGGAAAGAAATACATTTTAATGAATAAAAAAACAAACAAAAAAAACACAATACATACCGCAATTTTTTGGAAAAATGTGAAAGATGATGTTACATCGAGTCAATTGATGTTACGTTGAGTAAATAGATACCTAACTTTAGGTAACGCTTTAAAATTGAGCACGCTCGTGGAATGGCGTCAAAGTACGGTGCATAAAAATCTCCATAGGCGACGCTTTAAACGCCTTTGCAGGTTACATGTTTAGAGCTACAGAGGAGGTCTAGCGCTAGAATTATTGCTCTCACTCGTAGTGATACCTCACATGTATGGTGTGAACACCTTTTACATATGCGCGCATGACTTACATATCCATTCGCTTCTTTTTTTCTTTTTTCGCTTATTTTTTATTTTTACACTATTCCTTTCATTTTTTTTTTTTTATCACATTTATTCCTATTAGAAGGAATGTAAACATCCCTTGTAATAGAAATAAGGATGACAGGTCCTCTTTGTGGAGAGATCTGGGGTCAAAAATCTCTTTTTTACCTTTAAAAGCAAAAGATTAAAAAAAAAATAAATAAATAAATAAATACAATTTGATCTTTTGCTTTAAAGAAAAAAAAACATTATTTCCAGTCTGGACCAGAGCGATGGGGGTGCTTTAAATGTTTTTTTTATTTTTTTTATTATTTTACTTTTTTTTATACTGTCCCATTATTATATATTTATCTATTGAATCACTTTTATTCCTATTACAAGGAATGTAAACATCCCTTGTAATAGAAATAAGGATGACAGGTCCTCTTTATGGAGAGATCTGGGGTCAAAAATACCCCAAATCTCTTCTTTACCCTTAAAAGCAAAAAAAAATAAAAAATTACTTCCAGCCTGGACCTTAAATTATGTCATGACGTCGCTCCGGTCCTCCGAGGCCATAGAGGTGATCAAAGAGGATCCACTCTTTGATCTCCTATGGGACAGCTGGCAGCAACGGGGGATTGTTTCTTAGACAAACCGGCGGAAGCGGTAAGCCCGACAAACCCCAGCGAGCAGCGGGAGGGGATTGGCCCCTTCTACCGTATCAGAAAGCATTCCAGCGGCTCATGGGCCACTCGAATCGCTTTCATGAGAAAGCCAACCGCCGGCTGCAAAAAGCGATACCAGGTTTATGGCTGATAGCTTAAGCCATGACCCTGGTAGACCACTTGAAAACTACAACGTAAAGTATATGAACATATTGCAGTTGGCAAGTTCTTAAAGGTCACCACCACTAATACATTAGAATGTATAAAAAAAAAAAATAATAATGATAAAAAAATCACAACAGCCTCAGGAACAAGGAACACTTTAATACATTGTGATTACTGGAGGACCAAAACATTCTCGATAAATTGGTAGACTTCCTGGTCAGAGACACGGCAAGCAACAATGAGAAGGCACATTGACAACCTTTTATAGATATACCTGGTGCGAGGTGATGGGATCTCACACAAAACTCTTTGTAAGGATGTTCCTGGCAGACAACAATACCAGAACATTCCATACCGGAGCCGCCCGTACACAAAAGCCACAAGAAGAACAGCCAGTACCTGACACTTCCCTTCCTTTCAGGTACCCAACCAAACCGTGTCCAACCTACGTCGGCTCCAGCCGCATAGGAGAACAACCAGTACTGTTTACGATTGATTTATTGGCAAGAACTAATATTACAAATCAGAAGTGGAGCGTTTTTTTTTTTTCCTGGCATTTGCTTTTATATCTTGGATCATATGTTGCCCGTTAACCGATGTGAGGATTCCATTTGTAAAGGTTATTCTTTTTTTTGCATTTTTTGGAATCTAGAGAAACTGGAAATAAAGAGAAACTGAACGCTAAGTTTTTTTTGGGGGGGGGCTTATTCGGGTGGTTATACCATTTTTTATAGTCGTCCCTTGCAAAATCAATCCTAGCGACTAACTAGCCACAGGATTGCTTTTACAAGGCCCGGTCTGGGAAGGGGATCTAGCGTGGTGCTGGACACTCCAAAAGGCTGGGGCAAAGATGTCAGAGGGACTGTGAGATATTTGGTAATTGAACACAGTAAGACTGGAACAGGGCAGGGGACCATGAAGCAGCTTGTAGAACAGATAGGCTAGACTGGAGAAGTCTATAGGTTCACAGCAGGGGACCATGAAACAGCTTGTGGAACAGATAGGCTAGACCAGAAAAATCTATAGATTCACGTCAGGGGACCATGAAGCAGCTTGTGGAACAGGTAGGCTAGACTAAAAAAGTCTATAGGTTCACGCCAGGGGACCATGAAGCAGCTTGTGAAACAGATAGCCTAGACTGGAGAAGTCTATAGTTTCGCAGCTGGGGACCATAAAGCAGCCTGTAGAACAGATAGGCTAGACTGGAAAAGGCTATAGGTTTGAGGCTGGGGACCATGAAGCAGCTTGTAGAACAGATAGACTAGGCTGGAAAAGGCTATAGGTTTGCAGCTGGGGACCATGAAGCAGCTTGTAGAACAGATAGACTAGACTGGAAAAGACTATAGGTTTGCGGCTGGGGACCATGAAGCAGCTTGTAGAACAGATAGGCTAGACTGGAAAAGGCTATAGGTTTGCGGCTGGGCACCATGAAGCAGCTTGTAGAACAGATAGGCTAGACTGGAAAAGGCTATAGTTTTGCAGCTGGGGACCATGAAGCAGCTTGTAGAAGAAATAGGCTACACTGGAAAAGTCTATTATTTTCCCGGCTGAGGACCATGAAGCAGCTTGTAGATCTGATAGGCTAGACTGGCACAGTCTAAGTTCATGACTGGGGACCATGAAGCAGCTTGTAGATCTGATAGGAGGCTCTACTCACAGAAGCCTGGAACAGGATCAGTTTATAAGTGTAGCCTCTTGTAAGTAGCTCAGCATACAGTCTCGGGGCTCCAGGGGCAGGCAGCCCATCTCCTCTCCTTTGCTTATGGATCCATCCCCACAGGGGAGAAGAGACAATCTTCTCTGGGCACCAAACTATTTAAACAGCTCTCCCAGCCACCACCTGGGCACACCTCCCCAGGGATTGGCTGGGTCCTGCTCAATATTCAGTTTGGTCAGTTAAATGTTCCCTCCCTAAAATCAAAAAAATTTCTTCTAAGGGCAGGGAGGAGAAATCAAACTCCCAGCCAGTGCATCCTTGAGCAGACCCCCCCAAAAAAACAATCACTGCTCCTCTGGCTACAGCAGGAGCCAAAAATGTAATTTGCCTAGCGGCTCAACTAGGAGGGTGCTACATTAAGGTTGCATGTTTTCATATTTTCTAAGGCCCACAAGTGCCTGTTTCCTGTGAGCATCAGGAAAAATGCTGTACCCTGCCACTCTGTTTGTAGGATTAAAGACTACACAGGATTCTCATGGATGATGATTGAGGGACCCCAGAATGTCTATGCTGAGCAGAGAAAATCGTTTTTTTTGTTTTGTCCAGGTTTTGTAATTGTCTGGTTGGGTTTCAAAGTCCAGAGGCTTCAAAAATTCTTGGGAAGGACTAAGCCTCTAACCCTGGGTCCACGTCCTACCAGAGACCAGCAGGCTGTGTGTGAAGGTGCACACAGCCGTTTTAATCCAGGGCATAGCAGTGACTCAGCTATTATTGATATTATACGGGATTTATATAGAGCCAACTCAGCACTTTACAATATAAAAGGAAACTGTACAGTTAAAATACAATACAATAAAGAAGGATTAAGTGGGCCCTGATCGCGGAGCTTAAACTCTAAAAAGGAGGGGGAGAGTGGTACTAAAGATAAAATTTATGGGGGATGTGCTGATGGAGATGGTTGAAGTACAGTTTTTAGGTAAAGGTTTGGATAGGCTTCCCTAAAGACACAAGTTTTCAGGGATCGCCTAAAGGTGGACAGAGTAGGAAATAGCCGGACAGATGGAGAGAGAGAGTTCTAGAGGATGAGAGAGGCTCTGGAGAAGTCCTGGAGGTGAGCATGAGAGGAGGTGACTAGAGAGCAGGAGGTCATGGAAAGAGCAGGGAGGACAATTGGGGCGATATGTTGAAATGTTGAAATGTGGTTGGTGATGTAGCTAAGGGCAATGTTGTGGATGTTAGTCTTTTGAACTTTATACGTTGGTCTAGTGGAAGCCAGTGTAGGGATTGGCAGAGAGGGGTTGAGGACACTGAATGGAGGCCAGTTGAGGGATTGGCAGAGAGGGGTAGAGAACACTGAGTTGAGATCAGTGGAGGGGTTGGTAGAAAGGGGTGGAGGACACTAAGTGGAAGTCAGTGGAGGGATTGTGAGAGACGGGATGGAGGACACTGAGTGGCGCTCAGTGAAGGGATTGGTAGAGAGGGGTGGAGAACACTGAGTGGAAGACAGTGGAGGGGTTGGCAGAGAGGGGTAGAGAACACTGAGTTGAGATCAGTGGAGGGATTGGTAGAAAGGGGTGGAGGACACTGAGTGGAGATCAGTGGAGGGGTTTGTAGAAAGGGGAAGAGGACATTGAATGGAGCCAGTGGAGAGATTAGCAGAGAGGGGTTGAGGACACTGAATGGAGGCCAGTTGAGGGATTGGCAGAGAGGGGTAGAGAACACTGAGTTGAGATCAGTGGAGGGGTTGGTAGAAAGGGGTGGAGGACACTAAGTGGAAGTCAGTGGAGGGATTGTGAGAGACGGGATGGAGGACACTGAGTGGCGCTCAGTGAAGGGATTGGTAGAGAGGGGTGGAGAACACTGAGTGGAAGACAGTGGAGGGGTTGGCAGAGAGGGGTGGAGGACACTGGGTGGAGGACAGTGGAGGGGTTGGCAGAGAGGGGTGAAGGACACTGAATGGAGCTCACTGGAGGGATTGGCGGAGAAGGGTGATAGACACTGTGTGGAGCTCAGTGGAGGGATCTGCGGAGAGGGGAGGACACTGGCTAGAGGACAATGGAAGGATTGGCAGAGAAGGGTGTAGGAAACTGAATGGAGCTCACTGGAGAGATTGACAGAGAGGGGTGGAGGACACTGAATGGAGCTCACTGGAGGGATTGGCAGAGAGGGGTGGAGGACACTGAATGGAGCTCACTGGAGGAATTGACAGAGAGGGGTGGAGGACACTGAATGGAGCTCACTGGAGGGATTGGCAGAGAGGGGTGGAGGACTCTGAATGGAGCTCACTGGAGGGATTGGCAGAGAGGGGTGGAGGACACTGAATGGAGCTCACTGGAGGGATTGGCAGAGAGGGGTGGAGGACACTGAATGGAGCTCACTGGAGGAATTGACAGAGAGGGGTGGAGGACACTGAATGGAGCTCACTGGAGGGATTGGCAGAGAGGGGTGGAGGACTCTGAATGGAGCTCACTGGAGGGATTGGCAGAGAGGGGTGGAGGACACTGAATGGAGCTCACTGGAGGGATTGGCAGAGAGGGGTGGAGGACACTGAATGGAGCTCACTGGAGGGATTGGTAGAGAGGGATGGAGGACACTGATAGGAGTCCACTGGAGGGATTGACAAAGAGGAGGACACTGAAGAGAGAACAGTGGAGGGAATAGCAGAGAGGGATGGTAGACACTGAGTGGAGCTCAGTGGAGAGATTGGCAGAGAGGTGTAGCAGACACTGAACTGTTGGTAAGGTGGGTGAATCTGGCAGCAGCATACACGATAGACTGAAGGAGGGTTAGTCAGTGTAGCGGTCGGCCAACATGAAGGAAGTTGCAATAGTTGAGGTGAGAGATAACCAGAGAGTGGATTTGTTGTTTTGTTGTGTCACTAGTTTAGAAGAGGTGAATTTTTGGATTGTTTCAGGGGGGCACTGTGATGGGGACCATGATTGTAAGGGGGACTCTGATGGTGACCCTAATATAAAAAGGGACACTTGTAGGGACCCCGATGTAAGAGGGATCCTGATGTAAGGGGGGACCCTGATTGTAAGGGGTAACTCTTTTGGGGACCCAAATGTAAGGGGGGACTCTCATGGGGTCCCTAATTGTAAGGTGGGCCTTTAATGGGGATCCTGATATAAGGGGGACTCAAATGATGGGGGAAAACAAATTTGTTTTTGGTGAATATTAGTACATTTTTATTTATTTATTTTTAATCAAAAAGGTGTTTATTGAACAAGTTTACACAGTTTCCAATGCACAAGCAACACATATTAATACACTTTCATGCAAAAAGTACATTCCTCCCAGCGTCCATCAAATTTATCTCGTTTTTAAACCTAAGATGTTAACAACATACTAATACATATCATACATCTGGTTATTGTCCATCAATAAAACTTTATGGTCCTCCCGCAGGGCATTGCAACAATCTAGACATTACCAATTCCCCGGGACTTAGTCCAGGGGTGTCCAACCATGGTGCTCACATTTTTTCGAACCTGCCAGGGCTACCCCTATGTTGATAAATGTATTTTTCCTTAACCAAGGTATTTCCCATATGTGCTATCCAGGATGCCACTGAGGGTGAGGAGACCGATTTCCAGCCAACCAGAATAATTTTGCGTGCCTGGAACAATGCCCTAGAGAGTGCTATTCTAGTCACCTTCTCCGGGACAACTTCCTCCAGGACCCCTAGTATGCAGTGAATTGGATCTAAGAGGACTGTGGTCCAGAAAACTTGGTTAAGCGTCCCAAGCACCTCACTCCAGTACCTATAGAGTTTTGGGCATCTCCAGAGTAAGTGGATGAGATCGCCTTGATGTCGCCCGCATTTGCTACATAGAGAATCTGGCCGCCTACCCATTTTATATAATCTAAGTGGGGTGTAGTGTACTCTAAGTACTATAGATAATTGGGAGATCTTTTGAGCCACGTTGAGAAAGCATATATTGAATGATTGCAGGACTTCCTCCCATTGGTCTCCCGTGAGTGGACCTACATCTTTCTCCCATAGGGGTGGTGCCTTATTTGGGTGAGCTTTTAAGTGATGCCTCAATAGCATCTGGTAGCAATGTGAGATAATCCCTTTAGTTTCCGTGCTGGTCTGCAATAAATACAAAATAGGGGTGCTCGACAGAGCCCAGTGGGTAGCGTCTCCCTGCGCACCCACCGCTTGTCGGAGCTGGAGATAAGGGTAGTAGATAGTAGTAGGAAGATTAAACCTGGCTTGTAGTTCAGGGAATGACAGCAACTTGCCGTTCTGAAATATATGTGATAGTAAAGTCACACCAAAGGGGCGCCATCTGGGTCCCTGTTTTAATTTTGCTAGTTCGACATAGGAGAGGTTCCCCCATATCGGACTATATTCCGTAAAGCCAGTCACCTCTTGTAGTTGTCTACCCTGGGCCATGGAACCAATCAGATGCTGCATTTGGGCCACGATATAGTACAGCCAAGGGTTGGGCACTGCCAATCCTCCACTGTCCTTAGGGTTCTGCAGCTGTTCTAATTTAATTCTGGGGGGCTTGTGTTCCATAGTAGACTTCTAAAGAGGGTGTTAACCACCCTAAAGATTTTCAGGTGGATCACAACCGGAGAGTTGTGTAGGAAATATAGTAGCTGTGGCATCAGTATCATTTTTATTAAATTTGCCTTACCTGCCAGCGAAAGTTTAAGATTATTCCAAGTGTTAATTTTGTCTCTAAATCTAGACAGTAAGGGGTGTATATTGAAATGGCAATAGTCCGCAGGTTTAGGTGATATTTGTATTCCCAGGTATTTGAATGAGGTCACCAACGGGATCGGGCAGGAATCCGGCAGATCCACCGTTCGTTCCCCATCTAGCACCATCAGGGCTGATTTGGACCAGTTGATCGTCAGGCCAGAAAAGTGCCCAAATCCTGAAATAACGGTGATCACCTCAGCCAAAGAAGCGGTGGTGTCCCCCAGGAAAAGCATCATGTCGTCGGCATATAACATAATCTTCTCGTGAAGGTCACCAAACCTAAAACCTGTAATCCCCTGACTTCCCCTTACCACGGCCGCCAGTGGCTCAATAGTGAAGGCAAAGAGCAGGGGGGACAGGGGGCAACCCTGCCTTGTGCCCCTGCCCAGAGCGAATGCATGAGACATCCTGCCAGACATCCTGATAGTCGCCTGCGGGGAGGCACATAACAGGTTAACCCAGGCTATGAATCGGTCTCCAAACCCAAACCTGGACAGCACCGCCCATAGGTATCGCCAGCCAACACTGTCAAATGCCTTATTGGCGTCTAGGGACAACAGAGCCCTGTTTCCCCCATTGTCTGCCTGCAGCTTGCATGTTTAAAAACAGGCGCCTGAGATTAGTGGCCGTGGATTTTTGTGGCATAAAGCCTGCCTGGTCAGGGTGTATTATAGATACTATGATCCGATTGACCCACAGCACCAAGACCTTATCCAGGATTTTAACATCGCTCTGAAGGAGCCTGTAAGAACCTGGGTCAACCGGATCCTTCCCGGGTTTCAGCAGCAGGATTATGTTTGCTCAAGTCATTGAGGGCGGTAGACGTCCCTCCTTGAGGGAGGCATTAAATACTTCTAGTAAGTGTGGCATTATCTGTTCACCATATTGAGTAAGGACCTCCATGGGGATACCATCCCCCCCGGCGCTTTACACGTGGGAAAGGAGCATGCCGCACTTTGTAGCTCCTCCAAGGTCAGAGGGGCCTCCAGCAGCTGCCTGGCCTCCTCCGACAGAGAGGGCAACTCAATCCCGACAGATAGGCTTCAAGATCAGTAGCGGAGTAGCCATCCCTCGCCCTGTAGAGGTCTTTGTAGAAGGATGCCAGCTCAGATATAATGTGTTCTGGGTCATTAACCACCCTGCCATTGGCGGCGCGGATCGCTCCAACGGCCAGGGACTGTTGCTGCGACCTAGCTATCCTTGCCAGTAGGTGTCCCGTTTTCTCCCCTTCCTCATAAAATGCCAGCTTGGTGAAGAATCGCTTGCGTTCTGCAGTGGAGGATCTCAAGCGGTCCAGAGAATCCTGGGCCGAAATCCATGCCTCCCTTGCAGGGTCCGTAGGATCCATGACATAGGATAGTTCCAGCTGACGCACCTGGTCCCCCACCTGCTCCAGTAGGGCTGAGGAGTTTCTTTTAACTGTAGCTATCTCTGCAATAAACACCTCCCTGAGGTAGGCCTTGAAAGTTTCCCATGTTTGGATCTTATCCGTAAAGTGACTATGAGATTGAAAGACTCGATCAATTTGGGTTGCTATTCGCTCAGGGGAGGCGAACAGTTTGAGCCAAAATGCATTAAGCTTCCAAGGCGCCTTGGGCAACGAGGTGGGGGGTTGGGTAATCAGCCAGAGGACCACTGGCGAGTGATCAGACACTTCACGATGAAAATACTCCACCCTGGATGTGTGATCAACTATATTGGGCGTGCCTATCTTGAGGTCAATACATGACAATTAGCTGTGGGGTAGCGATGACTAAACTACTAACTGTATATATAATGAATGAAAAATTATTATTTATATAATCTGAAATTTACCATGTAAAAAATATATAAATATATCACAGTAATAAGTGCAAAAATACAACAAAGTGCCAAGTGCCACACAATTAGTGTGAATATCAAATCCAAGATGTGATACATGGTTATTAAAGTACAATTTATGAAGGAAATGCACATAAAGTCCATAAAAACAGTTCATAAAAAATACAACGTGCGTGCATTAATCTTAGTGCTTAGTGCTCAGAATTCCATGCTCAAGTGCCATCCAGTGACCCCCTGGGGACAGCCGTTCACCTCAGAGCGTGCAAGACTGAGTCTAAACACGCTTATGAGCCATTCCACGGCTCAATGATGGAATCCACATACACAGTTTTCAGCAGCAACTCCACAGTTCCACAGTTAGGAATAAAGGAAAAGAAAAACTAGATAGTGTGATATCGTTTATAAATGTTTATTAGAGTAAAAGCTCCCCACATTAGGGTACTCACATTTGCAAGGTGAGTGAGTGCACCAATCTGATAACAGTCTCCAAAGTTTGCCTCAAAGTTTGCCTGTCAGGAGGGATAAGCTGTGCGTCGCATCTCAGTGGAGTGAAAGGCTCCGTGCTCCATCCTGGCCCCTCCCCTACGCGTGTTCGACACAGGGTCATGTGTCTTCATCAGGGGGATGTGTGAATAACATGTATAGTTCCTCTTCAGAATGACGAACAAAGAAGGGAATTTAGCGCCCTCTACTTCCCAGCATTTCAACTGCCAAACAGGGTTTATCCGGCTCCATTTTCTCAGCCTTGGCGACGAAGATCCTGCTCATTGCGATCCAGGAAGGCCGCTGCTTCTTGTGCATTTTCAAAGAATTGGTTCTGTCATCCGGCCGTCACCCTCAGCTTGGCTGGGAACATCATTGCATATGGTAACTGCAGTCTTTGTAGCCTTTTCTTGACATCAGCAAATTTCGATCGTCTGCATTGCACTTCCGCGGAGCAGTCCAGATAAAATGAGATTTTGGTACCATTATGTGTGACAGTACCCTTTTCTCTAGCCAGGCGTAGCACCACCTCCCTATCCTTATAATTCAGGAATCTGGCCAGCATCGATCGTAGGGGGTTGCCAGGCGGAAGGGGTCGCGGGGGCACCCTGTGGGCTCTCTCCACAGTGTAAATAGGGGAAAAAAGCTTCTTTCCCGAAGACTTCCTGCAGCCATGCTTCAATAAATGTTGTGGGATCCCGGCCTTCCACTTTTTTCAGGGAGCCCCACTATACGCACATTGTTGCGTCTCAGGCGGTTCTCTATGTCGTCTGTTTTACTGAGAGCTTGGAAGGCATTTTGAGTGGCCATTCTGACATCCCTGTGAAGGGGGGGCAGCTGGTCCTCCACGTCGCTCACCCTTCCCTCCACTGCCGTGGTTCTCTCCCTGATCTTTTGGAGATCTTGACGCATGAGAGATACTGTTTCCCTCAGCCCTCCAAAATTCTCCTTCAAGTCCTCCACAAGGGCAGTGCACTTATGCACAGCATGCAGGATCTCACTCCGAGAGGGTTGAACACTATCATCAGAAGGAGAGTCAGATGGGTCAGACATGAGACCAGGCTGCATGTCTAATGACACTGTGTCATCCAGCATGCTTGTGTCCTCCCTGCTATCCAGCTCAGAGGTGCATAAGGTGCTTATGAGAGACAGGTGGGGGGGGGGGGTCAGAGCACCCAGACAGCTTTTGGGTGTAGTACAGCATGTCCCTGGGCTGCTCTTTGGATTTCAGAGGCTTGTTTGACTTACACCCCTGCTCAGTGTTCTTCTCCAGGCCGCGCTGTGTTTTAGGAGGCTGAGGCTGTCCATCTTGGCCAGCTTGGGGCTCCAAGGCCGCGGCTTCCGCTCGATTCCCCCGGGTCATCATCAGCTCGGATCGGATGTCCAGCGGTACCGAACGATTCCAGGAGGCAGCTTTTTTAGACAAAAACGGGCAGAATCTGGTGCGAGGAAAGGATGAGATTCAGGATCATCAGCGGGAGCTCCGTGCAGCAGGTCTGCTCACATGCCTCGTCAGGCCACACCCCCCCCCCCCCCCCCCCAGTAAATGATTTGGTTCCACTTTAAGTTCCTGAAACTTTTTCTTTTGTGTATCCATGAGTTTTATTAAAAGGGCAGATGATTCGTGTAGCATTTACTACCTGGAATCCATCTGCCCTTGGCTCAGGCATGCAGGCAGGAGGGTGTGCCTAACTGAGAAAGCCCCTCCTCCCATGAAGACTCCTGGGATGTATGACCTCATTTTGGCCTAGGCCAGTAACCAGGAAGTAATCGAAGAATTAAAAAAGAAAAAAAAAAGGATAAAACAAGTAAATATAATCTCCCTTCCTATGTATTCACTAATGCTAGCAGCACAAGGATTACACAGAGTCGTGGTGATTGAGAGAGTAAAGTTCCACTTTAACTAACTGCATAAAGCCGTTAACAAATGTAGTCCACCATAATAAATCTGCACTCACCCCACTGATTTCATGAAATATTATGGAAAGTCTCATTCTTGTTACGTGATGGAAGCTCGGCTGACATATAGCGGGCTGTGAACTATAACTTCTATAAAGGACACAATGTGTCTGACATTTAAAAAGAAAAAAAAAAAGACAAAAAAAAAAATGAAAACTTTGCAGTTGTCTAATTAGGTTTTTTTCCATGCAAATAGCCGCAATTTGTGACATTTCGTTCGCATTTTGTAAATGATTACTTTGCTGGAATGAAACCAATTTGGTCACCATGGCGACAATGTATTACAGGACTTAAAGTGGTATTAACCACTTGCCTACCAGGACCACCGGGCACTTTCTTCCTCCTTCCTGCCCAGGCCAGTTTTCAGCTTTCAGCGCAGTTGCACTTTGAATGACAATTGCACGGTCATACAACCCTTATGAAATTGTTATCTTTTTTTTCCCCACACAACTAGAAAACGAAAAAAAGACCAAAAGTTCTAAAAAGAAAAAAACATTTTTCATAGTTTGTTAAAAAATGATGCAAACAGGTCATTTTTCTCCTTCACTGATGGGCACTGATGAGGCGGCACTGATGGGCGCTGATGAGAAGGGAATGATAGGTGGCACTGATGGGCACTGATGAGGTGGCACTGATTGGCGCTGATGAGAAGAGAATGATAGGTGGCACTGATGGGCACTGATGAGATGGCACTGATGGGTGCTGATGAGAAGGAAATGATAGGTGGCACTAATGGGCACTGATGGGCGCTGATGAGAAAGGAATGATAGGTAGCACTGATGGGCACTGATGAGTCGGCACTGATGGGCGCTGATGAGAAGGGAATGATAGGTGGCACTGATGGGCACTGATGAGGCGGCACTAATGGGCGCTGATGAGAAGGGAATGATAGGTGGCACTGATGCGCACTGATGAGGTGGCACTGATGGGTGCTGATGATAAGAGAATGATAGGTGGCACTGATGGGCACTGATGAGGCGGCACTGATGGGTGCGGGTGAGAAGGGAATGATAGGTGGCACTGATGGGCACTGATGAGGCAGCACTGATGGGCACTGATGAGAAGGGAATGATAGGTGGCACTGATGGGCACTGATGAGGCAGCACTGATTGGCGCTGATGAGAAGGGAATGATAGGTGGCAATGATGGGCACTGATGAGGTGGCACTGATGGGTGCTGATGAGAAGGGAATGATAGGTGGCACTGATGGGCACTGATGAGGAGGCACTGATGGGCGCTGATGAGAAGGGAATGATAGGTGGCACTGATGGGCACTGAGGCGGCACTGATGGGCACTGATGAGAAGGGAATGATAGGTGGCATTGATGAGGTGCCACTGATGGGTGCTGATGAGAAGAGAATGATAGGTGGCACTGATGGGCACTGATGAGGCAGCACTGATGGGTGCTGATGAGAAGGGAATGATAGGTGGCACTGATGGGCACTGATGAGGCGGCACTGATGGGCACTGATGAGAAGGGAATGATAGGTGGCACTAATGGGCACTGATGAGGCGGCACTGATGAGAAGAGAATGATGAGTGGCACTGATGTGCACTGATGAGGTGGCACTGATGGGTGCTGATGAGAAGGGAATGATAGGTGGCACTGAAGGGCACTGATGAGGCGGCACTGATGGGCGCTGATGAGAAGGGAATGATAGGTGGCACTGATGAGGCGGCACTGATGGGCGCTGATGAGAAGGGAATGATAGGTGGCACTGATGGGGTGGCACTGATGGGCGCTGATGAGAAGGGAATGGTAGGTGGCACTGATGGGATGGCACTGATGGGCGCTGATGAGAAGAGAATGGTAGGTGGCACTGATGGGCACTGATGAGGCGGCACTGATGGGCGCTGATGAGAAGGGAATGATAGATGGCACTGATGGGCACTGATGAGGTGGCACTGATGGGTGCTGATGACAAGGGAATGATAGGTGGCACTGATCATCAGTGCCACTGATAAGTGGCACTGATAGGCAAAACGGATAGGTGGCACTGATAGGTGCTGATGGGCACTGATAGGCACTGATAGGCAGCACTGGTGTGCACTGATGGGGACTGATAGGCAGCACTGGTGTGCACTGATGGGCAGCAATGATAGGTGCTGATAGGCAGCACTGATGGGCACTGTTGAGACTGCCCTGATTATCAGTGTCGATGCCCCTTTAACACAAGCCGGTTTTCGGGTCTCTTTTTCTCTCCTCATGCTGAAAGAAAAGCCAATAACCGGCTTGTGTTGACATCCGTGATCAACTGTCATTGGAGACAGCTGATCACATGGTAAAGGGCCGCTGTGATTGGCCCTTTTCCCCGATCTGTGATCAGCGGAGTCCGAAGGACTAGCTGAGCAGAAAGCGCACGGCCCGCATGCCAGCTATAGCATGGGTGGGAAGGGGTTAAGGGCAGTTTTTTTTTTAAAATAACAAACATGTTATATACTTACCTGCTCTGTGCAGCAGTTTTGCACAGAGCAGCCCAGATCCTCCTCTTCTCAGGTCCCCTGCCGGCGCTCTTGGCCCCTCCCTCCTGTCAAGTACCCCCCCCCCCCCAGATCAAGCAGCTTGCAATGGGAGCACCCAAGCAGACACACTCCCAAGCCGCTTGCGCTGCCTGTCTATTCAGCTCAGCCCCGCCCCCTCTCTCTCCTCATTGGATGTGATTGACAGTAGTGGGAGCCAATGGCTCCCGCTACTGTCTCAGCCTATGAGGAGTGTGAGTCCCTGGAGAGCCAATGTTCTGGATTGGCAGGGAGCTCAGGTGAGTATTAGGGGGGTGGAGGGGGGCTGCTGCACACAGAAGGTCTTTTACCTTAATGCATAGAATGCACCTTCAGCCTTTAGAACCAATTTAAGGTGACAATAAACTCTGGTTGAAAAAAAAAAAAAAGAATTTATATATATATATATATATATATATATATATATATATATATATATATATATATATATATATATATATATATATATATATATATATATATATATACACACACACAGTATCTCACAAAAGTAAGTACACCCCTCACATTTTTGTAAATCTTTTCTTCTATCTTTTCATGTGACAACACTGAAGAAATGACACTTGTCTACAATGTAAAGTAGTGAGTGTACAGCTTGTATAACAGTGTAAATTTTCTGGGAAAAGGAAATCACCCCTCTAGGAAGGTCAATCAGGAGTATGCCTCTCCTCCAAGCTGGAACTCCCAAGTGCCGGCAATGCTTGTAACAATAAAATGTTGAGAAAAATCCTGGACAGCCGCACTCAAAATAATCGCCTTGATTGATAAAAATCATCGAAAAATACATGCAACAGCAAGAAGTACAGGAAATTTCACACTAAACTTAGTAGTGCTTAGTGCTATTTCAATGTCTGATTTGAAAGGATGCAGTACCAGTAAAACCGTATGAACAAAAGACCGGTTGGATCTCCTGATTAACGCTCCTGTCATCCAACGCCATGCGGAATCGGCGGAGAACACAAAGATCCATGGTATGGGAACGCGCCATATGCTCAGGAACTGGTTTGGGACCCACATCCTCCAATCCAGCCATCTCTCTTGGGTTGTACATTGCAAGACGAGCCGCGGCTTGATAACCGATTACGCATGTCACCCTGCGAGGCACAACGCGCCTTCCTCAATTCACGGCACAGACTACAAAAACGTACGTGAAAACGCCACGACGCCGCCCGTAATAAAAAACTCCCACCAGAAGGGAGCAGCCTTCCCCCGTTCCTTTATCCGGAGCGGCCTTCCGTTATTGTAGAAGAAATTCTGCCAAAAATAATATTCTGAGAAGTATGACTAAATGAAATGACCTTCCTCTACAAGAGGATTGTATTCCCCGCTGCAATCCCCCAAAATCATTTTATTCTAAAGCGCACTTTAAACTTCAGTCTTCTTCACAGACGGCTCGGCAAATAGGAAAAATATTCCTCAGATAAACGCTATCGCCGAAATTCATCTACAAACATGATTGGAAACAGACGGAGGCCCTTCCAACAACGAGTCAGCAGAAATGGAATTACTCAATTATTTAAAGGTAGTTACTTTGTAGGACAGGAAGTAGCAGACTATAAATAAATTCACAATAAATATATCATTTATTATAAAAAAATAAAAAAGTAAAAATTTGAAAGAAAAAAAAAAAAAAAATCTGGCTTGCGCACATATTGGGTTGAAGGTTTTGAAGCTTTTGTGGTTTAATGTGTACTCAATAATAGCTCAACAATACAAATAACATGAGATAAAAAGGTAAGTGATAAAAATCATAAATAAATATTTAAATAGCTTTAAAGGGTAACTGCACTTTTGTAGAAACAAAAAAATATCTAAAAAAATATATTTTTAACCTTTTTTTTTTCTAATACAGGCTTTTCTTCTAGTAAGTAAAAGGAGATACAATGTATCTTTTTTTTTCTTCTTCTCATAGAGGCAAAAAAGTACAGGGGCGGGTCCTAGCACTAGTAAGTCGCTGTGATTGGCTATCACAGTGATCACTTAATCTCCAGCTGGTAAGACCAGCTCCCAATCATTACGCCGAGATCAGGAGCTGTCAAGCACATTACACAATTTTTGGAGGTTTTTACATTCTCCTTCCATGGAATTTTTCAGGACGCATTTATATTTATAAACTGGAAAGAAATAGGTCCCACTAGAGGATGACGGAGAGCTCCCACTTCAATACCGGGCACTTAGACACCTTCCCGCCCAGGCCAATTTTCACCTTTCAGCGCTGTCGCAATTTGAATGGCAATTGCGCGGTCGTGCTGCTACACTGTACCCAAACAAATTTTTTATCATTTTGTTCCCACAAATAGAGCTTTCTTTTGGTGGTATTTGATCACCTCTGGGATTTTTATTTTTCGTGCAACAAATAAAAAAAGACTAAAAATTTTGAAAAAAAACAAGTTTTTCTTTGTTTCTGTTAAAAATTTTTGTAAATAAGTAAGTTTTCTCCTTCAATGACGGGCACTGATAAGGCGGCACTGATGGGCACCAATGAGGTGGCACCAATGAGGTGGCACTGACGGGCACTGATAGGCGGCACTGATGGGCACTGATAGGTGGCACTGATGGGCACTCATAGGCAGCACTGGTATGCGGCACTGATGGGCAATCATAGGCGGCACTGATGGGCACTCATAGATATCACTGATTTGCACTTGTAGGCGGCACTGATGGGTACTTATGGGTGGCACTGATTGGGGTAACTGATGGGCACTGATAGGTGGGCACTGATGGGCATGGATGGGCACTGATGGGTTGCACTTATGCCACTGATGGGTGGCACTGATGATACTGATGGGTGGCATTGCTGGGCATCACTGATGTGTTAGTACATACTGGTGCCAATCAGTGGCCATTTGTGGGCCCTGATTGGCACAGATTGGGCATTCATTTGAACATGTGGATGGCCATGGGGTACATACCTGGCCATCCACATGTTGCCCCCTTCCCTGGTGGTCCTAGTGGCATCCCTGGTGGTCCAGTGTGGTCACCTGAGGGAGGGCTGCGCTGATAAACAATCAGCGCAGACCCCCCCGTCAGGAGAGCCGCCGATCGTCTCTCCTCTACTCGCGTCTGTCAGACGCGAGTGAGGAAAAGCCAATCAACGGCTCTTCCTATTTACATCGTGATCAGCCGTGATTGGACACGGCTGATCACGTGGTAAAGAGCCTCCGCCGGAGGGTCTTTACCGAGATCGGTGTAGTGGTGTGTTGGACTGACACACCGCTCCACCAATCGCCGTAATGCGCGCCCCCACGGGCGCGCGGCGGCTGTTATCCTGAAGGGCGTCATATGACGCCCAGTCAGGATAACTAAACCACCGCCCGGCCGTCATTTTGCTATGGGCCGGACGGGAAGTGGTTAAACTCAACGGATCCAAAACAGAACTCCTCTTCCTCCATGCAAACCGAAACAAAAACCCTGGCACGATGTCCACACCACTCACCATCCTCGGACAACCCATCCCCCCCCAGCACTAAAGCCAAAAGCCTTGGAGTCATCTTTGACTCAGACATTACAATGGATGCACAATTAGGATCAGTAGTCAGCGGATCCCACAACCTTCTTCACCTATTGCCTAGACTCATCCCCTTCATCCCGGAAGGAGATACAGCAGCAGTAGTTGGACCATCAATTCCCGACTCGACTACTCAAATTCCCTCTTCCTAGGACTTCCACAATACCAAATTTCACATCTACAAGTCGTCCAGAACACAGAAGCCAGACTGGTAACTGGAAAAAAAACTGGGAATTAATCACCCCGTCCCCGAGGACCCTCTACTGGCTAGCCGTGAAGGACCGGGTTACATTTAAGACCCTCGGCCTCACTCACAAATGTACACAAGGAAAAGCCCCGCAATACCTCCGCGACAAAATAAAGCACTACACCCCAGGTCGCCCTCTCCAGGCCAACTAACCAGAACCTCCTCCACATCCCCAAGACCCGTTATTCATTAAAAGGTGAACAAACGTTCTCAGCCCAAGGACCGCGGCGATGGAACGCTCTACCCGCGGACATCCACTCAGAAGAAAACCATCTGGCCTTCAGGAAGAAGCTCAAGACCCATCTCTTCTGAAGACCCAGACGGACGCTGGCGGCAAAAGCGCCTTGAGGCGATTTAGTTCGCATATGTAGCGCTATACAAGTTATTAATTAATTCATTCATTGAGCTGCACGATTAATCGTTAAGAATCGATTTTTTTTTCCCATTTGGGATCTTGACAAAGCATTTTCCCGATTCTTTCTATGCAGAGAACTCTCTGCTGAAGCCGACGGCTGTTCAAAAAAAAAAACCCAAATAAACAGGCAAGTATCACAACATTCCTCGGCCACAAAACTAACTACAAACATTGTAACATTTTTCCCTTTAGATCAAAGGAATGAACATCGGTCTGTAAATGGGGGAAGTTTAACCACTTTAGCCCCCCCCGGAAGGTTTTACCCCCTTCCTGACCAGAGCACTTTTTACAATTCGGCACTGCGTCGCTTTAACTGGTAATTGAGCAGTCATGCGACGCTGTACTCAAACGAAAATTGCGTCCTTTTCCCCCCACAAATAGTGCTTTCTTTTGGTGGTATTTGATCACCTCTGCGGTTTTTATTTTTTGCGCTATACACAAAAAAATAGCGACGATTTTGAAAAAAAACAAACAATATTTTTTTAATTTTTGCTATATTAAACACCCCAAAAATGTTTTTAAAAAACACATTTCTTCATCAGTTTAGGCCGATATATATTCTTCTACATATTTTTGGTAAAAAAGTAACAAAAAAAAATGCAATAAGCGTATATTGATTGGTTTGCGCAAACGTTATAGAGTCTAAAACTAGGGGATAGATTTATGGCATTTTATGGCATTTTTATGATTTTTTTTTTTACTAGTTATGGCGGTGACAGACAGATCAGAGACTTTTGACACATTTTTGGGACCATTGACATTTATACAGCGATCAGAGCTATAAAAATGCAATGATTACTGTGTAAATGACACTGATAGGAAATGGGTTAACCACTAAGGGGCGATCAAGGGGTTAAATGTGTTCCCTCGGTGTGTTCTAACTGTATGGGGATAGGACTGAGTAGGTGAGAATACATATCGCTGTTCCTATTTACTAGGAACAAACGAAATGTCTCCTCTGATCTGACAGCACAGGGATTTGTGTTTACACACACAAATCCCCATGCTGGCGCGTGGCCAGCGGGCACCAATGTGCATGCCCTCTGGCGGCTCTTAAAGAAAAACCCCATATCAGCACAGGGTTTCGCGCAGGGGAGCCATTTTGCCCCCGTAAATAGACGTGAGACGGCCGGGAATTGGTTAAAGACTAAACCTTTTTCTAACATCTGTTAGTTTCAAGTTAACCCTTTCATGACTAAGCCTATTTTTGAAATTTGGTGTTTACAAGTTAAAATCCATATTTTTTGCTAGAAAATTACTTAGAGCCCCCAAACATTATATATATATTTTTAGCAGAGAATCTAGAGAATAAAATGGCGATTGTTGCAATATTTTTTATCACACGGTATTTGTGCAGCGGTGTTTTAAACGCAAATTTTTGGAAAAGGGACACTTTCATGAATTTTAAAAAATCCAAACAGTAAAGTTACCCCAATTTTTTTGTATAATGTGAAAGATGATGTTACGCCGAGTAAATAGATACCAAACATGTCACCCTTTATAATTGCACGCACTC
Source organism: Lithobates clamitans (assembly GCA_037952925.1). Classification (NCBI taxonomy): domain Eukaryota; kingdom Metazoa; phylum Chordata; class Amphibia; order Anura; family Ranidae; genus Lithobates; species Lithobates clamitans. Next base: position 230,616 of record JBBGZY010001401.1, read on the forward strand.
GTGGAATGGCAACAAACTACGGTACCTATGAATTTCCATAGGCGACGCTTTAAAAATTTTTAACGGTTACCAGGTTTGAGCTACAGAGGAGGTCTAGGGCGAGAATTATTGCTCTCGCTCTGACGATCGTGGCGATACCTCACATGTGTGATTTGAACACCGTTTACATATGCGGGCGCGACTTCCGTATGCATTTTCTTCGCTGCGCGAGCTCGCGGGGACAGGGGCACTTTAAAAAAAAAATTTTTATTTTTTTTATTTATTTTATTTTTTTTTTACTTTATAAATTGTGTTTTAATTTTTTTTTTTTTTTTTTTTACTTTTATTGCTGTCACAAGGAATGTTAACATCCCTTGTGACAGTAATAGATGGTGACAGGTACTCTTTATGGAGAGATCGGGGGTCTAACAGACCCCCCATCCCTCCTTTACACTTCAAAGTATTCAGATCGCCGAAAACGGCGATTCTGAATACTGTGTACTTTTTTAAATTCCGCGCCATTGGCAGCCGAGTAAACGGGAAGTGACGTCATGACGTCGCTTCCGCGTTTACAACAAGAAGGCCGGAACGAAGCCGCTCACAGCCGCCAAAAGTACCCGATTGGACACTGGGCTTCCCGATTGCACGGGAGGCCCGGTAACAGCAGCGGGTGGCGGCGGGAGGGGGGGATGTCCCCTCCCGCTCCACCGGTATAACAACCGAGCGGCTTTTAGCCGCATCGGTTGTTATACACGGGTAGCCGATCGCCCGCTGTAAACAACGGTACCGGGATGATGCCTGCAGCTGCGGGCATCATCCCGGTATAACCCCGGAAAGCCGAGTACGCATATGTGCGTACGGTCGGCGGGAAGGGGTTAAAATCATTATTTTTTTGCTAGAAAATTTACTTAGAACCAACAAACATTATAAATTTATTTTTAGCAGAGACCCTAGAAAATAAAATGGTGGTTGTTGCAATATTTTATGTCACACTATAATAGCGCAGTGGTCTTTCAAATGCAATTTTTTTAGGAAAAAAATACACTTTAATGAATTGAAAAAAAAAACTAAACAGTAAAGTTAGCCCAATTTTTTGTATAAAATGTGAAAGATTTTACGCCATGAGAATCATGATCTTTATTCTGAGCAAAACAATTTGGATTCTCATTATGGCCAGAATTGTGCAGCTCTACTTGTCTCTAAAAAAAAAAAAAAAAAAAAAATCTTCTCCCTGTTGCAATGTACTGAAAAGTACTAATTTTCTTACCAACACAACAAAAATAATAATTTTAATAAATATTTTTGGAAATGTTACAACACGAAGCTTAACTACTTCAGCCCCGGAAAGGTTTTGACCAGGCAATTTTTTGCGATATGGCACTGCGTTATTCTAACTGACAATTGCGCGGTCGTGCAACGCTGTACCCATATAAAATTGATGTTTGTTTGTTTTTTTCCCCACAAATAGAGCTTTCTTTTGGTGGTATTTGATCACCTCTGCATTTTTTATTTTTTGCGCTATAAACAAAAAAAAGAGTGACAATTTTGAAAAAAAAAAAACAATATTTTTTTACTTTCTGCTATAAAACACATCCAATAAAAAATATAAAAAAATCAAATTTCTTTAATTTAGGCCAATATGTATTCTGCTACATATTTTTGGTTAAAAAAAAAAAAAAATCCCAATAAGTGATTTGCACAAAAGTTATCGCTTCTACAAACTGTGGGATATTTTTATAGCATTTTTATTTATTTATTTTTTTTACTAGTAATGGCGGCGATCTGCGATTTTTAGCGGGACTGCGACATTGCGGTGGAAAAATCGGACACCTGACATTTTTGACACTTTTTTGGGAACCAGTGACACGAATACAGTGATCAGTGCCAAAAATATGCACTGTCACTGTCCTGACACTGGCAGGGAAGGGCACCAGGGGGCGATCAAAAGCTTAAATATGTCCCGAGGAGGTGCTTTCTAACTGTGTGGGGGATGGACTGACTGGAAGAACACAGAGATCCGTGTCCCAGCTTAGCAGGAACACAAGATCACTGTGTACTTCCCTGTCAGAACAGCGATCTGCCTTGTTTACATCGGCAGATCACCGTTCTGCCTCTCTGTGGAATGATTGCTGGGTCCCGGCGGACATCGCGTCTGCTGGACCCGCTGATTGGCTCCCCCTCTGGTAACTCCACTTTCGTGGGGGGGAAGAAAAATAGCAAATAAAGAAAAAATAATTTAGCGTATACAATTGCAATACGACTCCTGTTGTAATTGAATGTTTTTGAAAATTCCCTTTCCTTTTCAATCTGCAGCCGCTGCAATTTTCTGAAAATGCAATATGGCCGCCTGAAGGTGTTCTGTACACAGAATGTATCGTTTCCTGCTTGCGCTGCATTCGTTTTCTTTTTCAAGCTTTTATTCCTTTATTGTCATGTGGTGATCGGCTGGAAACACAGCTCCTGTCGGGGCACTTTCACACTGAGGCGCTTTACAGGCGCTAAAGCGATAAAAATAGCGCCTGTAAAGCGCCTCTCCTCTCACTCCAATGTGAAAGCCCGAGGGCTTTTCGGGAGTTAGCGGGGGTTAAAAGCGTCCCGCTAGCAGCGCGTTTCGTGGTGCCACTCATCAGGAGAAGGCACGTGATAATGATCTAAAACAAAATACATAATTGTCCATGAATAGTTAGCATGTAGCAGAGGAAATGATGTAAATATAGGAATGGAACTAATCCCATAGTAGTACTTACAAACAGGTCTGCTGTATATAGGAGCTACTGTGCGGCACTGAAAACCGGTTCAATGTTTATAAACAATGTTACTTTGTATCTCTCTATCTCCCATCTGATCAATTTTTATAAACAATGTTACTTTGTATCTCTCTATCTCCCATCTGATCAATGTTTATAAACAATGTTACTTCGTATCTCTCTATCTCCTGTATGATCAATGTTTATAAACAATGTTACTTTGTATCTCTCTATCTCCTGTATGATCAATGTTTATAAACAATGTTACTTTGTATCTCTCTATCTCCTGTCTGATCAATGTTTATAAACATTGTTACTTTGTATCTCTCTATCTCCTGTCTGATCAATGTTTATAAACAATGTTACTTTGTATATCTCTATCTCCCGTTTGATCAATGTTTATAAACAATGTTGCTTTGTATCTCTCTATCTCCTGTCTGATCAATGTTTATAAACAATGTTACTTTGTATATCTCTATCTCCCGTTTGATCAATGTTTATAAACAATGTTGCTTTGTATCTCTCTATCTCCTGTCTAATCAGGAGATTGGAAATGACAAGTTAAAGAGTAACTCCACTTTTGTTGAGAAGAACTCCCCTCCCCCACCCCCCGGGTGATCTGTGTACACTGCAGGGACTTTAACAAACTTTGTTGCAGAGTCCTAACTTTTGTTATTCTGAAGAAATTGCTGTTTCTCTGTGTCTATTTGTCCACCTATCAGTGAAGCCCATCAATGCCCATCAGTGTCGCCTCATCAGTGCCCATCAGTGCCCAATGCCCACCAGAGCCCATCAGTGCCCATCAATGCCCACCAGTGCAGCCTCATCAGTGCCCATCAATGCCCACCAGTGCCAATCAATGCAGCCTCATTAGTGCCCATCAGTGCAGCCTATCAGTGCCACCTCCCCAGTGCAGCCTCATCAGTGCCCACCAGTGCCCATCAATGCCCACCAGTGCAGCCTATCAGTGCCACCTCATCAGTGCCCATCAGTGAAGGAGAAAAAGGACCTTGTTTGTAAATTGTTATAACAAACTATGAAAAAGTTTGTTTTTGTTTTTTCAAAATTTTTGGTATTTTTTGTTTATTTAGCAAAAGATAAAAACCTCAGTGGTGATTTGGTACCACCAAAAGAAAGCTCTATTTGTGTGAAAAAAAAAAACAAACACTTTTGTTTGTGTACAGTGTTGTATGATCGCGCAATTGTCATTCAAACTGCAACAGCGCTGAAAGCTGAAAATTGTCCTGGGCAGGAAGGGGGGGGGGGGAAGTGCCCGGTAGGCAAGGGGTTAAATTGTATGAAAACAGTTAAGGTGCGTTACCATAAATCAGAATGAAGACCGGCCTTCCTTCCGGTGAAGAGTGGCGTACAGTAAAGCGTTCGTCTCACCTCCCGAGAATACGCTTGTCAGGTGCCATACAGATGGCGCTGGATTCCGGGGACGTGGCACACAGGAAGACAGACGGCGGGAGGCGGGTGACACCAATTCACAGCTCAAATCTTCAACACCGATAATCTAGCCGATTGCTCTGGAAACACACCGATTGGTAAACGGGCGGCCAGCTCCGGATCATGCTCTGCTGTAATCAGGTGTTGTTTTTTTCTTGGAATCCATTTAGCAGGGCGTGAAAAAGACAAATTCGATCGATCAACAGTCTGACTGCGAATAGATGGAGCACCGCGTTATCATCGACAATGTTCTCATCTTACATGAACCCTTCCATGTCCGGATGTCCCGGGGAATGGTATGAATTGGTGAACTGGACTAGAGCCGGAGAAATCTTTTATATATTTTTTGGACTAAAAACATTTGAGGGTTTTATCAGTGAATATTGTTTTAGGAATCTGATTGGCTCTTGTCGGCAATTCTCAGCTCTGAACATGAAGCCAATACAATAGCTTTAGAAAATGCTGCTGTAAAAAACAAATATAAGAACCATCTGACTAAATCATCAACATTGTTCAGACAGACGATAGAGAGATACAAAGAAACATTGTTTATAAACATTGATCAGACATGAGAAAGAAAGATACAAAGTAACATTGTTTATAAACATTGATCTGACAGGAGAAAGAAAGATACAACGTAACATTGTTTATAAACATTGATCAGACAGGAGAAAGATACAAAGTAACATTGTTTATAAACATTGATCAGACAGGAGATAAAAAAAACAAATTAACAATGTTTATAAACATTGATCTGACAGGAGAAAGAAAGATACAAAGTAACATTGTTTATAAACATTGATCAGACGAGAGATAAAAAATACAAATTAACATTGTTTATAAACATTGATCTGACAGGAGATAGACAGATACAAAGTAACATTGTTTATAAACATTGATCAGACAGGAGATAAAGAAATACAAAGTAACATTGTTTATAAACATTGATCTGACAGGAGATAAAGAAATACAAAGTAACATTGTTTATAAACATTGATCTGACAGGAGATAAAGAAATACAAAGTAACATTGTTTATAAACATTGATCAGACAGGAGATAAAAAATACAAATTAACATTGTTTATAAACATTAATCTGACAGGAGAAAGAAAGATACAAAGTAACATTGTTTATAAACATTGATCAAACAGGAGAGTATAGAGATACAAAAGTAACATTGTTTATAAACATTGATCAAACAGGAGAGTAGAGAGACACAAAAGTAACATTGTTTATAAACATTGATCAAACAGGAGAGTAGAGAGACAGAAAGTAACATTGTTTATAAACATTGATCAGGCAGGAGATAAAGAAATAAAAATGATCAATTATGTATAAACATTGATCAGACAGAAGATAGAGAGCTATAAAGTAACATTGTTTATAAACATTGTCCAGACAAGAGATAGAGAGATATTAAATAACATTGTTTAAAAACATTTATCAGACGGGAGGTAGAGAGATACAAGGTAACATTGTTTATAAACATTGTTCAGACAAGAATGAAGAGAGATTCAAACAGAATGTACAAACCCCCAATTTCCTGTCTACATGTAATTTCTAGCGGCACATATATATATATAAATCTTTGCAGCTGCTGTTTTTAGCACTTTTTTTTCAACATTGTAATTAAATATAAATTATTTATAAATGTTGTGAAACAAATTCTGCAAAGTATAAATTGGTATAAAACAAGCAAAGTGTTATATTTAATATAAATGTGAGAATTATCCTGATCCGAGGTCTGCACACCGAGACTACACAATACAATATGAAGATCGATCGAAGTTCTTATGGGGTGAATGTTACAAACTGTATGAAGGCGGAAAAAGAAAACCTGTTTAGTCAAAGCTGATAAAAGACGATCACCTGGACATTAATCAGACCTTACATAACAGACGATCATCTGGACATCAATGAGACCTTACATAACAGACGATCACCTGGACATTGATGAGACCTTACATAACAGACGATCACCTGGACATTGAGAAGACCTTACATAACAGACGATCACCTAGACATTGAGGAGACCTTACATAACAGACGATCACCTAGACATTGAGGAGACCTTACATAACAGACGATCACCTAGACATTGAGGAGACCTTACATAACAGACGATCACCTAGACATTGAGGAGACCTTACATAACAGACGATCACCTGGACATTGATGAGACCTTACATAACAGACGATCACCTGGACATCAATGAGACCTTACATAACAGACGATCACCTGGACATTGATGAGACCTTACATAACAGACGATCGCCTGGACATTGATGAGACCTTACATAACAGACGATCGCCTGGACATCAATGAGACCTTACATAACAGACGATCACCTGGACATGGATGAGACCTTACATAACAGACGATCACCTGGACATGGATGAGACCTTACATAACAGACGATCACCTGGACATTGATGAGACCTTACATAACAGACGATCACCTGGACATTGAGAAGACCTTACATAACAGACGATCACCTAGACATTGAGGAGACCTTACATAACAGACGATCACCTAGACATTGAGGAGACCTTACATAACAGACGATCACCTAGACATTGAGGAGACCTTACATAACAGACGATCACCTGGACATTGATGAGACCTTACATAACAGACGATCACCTGGACATCAATGAGACCTTACATAACAGACGATCACCTGGACATTGATGAGACCTTACATAACAGACGATCGCCTGGACATTGATGAGACCTTACATAACAGACGATCACCTGGACATCAATGAGACCTTACATAACAGACGATCACCTGGACATTGATGAGACCTTACATAACAGACGATCACCTGGACATTGATGAGACCTTACATAACAGACGATCACCTGGACATTGATGAGACCTTACATAACAGACGATCACCTGGACATCAATGAGACCTTACATAACAGACGATCACCTGGACATTGATGAGACCTTACATAACAGACGATCACCTGGACATTGATGAGACCTTACATAACAGACGATCACCTGGACATGGATGAGATCTTACATAACAGACGATCACCTGGACATTGATGAGACCTTACATAACAGACGATCACCTGGACATCAATGAGACCTTACATAACAGACGATCACCTGGACATTGATGAGACCTTACATAACAGACGATCACCTGGACATCAATGAGACCTTACATAACAGACGATCACCTGGACATCAATGAGACCTTACATAACAGACGATCACCTGGACATTGATGAGACCTTACATAACAGACGATCACCTGGACATTGATGAGATCTTACAGAAAAGACGATCACGTGGGGGGGGAAGAGGACACAGGTGGAGGAGGAGGGGGAAGAGGGCACAGGAGGGAGAGGGGGAAGAGGGCACAGGTGGAGGAGGAGGGGGAAGAGGGCACAGGTGTAGGAGGAGGGGGACAAGGGCACAGGTGGAGGATTAGGGGGATGAGGGCACAGGTGGAGGAGGAGGGGGACGAGGGCACAGGTGGAGGAGGAGGGGGACGAGGGCACAGGTGGAGGAGGAAGAGGGTGCAGAAGGAGAGGGGAAAAAAGCACAAGAGGGGTGGGAAGAGGGTGTAGAAGAAGGAGGAAGGGGAAGAGGATGCAGGAAGAGGAGGCGGAAGTGGGCAGAGGAGGGAGAGGGGAAGAGGGCACAGGTGGAGGAGGAGGGGGAAGAGGGCACAGGAGGGAAAGGGGAAGAGGGCACAGGTGGAGGGAGAGGAGGAAGAGGGCACAGGTGGAGGGAGAGGGGGAAGAGGGCACAGGTGGAGGGAGAGGGGGAAGAGGGCACAGGTGGAGGGAGAGGGGGATGAGGGCACAGGTGGAGGGAGAGGGGGAAGAGGGCACAGGTGGAGGGAGAGGGGGAAGAGGGCACAGGTGGAGGAGGGGGACGAGGGCACAGGAGGAGGGAGAGAGGGAAGAGGGCACAGGTGGAGGAGGAGGGGGGCGAGGGCACAGGTGGAGGAGGGGGACGAGGGCACAGGTGGAGGAGGAAGAGGGTGCAGAAGGAGAGGGGAAAAAAGGACAAGAGGAGAGAGAAGAGGGTGTAGGAGGAGGAGGAAGGGGAAGAGGGGGAGAAAGTGTAGGAAGAGGAGGAGGGTGAAGAGGGAACAGAAGGAGGAGGAGAAGGAAGAAGAGGGTGCAGGAGGAGGGGGAAGAGCGCACAGAAGGAAAGAGAAAAGGGTGCAGAAAGAGGGAAAAGAGGACAAGAGGAGAGGGGAAGAGGATGCAGGAGGAAGAGGGCACATTAGTAATACAGGCAGACAACTGGCTGCTCTGTGCCTGGGAGGATATAGGTGTAAAGTATTTTGTCAGCCAGTCACATATCGGCTGGGTGTTGGGTGACTGCATTGGTGGGCCACATTGGGAAAAGAAGCCACATACTGTTTACCCTACCTCCAGTTTGGCAGACCCACCACTGCAGGACTTGCTCGCCCCTTAATACCGCCAGCACCGCACGGGGGGGAGGGGAATGGAACGATTTGCCTTCCACTCCATGGGTGGAGTGAATGTGTGTTTCTTTGGTTGCACATTATCTGTCGTGTAATAATTTAGCGGCATTCTGCGTACAGAAGGAAGTCCCAACAACTGTTCAACAACCAGTAAATGCTGTACTCCACAAACACAAACGTAAAAAAAACTTCAAAAAAAAACAACTTAAAAGGCCCTAGCAAGGCAAAATATCCCCTGACCCCCCAAAATGATATATATATACACTGTATAGAACCCTAAATGACTCATTACCAAAAGCCATCACTGTGCAGAAAATAAAAAGAATGCCGGGGGGACACAACACCCCCCAGCGAGCCGACATCCCCCCTTTAGTAAATCAGAGCCCAGAGCAATGACACAGAGTCCATGTAGTCCATGGCTGCAAAGAGGCTGCAAGAGATCCGCATGCTGAAATATGTACAAAAGCCTTCCTGATTACACCACATTTTTGTTACAACTCTCCAGAAAATGCCAGCATTGTGCCGCGCCAATATTGTGTATTTGTACAAACAATCTGCCGTTCTATACAGAGAAAAATTCGGCACTCAGAGGAGATTTCTACAAATTGTTGTCACGGAACGTTCACAGAAAACCCATTTACTGAGAGTCAATGGAGGTTTGTTTTCATGTCGCTTCCATTCAGCTGTTTATTTCCTGGGAACAATTTCACTTCCTGAGATAACGGGAGTTTTAAATGGCTGACGAGAAGAAAATGTAACATTGTATCAAAGAGTATCGACAAACTGAGTGCGGCGAGCGAGGAGAGTTCGGCGAGGAGAGTTCGGCGAGGAGGACACGAGGAGACTTGGGCTGGTTTGGATGGACAGCAGAGACGAGGCCTGGAACAGCAAAATTTCATTAAAGGGAAGGCAGAGATACAAATCTCACAGCCCCACATGAGTGTGCGCACAGGGTGTGCCGGGTGTGCCCAGGCACACCCTAATCACCCCATGCACTGCTGATTCCCACCTACTTCCTGGCACCCCCTGTCTCCTCCCTGCAGAGTTGCCAGCTTCCCACCAGCTGCTGTGGGGGATGTTTCAGGATGGAGAGCGGGGGGGGGGAGGGGCTTTTAAATATTTAATGTACCCCTTCCTTTTCTGGATGAACACAGTGGGTGATCGGTACCGATTTCTCCTGTGTTCATTCTTAACTGAAGCATAGTAAACTGTATGTTTGTTTGTGCGACATCAGGGGTCTGTTTAGACCAGGGGGGTCTCAAACTGGCGGCCCTCCAGCTGTTTTGCGAAACTGCAAGTCCCATCATACCTCTCCCTGTGGGATACATGCTTGGAACGGTCAGCCTTGCAATGCCTCATGGGACTTGTCGTTTCGCAAAAAAGCTGAAGGGACGCTAGTTTGAGACCCCTGGTTTAGACCCTTGATATTTCACCAAAGCCCCCCCCCCCCCCCCCCCCCAACGGGGCTTCTAAAAAAAAATGTAGAGAAAATAAAAAAATAATTGTAAAAAAAAAAAAATAATAAAAAAATAAAATAGTAAAAAAATAATAAAACAAAAATTTTTTTAAAAACTATCACAAAAATAAAACTGTAAAAGAATATAAAATAACAAAAAAAAATTGTAAAAAATAAATAATCACAAAAATAAAATTGTTATATAAATAATTATAAAATAACAAAAACAATTGTAAAAAATAATCACAAAAATAAAACTGTAAAAGATAATAAAATAACAAAAAAAATTGCAAAAAATAATCACAAAAATAAAACTGTAAAAGATAATAAAATAACAAAAAAAATTGCAAAAAATAATCACAAAAATAAAACTGTAAAAGATAATAAAATAACAAAAAAAATTGCAAAAAATAATCACAAAAATAAAATTGTAATATAAATTTTAAAATAACAAAAAAATATTGTAAAAAATAATTACAAAAATTAAATTGTAAAACAATAATAAAATAACAAAAAAAAAATGTAAAAAAACCCACAAAAATAAAATTGTAAAAAAATTATAAAATAACAAAAAAATATTGTAAAAAATAATTACAAAAATAAAATTGTAAAAAATTAAATAAAAAACTTCTGACACCGTCCACTGCCCTACTGGCTCCAATCTCTGCTCTACTCACAACTCTGCTGATATACACGCATGTGCGTTTGTGCTCTGGAGTGCAAACCCCAAGACAATAGTCTGTGCACACCAATGCACCCCCATATCCAGTTATTACCTAAAAAAACTAAAAACACAAGTGTCATGTATGTAGGTGGGGTGCAGCGTGGTGGGGTGCAGCGGGGTGCAGTGGCAATAACACACACAGTCCAGGCTGAATGTAATGTAAAGAATTTCTATTGAAGAAAGGCAAAGAAAGGAACCCTCAGCTGAACTGACAGAGCCTGTTAGGCAGTGGCGGCCCGTCCATTAGGGGCGCCGGAAGGCGCCGCCCCCTTTTTCCACAGCCGCCACCCCCATGCTCTATCCACAGACGCGATTTTTCAGGACACCGCCACCCTCTATTTCAGGCCCCTTTCAGGATGCCGGGCGCTTGAATTACAGCGGCGGGGGGTATTTTTTTGAAGCACCTAATTAGAGCTAGAGGCTTTAATAGGCTTCAAAATTGGGTGGGCTTGTGGTGCAGAGCATTGCACCAGGAGCCCACCCAGGTGTTACAAGAGCGAATGAATATTCAATATTGAAACACTAATCCTCAATCCGGCCAATCAGAAGCAGGTCTGAGACCCGTTTTCCAAAGAGTCCCATTTGGCCGCCAAGGAGGAGGGAGGAAACGGAAGCCACTGTGATGCCCGTGGAGAGTAGGGGAAGGGAAAGCCATCGCCGCTGAGCAAGGGAAGCCACCGGTGAAGCCCTGGAGAAGCGCTGCCCACCATAGATGGGGCAAGAGCACCAGGCCCATCCGACCGACTAACCAGAGAGGGGTTGGGGTGGTACTGTTTAATGCCCCCCCCAAAAAAAATTACCACCGGTCGCCATTGCTGTTAGGAGGGGCAGAATGCGGCCTAGTCATCGGGAAGATGTCTAGAGAAGTTGTGAACCCTACACTTTCCCTCCTCGTCTGGAACCTTTCCCTGCCACTACTTCTGTCCCTAACAGACAAGGTGCAAGTCCCAACGCAACTCACTCGCAATTGCACTCTAAGCCTGAAAGCCAGACTCTCCTTGACCCAAGATGGCTGCTAGAGTCACATGGGACAGCAGCATCCAATTGGATGGCTTCCCCAGTGACCCAGGAAACCATAGATGAACCATGTTCCTCTTGGCTTCCTCCCCAACTGCAATGCTGCTGCGCACGAGCGTCACCTACAGAAGAGAAAGCAGACTGCACCTGCCTACATGTACCTAAATGAAGGCCAAAGTGATGAGAGGGCTTCCCCTGAGGCTCTGGTCCAAACACCCCTGGATATGGTGACAGGGCATGTATGACACAGGTGCGGAAGGCCGAGGTTGCTGATGCTCCTGGAGGTAGTCAGCAGAGTCAGTCTCTAGCCGAGATTAGACATATGCACTGCCGAAAAATTCATTTTATTTCGTATTCATTTGATTCAATTTTTTTTTCCATTTTTCGGATCATTCCTAATTATCAAAATTCGTTATTTCGAATAAACTCGTAAATTCAGAAAAATTTGAATTTGGCACGTTCCATTCTTATAGATGCGGTATTCATTATATTTCGGTAATTTGGAAAAATTTTAATTCGGTACGTTCTATTCTTATAGATGCGGTATTCGTTATTTCGAAAATTCATAAATTCGGATAAATTCGTATTCATTACGTTCACTAACAGGCAGCCAAATTTGAAAGGAAATTTCAAAAACTATTATTTTAGATTTTATTATTATTATTAATAATAAAAAAAAAAAAACAACTATAATAATGGTTAATAATTTGTTACGTTCACTAACAGCCGAATTTGAAAGGCAATTCCAATACCTATAATTTTATAGATACAAGACAGGATTGATAAGGAAAGTCTGGAAGGTATCGGTGTCAAGTTGAAAGGCCAAGCTGGGGTCATGCACAGGTGAGCATTATATTTGGAGATGATGGAGAGGTCAGGAGCCCCTTTCAGGATGCCTGATGCATGTATTCCAATGGGGGGGGGGGTTTAAAGCTCCTGATTACAGTCAGAAGCTTTAAAATAGGGTAGGCTCAGGGCGCAGAGCATTGCGCTACAAGCCCACTCAGGTGTGTTACAATGTAATGCCCCGTACACACGACCGGTTTTGCCATCGGTATAAACTCCGAAGGTTTCTCCGACAGAACTCCATTCCATTCAAGCGGTCTTGCCTACACACAGTCAAACCAAAGTCCGAACGTATAGAACGCGGTGACATACAACACGTACAACGGGGCTAGAAAAAGGAAGTTCAATAGCCAGTAGCCAATAGCTTCCGTCTCGTACTTGCTTCAGAGCATGCGTCGTTTTTGGTCCGTTGGAACAGCATACAGACGATCTGTTTTCCCGATCGGATTTGGTTCCGTCGGAAATATTTAGAACATGTTCCATTTCTAGGTCCGTCAGAATTTTCAAAAAAAAAAGTCCGATGAGGCCTACACATGATCGGAATAGACGATGAAAGGCTTCCGTCTGACTTTTTCCGCTAGTGTGTACGCGGCTTTAGAGACCCGTTTCCCGATTGGCCCAAAAAGAGAAGCGTCCCGACTGGGCACCGAGGAGGAGGAAGGAAACGGAAGCCGCGGAGAGCAGGGGGAAGGGGAAGCCACCTCCCTCCGTGATGCCCGCGGAGAGCAGGGGGATGGGGAAGCTGCCCCCCATGATGCCCGCGGAGAGCAGGGGGATGGGGAAGCCGCTCCCCGTGATGCCCGAGGAGAGCAGGGGGAAGGGGAAGCCACCTCCCTTCGTGATGCCCACGGAGAGCAGGGGGAAGGGGAAGCCGCCCCCCATGATGCCCAGGGAGAGTATGGGAAAGGGTGAAGCCACCGCCGCCCCCCGTGATGCCCGCGTAGAGCAGGGGCAGCCGCCAGTGAAGTCCAGGAGAAGCGCTGCAAACCAGTAGAGGGGGTAAGTGCTCCGGACCCAACCAACCGACAGGGGGGGGATGGTGATGTAACTGTTTGCCGCCCCCCCAAAAAAAAATTACCACCGGCCGCCACTGTTAGTGAGGAATTGTTTTAAAGCTTTTTTACTAAATGTGAAGAGTTTATAATTATTTGAATGGAAAATTCTACTACAAAATGAACATAGATTCAGCTCAAACACATCAGAATGTTTTTTTCTTCTTGTTCTCAGATCCTCAGACAGACATCACAAAAAGCAAGCTAAGCGCTATACATAGAAGATGAAACACAGGTAATCATATTAGATAGAGATGCATCAAAGCATGTAAAACAATTATCGCCCGAATTGCTTCTATGTTGCTCTTTCCTATGTTTTCTTTTATAGCTGTGAGATAAATGTCACTCTATACAGTATGAACTCTTTTATTAATAACTATTCCTATTATTATCTTCCAGTGCTGGGACTCTGAGACCCCCTCGCCTTGTCAGGCAGCAATCATAAGAGCTGGAAAAGGGTCTTAAGGGAAATCTGTCACGGATGTGGAGAGGGATCTGTTCATATCCAGATGTAAGGTGCAGGTTGCAGAATTTAAAGCCATTCCTATTGTGACTTTGGGGGGGGGGATACGGGTCAGAAGTGGAATCCAGAATAGAGAAGGTAAATAGAGTGCAATGGAAAAATGGAATAATAGGAGTTTTAACTTACCATAAAATCTGTTTCTCTGAGTTCATTCACAGACACAGCCTTCTTAATTCAGAACCATATGGCTATATCGCCCCCTACAGGAGTAGGACACTAGGCAGAAAAAAAGACTTGGCTACGCCCATGGGCAGACCTAGGTAATATACACACCCCCCCCTCTGCTATAGGCCTTCAGTTATGTAACAAGCAGCACTAGAAGTACCGTATTTATCGGCGTATAACACGCGCCGGCGTATAACACGCACCCCAAGTTTAGGAGGGAATTTTAAGGAAAAAAACTTTTAGGAGGGAAGTTTAAGGAAAAAAAAACTTACATTTAAATGCCCATTAATGCAGCGTTATCGTGTCCATCTGCAGCCTTGTCAGTGAAGCCTTGCTTCAGTGTCCAGTGCAGCCTTGTCAGTGCAGCTTTGCCCCAGTGCAGAATTGTCAGTGCAGCTTTGCCCCAGTGCAGCCTTGTCCCCAGTGCAGCCTTGTCCCCAGTGTACATTACATGATCGCCGCCGACATACACAAGTTTATTGTGTATTTTTAAATATGGCGCCATGGAGTTCGGAGGGACTCGGCGGCGCTCGTTCACAGTCACGCCCAGTCCCTATGATGGACATAACAGAGGTCCAATGGCAGGACTGGACGGGACTGTGAACGGCGCCGAGAAGAGCCGAGAACCCTCGGCTATGTGTATCTTGGCTCCGCCCAGTCACTGTGTTCTTGGCGGCGCCATATTTAAAAATACACGCTATGTGAATGTCGGCGGCGATCGCTCCGATAGATCACAAAATAGCGGGGATAGGCATATAACACACACCCACGATTTTCCCCTGATTTTAAGGGGAAAAAAGTGCGTGTTATACGCCGATAAATACGGTATTAACAACTCCATAGATGGACGGGTGCTGTGTCTGTCAATGAACTCAGAGAAATGGATTTTACGGTAAGTCAAAAATCCTATTTTCTTATTCGTTCATTGACAGACATAGCCTTCTTTATTCAGAACCAAAGGGATGTCCCAAAGCAGTGCCAGACATGAGGGGTGGGGCAGCCAACAAAAAAACAGGCCAACCAGACAACCTCAAGCTCAGCGAGAACAACTGGAGCACAACCTAAACAGCAAATAAAAAAAAAACCTTCATGAGGGAAAAACCTTCTAGACCACAGCCTGCAGAACCTTGCGGCCAAAAGAAGCATCCGCAGATGCTAGCACATCCACCTTGTAAAACCACCTTGTAAAATTTAGTGAAGGTGTCCACCAACGACCAGGTGGGCGCCTTGCAAACTTGCTTCACTAACGCCTGATGACGGAAGGCCCAGGAGGCACTTAGCGCCCGAGTAGAGTGCGCCTTCAATGGGAAGGGAGGAACCCGACCCTTGGTAGAATAGGCCTGAGTCACCATCTGTCTGATCCATCTAGAAATGGTCGCTGAGGAAACATAGCCCCTTCTATGGTCTGTCTGTGATCATGAACAGGGAGCCTGACTTCCGAAAAGACTCAGTGGCCGCCAAATACATCCTGATCGTCCGTACCACATCTAAGGTGTGCAAGGCAAATTCCCTCGGATGTTGTGGCCTGGGACACAGAGAAGGCAACACAATGTCTTCATTTAAATGGAAATCAGAGACAACCTTTGGAAGGAATGAAGGACAAGGATGAGGAACCACCTTGTCCTTATGAATCACCAGGGAGGGTGTGCGACAGGATAGCGCCGCCAACTCCGACACCCTGCGAGCAGAAGTAATAGCCACCAAGAAGGCCACCTTCTGTGATAGCGTGAGCAGGGGAATTTCTCTAATATTTTCAAACGGAGGCTTCTATAGAACCGAAAAGTACCAGATTCAAGTCCCACGGTGGCAAGGGAGATCGCACTGGTGGAACCACATGTCGCACTCCCTGAATGAAGGTACACACCAGGGAATCCAAACCCAGGTTGAAAGAAAACCGCCAAGGCTGACACCTGGCCCTTGACAATACTCAAGGCCAAATTCTTTTCAACGCCCCTCTGAAGAAAAGTCAAAATTCAAGCCACCGAAAAGGAACGTGGGTGAAACCCCACTGACTCACACCATGAAATGTACGCTTTCCACGTCCGATGATATACCTTCCTGGAAGTAGACTTCCTAGCTTTGAGTAGTGTCGGAATCACCGACGCAGATAAGCCCCTATCCTTCAACACCTGGCTTTCAACAGTCATGCCGTTAAAGCCAGCGATGGTAAAGCAGGGTGGAAGATCAGCCCTTGGGATAGCAGATCCTCCCTGAGAGGCAGCTGGCAGGGGGCATCTGCGACCAGACGCACCAGGTCGGCGTACCAGGACTGACAAGGCCAATCCGGGGCCACTAGAATGACCGGAATTCCTTCGGCCTTGATCCTGCGCAACAGCTGCGGCAGAAGCTTGAGAGGAGGAAAGGCATAGATCAGACAATACTGGCCCCACGGAGCCAACAGAACGTCTGATGCATCCGCCAGAGGGTCCCGAGACCTGGCCACAAACCTCTGCACCTTCCTGTTGTTTCGGGATGCCATCAGATCTACCTCTGGAGATCCCCAGCTTAGACAGATCTGTTGAAATATCTCCTGATGAAGGGACCACTCCCCTTGGTCCACTACTTGGCGACTAAGGTAATCTGCCAGTTGTTCACTCCTGGCGGGAATGGCCGGGACGAAACGCTCTGCCCACCGTAGAATGCTAGCTACTTCCAGGCCGGCTAACACACTCCTTGTCCCTCCCTGGTGGTTGACATTGGCCACTGCCGTGGCATTGTCTGACCGGATCCATATCAGGAGCCCCTGAAGTCGATCCGTCCAATGATCCAGACAGAGTCTGATGTTGATAGGTAGCCTGGATTCCTCTAGCATCCAGTGACCCTGAGCCGAGCTCAGGCCCAGGACTCCTCCCCACCCGGACAGACTGGCATCGTTGGTGACCACCGTCCAGTACAGAGGGAGAAAGGATTTCCCCTGCCGTAGAGCCAGGGAACGAAGCCACCAGATCAGGGACCCTTTGGTTCCTTGACTTTAATCGGACTGTCCAGAGACTCGGAACATTTGTCACATTTTAACAAGATCTCCTTTTGCAGGGGTCTCGTATGGAACTGAACTGGACCGTCTCAAACGTAGACACCATCAGGCCTAGCACCCGCATGCAAGTCCGCAGGAAGACCCACCTGCTGGACAGCAGTAAGCAGGTTGCCGCCTGTAATTTCTGGAGTTTGTCCTGCGGAAGGACCACTCTGGCCCGAGCAGAATCCAGTGCCAGACCCAGATAAACCAATTTCCGAACTGGAATCAACGCAGACTTTTGGTAATTTATCAGCCACCCAATATCTGCCAGAGTCTGAACAGTGATCTCCACATCGCCCCTCAGAACACTGGGGACTCTGTTTGCAGCAGAAGGTCGTCCGAGTAGCCCAGAACAGCAATTCCCCACTGACGCAGCAGCGCCAGAACCGGGGCCAACACTTTGGTGAAGACCCCAGGAGTGGAGGCGAGACCAAAGTGTAACACCGCAAACTGATAATGCTCTTCTCCCACAGCAAAGCGGAAGAACCGCTGGTGCTTCTGCACCAATCGGAATGTGCAAGTAGGCATCCCTAATGTCTATGGAAGCAAGAAAGTCACCCTGATGAAGAGATGCCACCACGGAGCGAATGGATTCCATTCTGAACTTCCGCACAAAGCGGTTCAGGGCCTTGAGGTCCAGAATCGGACATATCCGACACCAGAACCAGGACAATCACCCCTTGGAGCAATAGGCCTTGCACCTCGCCCCAGAGGGCTAACAAGCGGTCCGGAGACAGATGCAGATTGGACAGAAAAAATCTGCTTGGGGGACATGTCTGGAACTCGATCTTGTAGCAGACAGAATCACTTCGTGGACCAGCTTGGCATTTATCAGAGAGGTCCACGGGCTCAGAAACCACCAAAGACGTCCCCCCACCCGGACTGCGGGTGAGGGCACCTCTTCATGCCGAAGGAGCCTTATCTGGGGTCTGAAGAAACCCGCTCTTGGTTTGCCCGACCAGGGTCGCTTGTAGCCTCCCGAGGGGGGCTTAAAATACTTCGAGCCCTGAGGGACGAAAAAACTTTCTGTGCGCCGAGTATTTTTCATCGTCAGGGTGGCAAGGATGTGTAGCTCCAGTCCACGATCGGGCGTGTCAGCGGAAAGTATTGATAGTTTTAAAAGACTCTTGTGCGTGCATCTCAGTGAACACAATATACAGGGATATGGGAAATAATTATCGGCATGAACACACCCAAACAGGTTGAACTGGATGGACCAGTGTCTTTATTCAACCTTACCAACTATGTAACTATATACAGTATTTTAACATAGCTCTGCCTGGGGAAGAGCTCAGGTAAGGAGAGAAAAAATTGTAATAAATCTTCATCTGGGGCAAAGCCAAGAAGAGGAAAGAACACTCTGGAAGGTTATTTCAAACATTTATGACCTTCCCCCAACTCACCTCACTGGGCCTAGTCCTCATGGCTCATAAAGGTGTATATTCATGACTCATACTCATAACTCAAATTATTTGAACAGGACTCAGAGAATAAGAGAGCTCTTAGCAAAGGCTTTCCCTGGGCAGAGCTCAAACGATGGAAAGCACACACTCCAACACATCTCCATACGGGGCAGAGTCCAGAGGAGGAAAGAACACACTGAATGGTTGTTCCAAAGATTTATGACCTTCCCCCAGCTCACACCACTGGGCCAAGTCCTCAGCAATTGGCTGGCAAGGATAAATATTCATAACTAACTTTATTAAGGGTTCTCACCCAGACTCTAGAATATTCATGTTGCAGTATAAACACAGCTCCCGGTGGACAGGATCCTTACAGCAGCTCACTCTGAGCAGGGGACAGAGGAAAAGAGAGCTCCCAGGGCAAGCTCCCTCTGGGAGACCACAGGATGGAAAGAACATACTCTAACACATCTTCACCTAGGGAAAAATCCCAGAGGAGGACAGGAAGTGTCATGGTGGTCAAGGGTCAGGCTTGGAGACCAGTATCTATAGCAGTAGAGAGGCTCCCACCGACCAGCTGGATAAGAACACAAGCAGATCCCCTTGGTGGATGACGCAGACTCACCCGAGGTGTGGGGGCCTAAGCACTAACTGGTGTTCACCAGAGCTCCTGATGGTGGAGATGGATTTTGCTGTGTGTTAGTACCAAGTTGTGGTCCCCAGAATCACCTCACCAGAAAGGGGGCAACCCAGGGTCCAGTAGCAGATATAGCAGGTAGGGATCGAGCAGAAGCTAGATTGTAAGCTCCTTGAGGGCAAGGATAGAAAATAAGTTGAATAAACCCCTTTTGCCCGTGCACCCTGGACCAAAAATATATCAATTGTAAATACAAATAATATTATTAGTGCAAAGAGCAGCCCGTAGTGAGACCGAAGGTCTAATTTATGAAAAGAAAAAAACGTGTATTAAATTTTCCATACCGTGCTCCTATATGCAAATAAACTTGTGTAATTTAATTATATTCTAAATGCAATAATAAACCATAACCAGATGTCTCCAGTTAAGTAAAAGTGAAATATTTCTTGTTTAACGTGAAGAATTTAAGTGCCTTCTTCCTCCGATTAAAAGGCAAATATCCTACTCAGACATGACACCCATTAAAGGTAGTCAAATAAAGCATGGGTACAAAGAGATGTATCCTCCAATGGAAAAACGGGCCCAAACGATTAGGTTCATAAATCAAATAGAGAAGGGAGAACTCCTCATGGTGTAGCTTGTAACAATTTATTACTCAATAAAATATATGCACTTATAGTTCAGTAAAACTTTAAATGCCTGTAAAACACCCAGCAAGCACCTGCGTTCCAAAGGGGTGCCGGAAGTGACGTCAGACGTTGCTGACGAAACACGTCGTGTCGGTTAGTGTGTGACACGTCACTTCCGCCATCCCTTTGGAATGCAGGTGCCTGCTTGGTGTTTTATGGGCCTTTTTAAGTTTTACTGAACTGTATGTGCATATATTTATGAGTAATAAAAAGGTACAAGCTACACCATGAGGTGTTCTCTCTTCTCTCTTTGATATTTATGAACCTAATCTTCATTGGCGGATATATCGTTTGGGGCCGTTTTTTCCATTGGAGGATACATCTCTTTGTACCCATGCTTTACTTGACTACCTCTAATGTGTGTCATGTCTGTTTGATAAGTAAGATGTTTGCCTATTGGTGGAAGAAGGCACTTCAATTCTCCCCTTTAAACAAGAAATATTCACTTTCACTTGACCGGAGACATCTGGTGGCGGTTTATGGACTTTATTATTGCATTCAGAATATAATTAAATTACACGTGTTTATTTGCATATAGGAGCACGGTATGGAAAACTTAATATACTGCATATACTCAAGTATAAGCCGAGTTTTTCAGCACTTTTTTTGTGCTGAAAGTGCCCCCCTCGGCTTATACTCGAGTCACTGTGTGCCATCTCTGCATACCTGATCTCCGTGTCATGCAGACGGCAGCCGACCAGTGTACAAAAGCCACGCCTCCTCCTTGTCCTCGTCTGTGATAGGCGGAACACTCAGTTTCCCCAGCAGTGAGTCAGTGTTCCGCCTATCACGGACGTCCTCTCGTCCTTATCCCACAGACGAGGACGAGAGGATGTCTGTGATAGGCGGAACACTGAACACTGACTGCTGGGAAACTGAGTGTTCCGCCTATCACAGACGAGGACGAGGAGGAGGCGTGGCTTTTGTACACTGGTCGGCTGCCCGTCTGCATGGCACGGAGATCAGGTAGGCAGATCGGCATCTTTCCTGTTATTGTTTGCAGACTTTTTCCATAAAATGCTATAGTCCTTGAGCTCTGCATAAAAAGCTCATTCACATCTCTAGACGGACACCTACTGTTCAGGGATTTTCACTTGTGCAATGTTTTTTTAAATCACCAGCCTTCTTGTTTAATCCCTTCTCAGTCATTCTTGCTCTGCTATTGAGATTTCAGTCAGCAGTTATTGAGTGCCTTTGTGAAAATAATTGGGTACAAATTGACAGTTTTCATATAATACCTATTTATCTTTCTCCTGGACTGATTAACCTGCAGCAAGAAGCGATCTTGTATTTCATTTAATGATTGCAGCACACAGTGAAGTGAACTGTAGTTTATACTGTAAATGAATCCATACTTATTAGATTTTTTTTTTTTGGCAGTTCATAAATTAAAGTATGCAAATCGGCACAGGGAGGCTGCCATCGGCACAGGGAGGCTGCAATGGGCACAGTGAGGTATGCAATGGGCACAGTGAGGCTGCAGATGGGCATTGTTGACCCTCTTTTCCACTTACAGTAGCTGCTGCATTTCTCACCCTCAAGTTTTTGTGGTAAATTAGGTGCCTCGGCTTATATTCGGGACAGCTTATACTCGAGTACCGTATATACTCGAGTATAAGCCGAGTTTTTCAGCACATTTTTTTTGTGCTGAGAAAGCCCCCCTCGGCTTAAACTCGAGTCAAGCACTTTTCTGCAGCAGAGAATGACATTTTTTGAACCGACTTTGGGGCCCCTTATATACCCCAAATTTGGTGTGCAAATCCAGTGGAACTAGCACTACAACATATCCTAGCACCAAGTGGCCCCGAGATACGGGGACCCAAATTCGGTTTGGAAAATGTCATTCTCTGCTGCAGAAAAGTGCTTGATATTTTCCAAACCAAATTTGGGGCCCCCCATCTCAGGGTCACTTGGTGCTAGGAACCCCAGCTTTGGATATGTTGTAGTGCTAGTTCCACCTGGGTTCCTAACACCAAGAGGCCCCAAGATATGGGGCCCCAAATTCGGTCAACTGTGTCCATCTGCAGCAATGTCATTTTGGGACCCTTAGGGTCCAGAGACCCCAAATTTTAGAAACCCTTAACTACCGAGTTTGAGGACAATAACTACAACATAAGATTTACAGACAAAAGGGAGAGGGAAAAGGGGTTAAAATAACCCAGGGACTTTTAAGGTGCTTGTATTTTAAGATAAATAGAGTAGATAAACATGTATGACTTATCCATAAAAAAAGATTTTTATTACAATTAATTACTTTAATTACAATTAATTACATTACTTCGGGATGCAGGGACCATTCCCCTGGCAACAATTTTTGGCGACTTAGGAAGTCTGCCTGCCAATTGTCCACCCCCGGTATAAACACTGCCGAAAGAAACGGCACATGCTTTTCTTCCCAAGTCAATATGTGATTTACTTCTTTTTGGGCTGCCCAGCTCCTGGTACCTCCCTCGTGGTTGATATATGCCACTACCGTGGAGTTGTTGGACTGGACTCGGACAGGAAGTCCCCGCAACCGGGATGTCCAGAAGCGCAGAGCCAGACAAACTGCCTGAATCTCCATAGATTGATGGGCAAGGTCCTTTCTGCCTGGGACCATACTCCCTGGACACATGCCTCCTCCAGGACTGCTCCCCAGCCGAGACGACTGGCGTCCCTAGTTACCACTCTCCAGGCTGCTGGTGAAAAAGATTTTCCCTTTTTCAAATTGCTGGTTCTTAACCACCAAGAGAGGCTCCGTTGTACCTGTGGAGATAGAACCATAGGATGATCTAAGGTTCAAGCAGACCTGTCCCAGGCTTCCGGAATACTGTTCTGGAACACCCTGGAGTGGAACTGTGCATATGGAATTGCGTTGAAGGATGACACCATCTTGCCCAGCAACCTCATGCACAGCCGAATAGACAATCTTTGTTCTTTTTTCACCCTCTGGACGAGTTCCACTATGGAAACGATCTTTAAGGGGGGTAAAAACACCCTTTCTTGGGCGGTGTCCAAGACCAGACCCAGATACACCAAGACTTGAGTCGGACAAAGGGCTGATTTGTCCACATTTAGAATCCAACCTAGGAGTTGTAAAACCCGCACTGTTCTTGACACGTTTTGGATCAGGATGGGGCAAGAGCGATCCCTCAGGAGAAGATCGTCCAGATATCCTACCACGGAGATTTTCTGGGACCTTAGAGATGCCAACACCGGGGCCAGAATCTTTGTGAAAACCCTGGGGGCCGTGGCTAGACCGAATGGCAGTGCACGAATTTTACTAAGGTTTTTTCAGCGGAAAACAGAGGGAGAATAAATAAAAAATTCCCAAAGGGAGTAATCACCGTCCCAAGCAGCAGGGCCTGTTTTACCAGGCCCAATCTTCCCCCATCATGGTGGGTAGCGCCTCTGAGGACCTTCAAGGACCGGGTCCCCCATTCTTTGGGGTCCACACCCTTGGACCTGTAAGGCACCCTTCTGGTTTACCTTGGGCAAGTTTGATCAGGAATACCAACTTTACAAGGGTCCAGCGCCATATAGGACACGTTACAGACAAAACCTCGCTCTTGAACCGAGGCTCGGGTACCATCCACTTTAGCTTTCTTATGCCATCCGAATGGATGCAATTATAACGTCCTCACTGGAAAATCATTTGAAGAATTTTTAAGAGCTTCAACAGCCATGACCATCACCTTCAAGACACTGGCGAAAAAACTGAGGTACTTCCTGTATAGGAGGGGTTATATGAGAGGAACCATCTTACTATTGGTTGCCAGTGTCCAATCACCTAAAGGTAGCGTATAACCCAAATAGTCATTATTATGGTGCTCTGTGTCCCGTGATGTACGATAAAGAAAATAATAAGAAAAGGAACATGAATGAGATGTCATATTGCATAGTAAAATTTACAATTGAAAAGTATGTAGATATATATATATGGATAGCATGTCATACACGAACTATAACCAACAGAAGAAATCAAGAAAATCAACAGATCAAACAGCAAATCAACAAATCAGAATTTGTAATCTTACCAGGCTGCCAAAGATTGAATATGAATTATACTTGGTAAAAATATTGCAGATGAATAACATCAGAGATACACAAGCATCATGTAGGTCTCTCAAGTAAAAGCACCCGTCCAAAATGGCCACAGAAGGACATAGAATTGGTATATCCTTAATAAAAAGGACAAAAAAAGTATAAGGGATGGAATAAACAATTAATGTTAAAAAGGGGGGCATCAAGTCTGAGCACCATGTTTACATAAAGTTTACCTTCTGTAGAATCAAAAAACTTTTTTGCTAGAGGTAAAGAATCCTCATTACAATTGTGAAAAACGATATTGAATCAATATGACAGATGGGTGGCAGGTGATCACTGATAGGTGATGATGGTGTGATGGGTGGTGGTCACTGATGGGTGACAGGCCACGGACGGTGACGGGTGATGGTCACTGATGGGTGACAGGCCACGGACGGTGACGGGTGATGGTCACAGATGGGTGACAGGCGACGGTCACTGATGGGTGACAGGCAGGGGCGGACTGACCATTGAGCGACTCGGGCACTGCCCGAGGGCCCTGGGCCACTAGGGGGCCCCATCAGGTTTGCAATGGGCACAGTGAGGTATGCAATGGGCACAGGGAAGCTGCAGATGGGCATTGTTGACCCTCTTTTCCACTTACAGTAGCTGCTGCATTTCTCACCCTCAAGTTTTTGTGGTAAATTAGGTGCCTCGGCTTATATTCGGGACAGCTTATACTCGAGTACCGTATATACTCGAGTATTAGCCGAGTTTTTCAGCACATTTTTTTTGTGCTGAGAAAGCCCCCCTCGGCTTAAACTCGAGTCAAGCACTTTTCTGCAGCAGAGAATGACATTTTTTGAACCGACTTTGGGGCCCCTTATATACCCCAAATTTGGTGTGCAAATCCAGTGGAACTAGCACTACAACATATCCTAGCACCAAGTGGCCCCGAGATACGGGGACCCAAATTCGGTTTGGAAAAGGTCATTCTCTGCTGCAGAAAAGTGCTTGATATTTTCCAAACCAAATTTGGGGCCCCCCATCTCAGGGCCACTTGGTGCTAGGAACCCCAGCTTTGGATATGTTGTAGTGCTAGTTCCACCTGGGTTCCTAACACCAAGTGGCCCCAAGATATGGGGCCCCAAATTCGGTCAACTGTGTCCATCTGCAGCAATGTCATTTTGGGACCCTTTGGGTCCAGAGACCCCAAATTTTAGAAACCCTTAACTACCGAGTTTGAGGACAATAACTACAACATAAGATTTACAGACAAAAGGGAGAGGGAAAAGGGGTTAAAATAACCCAGGGACTTTTAAGGTGCTTGTATTTTAAGATAAATAGAGTAGATAAACATGTATGACTTATCCATAAAAAAAGATTTTTATTACAATTAATTACTTTAATTACAATTAATTACATTACTTCGGGATGCAGAGACCATTCCCCTGGCAACAATTTTTGGCGACTTAGGAAGTCTGCCTGCCAATTGTCCACCCCCGGTATAAACACTGCCGAAAGAAACGGCACATGCTTTTCTGCCCAAGTCAATATGTGATTTACTTCTTTTTGGGCTGCCCAGCTCCTGGTACCTCCCTCGTGGTTGATATATGCCACTACCGTGGAGTTGTTGGACTGGACTCGGACAGGAAGTCCCCGCAACCTGGATGTCCAGAAGCGCAGAGCCAGACAAACTGCCTGAATCTCCATAGATTGATGGGCAAGGTCCTTTCTGCCTGGGACCATACTCCCTGGACACATGCCTCCTCCAGGACTGCTCCCCAGCCGAGACGACTGGCGTCCCTAGTTACCACTCTCCAGGCTGCTGGTGAAAAAGATTTCCCTTTTTCAAATTGCTGGTTCTTAACCACCAAGAGAGGCTCCGTTGTACCTGTGGAGATAGAACCATAGGATGATCTAAGGTTCAAGCAGACCTGTCCCAGGCTTCCGGAATACTGTTCTGGAACACCCTGGAGTGGAACTGTGCATATGGAATTGCGTTGAAGGATGACACCATCTTGCCCAGCAATCTCATGCACAGCCGAATAGGCAATCTTTGTTCTTTTTTCACCCTCTGGACGAGTTCCACTATGGAAATGATCTTTAAGGGGGGTAAAAACACCCTTTCTTGGGCGGTGTCCAAGACCAGACCCAGATACACCAAGACTTGAGTCGGACAAAGGGCTGATTTGTCCACATTTAGAATCCAACCTAGGAGTTGTAAAACCCGCACTGTTCTTGACACGTTTTGGATCAGGATGGGGCAAGAGCGATCCCTCAGGAGAAGATCGTCCAGATATCCTACCACGGAGATTTTCTGGGACCTTAGAGATGCCAACACCGGGGCCAGAATCTTTGTGAAAACCCTGGGGGCCGTGGCTAGACCGAATGGCAGTGCACGAATTTTACTAAGGTTTTTTCAGCGGAAAACAGAGGGAGAATAAATAAAAAATTCCCAAAGGGAGTAATCACCGTCCCAAGCAGCAGGGCCTGTTTTACCAGGCCCAATCTTCCCCCATCATGGTGGGTAGCGCCTCTGAGGACCTTCAAGGACCGGGTCCCCCATTCTTTGGGGTCCACACCCTTGGACCTGTAAGGCACCCTTCTGGTTTACCTTGGGCAAGTTTGATCAGGAATACCAACTTTACAAGGGTCCAGCGCCATATAGGACACGTTACAGACAAAACCTCGCTCTTGAACCGAGGCTCGGGTACCATCAACTTTAGCTTTCTTATGCCATCCGAATGAATTATACTTGGTAAAAATATTGCCGATGAATAACATCAGAGATACACAAGCATCATGTAGGTCTCTCAAGTAAAAGCACCCGTCCAAAATGGCCACAGAAGGACATAGAATTGGTATATTCTTAATAAAAAGGACAAAAAAAGTATAAGGGATGGAATAAACAATTAATGTTAAAAAAGGGGGGCATCAAGTCTGAGCACCATGTTTACATAAAGGTTACCTTCTGTAGAATCAAAAAACTGTTTTGCTAGAGGTAAAGAATCCTCATTACAAATGTGAAAAACGATATTGAATCAATATGACAGATGGGTGGCAGGTGACAGTCACTGATAGGTGATGATGGTGTGATGGGTGATGGTCACTGATGGGTGACAGGCGATGGTCACTGATGGGTGAGACGCCACGGACGGTGACGGGTGACGGTCACTGATGGGTGATGGGTGACAGGGAAGGGCGGACTGATCATTGAGCGACTCGGGCACTGCCCGAGGGCCCTGGGCCACTAGGGGGCCCCATCAGGGTTGCCAGCCTCAGTAAGACCAGGGACAGTATGTATAAATCTGTGTTTTTTCTACATCTGTCTGTGTATACTATGTGTACATGTATGTGTATACTGTGTGATTGTATACTGTGTGTGTGTGTATACTGTGTGGCCTCATAATCTCTGATTGCCTGGGGGCCCCATAATCTCCTATTGCCCGGGGGCCCCATGAGTTATCAGTCCGCCCCTGGTGACAGGCCACGGTCACCGATGGGTGACGGGTGCACTGCTGACGGTCACTGATGGGTGACGGGTGACAGGGCATGGTCACTGATGGGTGACGGGTGACAGGGCACGGTCACTGATGGGTGACAGGGCACGGTCACTGATGGGGGATGGGTCACAGGGCACGGTCACTGATGGGTGACAGGTGACAGGGCATGGTCACTGATGGGTGATGGGTGACAGGGCATGGTCACTGATGGGTGACGGGTGACAGGGCACGGTCACTGATGGGTGACGGGTGGCAGGGCACGGTCACTGATGGGTGACGGTTGCACTGCTGGTGGTCACTGATGGCAGTCTCTTATGTGACAGACTTTTATGTGGTGATTGTTGGGTGACAGATGACAATTGGGGGGGCGATGGCACAGGTGTGGTGTTGGTGCAGACACTACTAAACACAGATCTGTAACTCACTGCTCCTGGCTCTTCTCTCCTCACACTGGAAACGGTGCTGGTAAGAGCTGGTAACAGCTAGTCACCGCTCTGTGTTTACATTAAGTGATCGGCTGTGAATGAATCACAGCCGATCACGTGGTACACAGCCCTGGCCAATGGCTGTTTACTATCATCGGTGACGAGCAGTGTTCCCGGGAACACGCCGCCACCGACGTGCACACGCGGCGCGCTCACGATCGAGCGCATGCGCCGCGCAATGTGGGGAGTCACCATTCGTGACTGGCCGTGACTTCATCACGGCCGATCACGTGGTAAACAGCCATGCCCAGTGGCTGTTCACCCCTGTCGGTGACGGGCGGCGTCTCGGTGACACGCCGCCACCGACAGTACAGGGCTGCGCGCACACGATCGCGCGCATGCCCTGTTTAAACGGGCTCACGTCATATGACGTCTGCCCAGAACTAGAGCCTTACTGTCCCGCCGTCATATGACAGTGGGCGGTAGGCTAGTGGTTAAATGGGTTTTCGTTAATTCTGATGTTTCCAAATTAACAAATGTGTCGAAATTCGTTAAAAAATCCAATTCAGAACGAAACAAATTACACATGTCTATTTTTGCATGTTACAACAGCAGCTACCAACAGGCTCATTCACGTACCACTATAGCGCGGGTGATTTTTGGGCAATTATGGTCCCCACAAAAGGTTTCTTTGTAAAATATTTTATATCCTTTATAAAAAAAAAAAATAAAATAAAAAAAAAAAAAGTCTATAAACAATTTAAAAAGACTGGCCCAGAACCATTATAGGGTCCCATTAAGCATGAAACTCGATGCAACAATCCTACAAGTTATCCGTTCCCCACGCCGGCTCATTTTCATCTAACCGACTCCTGCCGTCAAAAGCTGTCAATTCACGCACCAGCTCGGGCGCCATTATTTTACATGTTTAAAAAAATCGACGACAATGTGCCAGAAGGGGAGCGAATGACTTTTTTGCACGGCGGGACATGTGCATTAGCATTGTTGTCAATGAGCATTATTGTGTTGAACAGATTACTCTTTGTTTAGTCTGTGATTAACGAACGCTGGATGGGAGACAAGACCGTAAATCGAACATATTTGATTTAAAGCTTAGGCAACACACGCCTGACAATGAATGGAGAGCGTTCCAAAGTCCAGATGGAATTGGTTTATGCCGCATTATTTTATACGGTTATCACTGTCTACATATTTGTCCTGTCACCACGTATCTCCGAGTTTACATTTCCATTACCTTAATGCAAAGGAGCAATCAATAAAAGGTTCAGGAAGAGAGAAGCCAGGGGTGTCTGATTGAGATGGGTGTGGAAGGAGGAAGCCAGCCAAGAGATTTGGCAGGAAAGGCCGAATTCTCCCCCTGTGTGGCTGTAAGCTCTTGGCCTGTGAATCGCAAGGGCTGTCGTCCTTTTTCGGCTTCTCTTGACAGCCTATCCAGCTAATGCCGGGAGACAGCCGCCAGATGGGAATGGTTACCCTTGGCAAAGGCAGAGCTCCGAAAAAAAAAACGGGATCAAAGAGAAGCAAATGTGGGAGGGAAGAGCTTTAATGACGCTTTAACGTTGCTCCAGAAAACATCTAAGAAGGAAAAAAAAGGAGTTAAGAGAGAAGACAAAGAGGAAAATCATAAAAGATGGGAAACAAGGGAAGAATACAAAACAGCTTTGGCTTTTCGGAGTATAGAAGCTTCCAAACCCCAAAATCTTGAAGGATAATTGTGTCTTGTAAAGAGGAAATTGTAACCATTGAAGAAGAACATTTGCAAACTGGAAGAACTTAGGCAGCCGCAATGTTTTCTCTGAAGGAACAAACAGGCATGAACAACAAAGTTATTGCTCCATTAGATAGACTGGAATGATTCAAAACCACGAAAAACCCACTGCGTGGCGAGCTCAGCGAGAAACCAAGGTGACCTTCTGAATAGGAAGCGACGGGCAGATAAGCTCACATTGAATGCAGTATACAAGAGCCGTACTGAAAGTAATGCAAATGTAGTATTACTCACTCATGCAGGAGCCCCGCAGCTAAAGGTTCCACGGGCCTTTTCCCGTAGTTGCACCCGGAGCCAGGGCACACAGCCACAGTCACTTCTTTTGGCTCAATGAACAGTCTAGGGCACGCGTGTCAACAGGGCTGTTGCAAGGACACCCTAGGTGAAACCTCATTTTGCTGTCCCTGCCTTGGCTCCACCCCTGACTCCACCCCCTTTGCCCTGCCCATGTATACCCCACCTTTTTAAGGAAGTGCCCATCAAAAGCAGCCTCACCAGCTCCCATCAATGCAGCCTCACCAGCACCCATCAAATGCAGTCTACCAGCGCCCATCAAATGCAGCTCCACCAGCGCCCATCAAATGAAGTCTACCAGCACCCATCAAATGAAGCCTACCAGTGCCCATCAAATGCAGTCCACCAGCGCCCATCAAATTCAGCCTCACCAGCGCCCATCAAATGCAGCCTCACCAGCGCCCTTCAAATGCAGCCTCACCAGTGCCCATCAAATGCAGTCCACCAGCGCCCATCAAATGCAGCCTGTCCCTGCCTTGGCTCCACCCCTGACTCCACCCCCTTTGCCCTGCCCATGTATACCCCACCTTTTTAAGGAAGTGCCCATCAAAAGCGGCCTCACCAGCTCCCATCAATGCAGCCTCACCAGCACCCATCAAATGCAGTCTACCAGCGCCCATCAAATGCAGCTCCACCAGTGCCCATCAAATGAAGTCTACCAGCACCCATCAAATGAAGCCTACCAGCGCCCATCAAATGCAGTCCACCAGCGCCCATCAAATGCAGCCTCACCAGCGCCCATCAAATCCAGCCTCACCAGCGCCCATCAAATGCAGCCTCACCAGCGCCCATCAAATGCAGTCCACCAGCGCCCATCAAATGCAGCCTACCAGCGTCCATCAAATGAAGTCTACCAGCACCCATCAAATGAAGCCTACCAGCGCTCATCAAATGCAGTCCACCAGCGCCCATCAAATGCAGCCTCACCAGCGCCCATCAAATGCAGCCTCAACAGTGCCCATCAAATACAGTCCACCAGCGCCCATCAAATGCAGCCTCACCAGCGCCCATCAAATGCAGCCTCAACAGTGCCCATCAAATACAGTCCACCAGCGCCCATCAAATGCAGCCTCACCAGCGCCCATCAAATGCAGTCCACCAGCGCCCATCAAATGCAGCCTCACCAGCGTCCATCAAAAGCAGAATCACCAGCGCCCATCAAATGCAGCCTCACCAGCGCCCATCAAATTCAGCCTTCCCAGCGCCCATCAATGCAGCCTATCAGTGCCCTTTAAATGCAGCCTCACCAGCGCCCATCAAATGCAGCCTCACCAGTGCCCATCAATGAATGTTTGCTTGCTTCCATTCATTCAGGAGTTGGACATTATGTGCGAGCAGAGCGGCGGCTGCCTGCTGATGCTGAGACTTATTTGCTTGCTGCAAAGAGAAGAGAGTAGGAACACCAGTGGCTGGGCGCCCTAGGCAGTAGTGCGCCCTAGGCGGCTGCCTAGTTTGCCAAAGGTAGCAGTGGCCATGTGTGTCAAACACAAAGCCCATCCGGCCCACCAGGTCATTCTATGTGGTGCCCTCGCACCTCTTCTGCAGCTGTGGTACCCCCCCCCCCCCCCGTCTCCGCTCCCACCTTGTCTCAGCAGAATAGGTGTGCGCACAGAGTGTGTAAACGTCCAGAAACCTATTGTGCAAACAGCGCTTGCCAATCCCCCCAAAAAATTGTGTGATGTTGATAGATGTAAATTATATATATACATATATTAAAAAAAAATGAAAAGATGATCATAAATATAAATGTAAACCATGTGACCAAGAAAAATTGATAGTGTGGATGGTAACTACTAAAAACAAAACGTATAAACCGTGACAAACATATAATTGTGCAAAGTCCAAATAAGAAAAAAAGTTCCAAACAAGATCCTGGAATATCCAAATGAAAAAAATCTTCCTACATGGATGGTGCAAACAAGTAATGTGTGGATGCCCACTCACCAGACCTTGTAGATCCTACTACCATACGGCAGAAAGGAACATATGTGCTTGTGGGGTCTTCCCGACCCAACAAGGAAGCCGCTCAGCACAGAGCACTTCCTATTTGTTCACTGTGCAGTGCAGCTGAGGCTACAGAGAAAGGGGACTGGGGAGGCTCTGTCCTTAGTCCATTTATCTCTGTTTAGACCCTTAATATTTCACCAAAGCCCCCTCCCCCCCCCCCCAAAGCAGCTCCTAAAAAATAAATAGTAATATTGTAAAAAATGATTAAAATATAAAATTGCAAAAATAATTTACAAAATAAAAACGACACTGTCCTACTGACACCAATCTCTGCTCTACTGACACCGTCCACTGCTCTGCTGATATACACACACATGTGTGTGGGTGCTCTGCGCACTCCGATGCTCAGCAGATAGAGGACAGAACTCCTCCACCAGATTCTCAATGCTTCTCCGTGCAGCCAAGGAGAGACCCATCTCTGCCCCCCCCCCCCCATCTTGGGCAGTTGGCAGCAGTGAGGAGGACAAAACTCCTCCTACAGATCCCACCCTTCTCTGTGCAGCCGCAGCCCCCCCTTGTCTCCACCTCCCCTGGTCTCAGCATTTAGCAGACCCAGGCAGTTGACTCCAGCCCTCATCTGGTCCTCCTCCAGACGGTGCATTTTCTGCTTCAAAGGTCCGCCCCCCCCCCTTAGCTTCTTCCCGGCAACAGCTAAAGGTAAAGGGGGGTGCACTGTGATGTAAAGGAGGAAGGGAGGGTGGGGGACTTTTGATTTTGGATGGTGGGGGGGATCATAACAGCGGATGTGGGGGGGGGTGCTCTGGACATCTAGTCTTACAGATCTAACTGGTCCTTTAAGGGTAACCATATTTCTGTTGTGGCCCGCGATGGAACTGACATCCTTGGTCTAGAGGTATGCTTTTCTGATGCTTTATTGCATAACTTGGGTGGGGGTGGGATAACTGGGATACTCCAGCTACTTTAGCAGCAACTTGGAGACACTAATCTTCCCCCTATTACACAAGCAAAACCGAAATGACGGGTGCCACTCGAGATTCCACTAGGTCCTCTTCTATGGCAAGACGCAGGGAGTGCCGGCTAGGATGGAGCGAGTCCCAGCTCCAAAAGTCAAATGGGGAGAAAGAAATTCCTACTAGCCGCACATCACTGCAGGACCCTGTGTGAGTGTGTATGACAGCCTCAGCCCAGGCAGGCCAACCCCCCCCCCGTTGCCTAGTCATGGGAAAGAGATACCATTAGACATGTGAAATTAGTTTCATCCCCAATTCGTTTTTAGACGAAATTCGACAAATTTGTTAATTCAGAAATATTCAAATTAATAGAATCCCGTTTAACAAATTTTTCCAAAATTCGAAAATCGAGAATTCGGAAATTCAAAAATCCGGAAATTCAAAAATTCAGAAATTCAAAAATCCAAAAGAAAATGTGAAAATAAGAACGAAAATCCGAAAATTAGAAAACCCTAAAATGAGAAAATCTGAAATAACTAGCTAACTAATAATAACTATTACTAACTATTAAATTATAGGTATTGGAATTTTCTTTCAAATTTGGCTGTTGGTGAACGTAACGAATACGAATTTATTGGAAGTTCCGAATTATCCAAAATAACGAATGCCACATCTAAACTAATGGAACGTAACAAATTAATAATAATAAACAATAAGAAAAACGCATTATTATTATTTATTGTTATTAATTCAGAACGTTCCATTCGTTTAGATGCGGCATTTGTTATTTCGGATAATTGTAACTTTGGATAAATTCGTATTCGTTACGTTCACTAACAGCCAAATTTGAAAGCAAATTCCAAATACCTATAATTTAATAGTTAGTTATTATTAGTTAGTTATTATTTTGAATTTTCGAACTTCCTGATTTTTCGAATTTCCAAATTCTCAGATTTTCTAATTTTCAAATTTTCAAATTTCCGGATTTAAGAATTTTCGAATTTTGAATTTCCGAATTTTCCCGAATTTTCGAATTTTTGAATTTATTCAAAATAAGGAATTTTGAACATAACGAATGACCCAAAAAACTAAAAAAAAAAAGAATGAAACAAAAATGAACAAATTTTTCGGCGGTGCACGTGTCTAGATTCCAAGCAAAGTGGGAAATAAATGCATTATCATCATAACATAATTAAAAGACCTGAAGTTCTTTTATTTCCCCCTTTGCATGGAATCAATATCCCCATGACTAAAGCCTGGGGGTGGAGCGAAACGCATTGGGGACATGGCCTGGCTGGAGCCTGGGCTGAGGCCGTCATACACACATGCACAGGGTCTTTCAGTGATGTGCGGATCATAGGACTTTCTTTCTCCTTGCACAAGCAGTTAGTGGAGCTGTATAGCTGAGCTATACCAGGACACCAGGCACAATGTCCCTTGTGAGAAATACTGACTTTAGAACCCGAGGGATAACAAGCAGCACACAGTCTCAGGCATCTCTCACTCCAGACTAATGTCCTTGGATAATGGGACACCTCCTTCTAATATTTTCCCAAACATCTTTTCCAGTGATATCAGACCAGATCCCCAGATGAAAGCCCCTAAGGTCAGCTTCAGAAACTTTCAGCAGAACAGGCCCTCCAGCTAGCCTAGCTGGGACCTCGATGAACAGCAGACACATGACAAACCTGCCCGGGAGGGCATCAGCCCTCCAGACCGGGATCTCCTCTTCTTGGACAAAACCGCCCCTTCTCTCAGTCTCGGAGTATTTGTGCTCCTTCCCAGCCATCACCTGGGCACCCCTCCAAAAGGGATTAGCCAGGGCTGC
The DNA here is from genome assembly GCA_037952925.1 of Lithobates clamitans. Classification (NCBI taxonomy): domain Eukaryota; kingdom Metazoa; phylum Chordata; class Amphibia; order Anura; family Ranidae; genus Lithobates; species Lithobates clamitans. The sequence continues at coordinate 265,550 of JBBGZY010001401.1, forward strand.
ACAAGCTGCTGATTTTCATCTCTTAGTGTCACGATCAGGGGTCAGGCTCACAGAACAATTGCTTTAGCAGTAGCGGAACTACCACCGGTCAGCAGGATAGGTACACAAGCAGTCACCCTGGTGGGCTCATCTGAGGTGCAGAGTCTAAGTACAGTACTAACCTGTGTTCACCAGAGCTCCTGATGGTGGAGATGGATTTTGCTGCATGTTAGTAACAGGTCGCGGTCCTCAGAATCGCCCCACCAGGAGGTGAGCAAGCCGGGGTCCAGTATCGGATAGGTGATCTTGCCTGATCAAAGCAGCATCTTCTGTCTCGAGGAGCACCGAGTACCGGCATCTCCGTGTTTACATGTGACCAGCTGTGATTGGACACAGCCAATCACATGGTTAAAGAGCCGCTAATGAGAGATCGGGGTCGCGCCGTGTCCTAGCAACACGGCGCAGCCGCAATTGCCGCACTGCGTGCCCGTTCTGGGACGCCGTCATATGAGTTGTTAAGTGGTTGTTAAGCCACTCTAACCTGTATACACCATCAGTACTGCCTACTATTGAAGGGTCCCCCTCTGTGTGATTTATGAAAATAAATGCTGCAAATACCTCATTTCACAGTCGAGATTGTGATCACATGACTGGCCAGCTTTCTCCTTTCCTCCTCTGAGAGATGCAGCGGGCGGGGCTGAGATTCCTCTGCTGATGTCAGTCTGGAGGGGAGGAGAGAGCTGGCTGGTCGTGTGATCGCAATCTCGGCTCTTAAATTAGGTATTTACAGCATTTATATTTATAATTCGTTCACAGAGAGGGACACTGCAATATGAGGCAGTGCTGATGGTGTGTACAGGTTAGTGTTATGAGAGCAGCAAGAGGGGGAGGGGCGGCTCACACACAGACAGAGGGGGGAGGAGGACACAGGAGCAGAGAGGAGAGCAGATAGCAGGCCGCTGATGACAGAGGCATTTAAACTGACCACGGTGTCAGGGCTCAGCAGCCATGATACACCGTGGTCAGTTTGCAGAGGGCAGGGGAGAAACTGGCAGGATCAGCCAGGTTTTTTTAGGTGTTACAGAGGGCCAAATGACACAGGACAAGAACTGTGTCATATAACATGCTTTAGAGGAGCAGGATCCATTTTTATTTTTTTTTAACAAACGCTTTAATCCCATAAAAAACATTTCCACTGCATTTGTGAAGAAGGCTTCAGGGCGCCCAAGAAAGTCCAGCAAGCGCCAGGACCGTCTCCTACAGTTAGTTCAGCTGCGGGATCGGGGGGCACCACCAGTGCAGAGCTTGCTCAGGAATGGCAGCAGGCAGGTGTGAGGACATCGGCACACACAGTGAGGAGAAGACTTTTGGAGGATGGCCTGGTGTCAAGAAGGGCAGCAAAGAAGCCACATCTCTCCAGGAAAAACATCAGACAGACTGATATTCTGCAAAAAGGCACAGGGATTCGACTGCTGAGAACTGGGGTAAAGTCATTTTCTCTGATGAATCTGCTTTCTGATTGTTTGGGGCATCTGGAGAAAACCTTGTCCGGAATAGAAAAGGAGACCGCTACCATCAGTCCTGTGTCGTGCCAACAGTAAAGTATCCTGAGACCATTCATGTGTTGGGTTGCTTCTCAGCCAAGGTAGTGGCCTCACTCACAATTCTGCCTATGAACACGGCCATGAATCAAGAATGGTACAAAAACATCCTCCAAGAGCAACTTCTCCCAACCATCCAAGAACACTTTGGTGATGAACAATGCCTTTTCCAGCATGATGGAGCATCTTTCCATAGGGCAAAAGTGATAACTAAGTGGCTTGGGGAACAAAACATCAAAGTTTTTGGTCCATGGCCAGGAAACTCCCTAGATCTTAATACCATTGAGAACTTGTGGTCAATCCTCAAGAGGCGGGTGAACAAAAAAAACCCCCCACAAATTCTGACAAACTCCAAGCATTGATTATGAAGAATGGGCGGCCATCACGATGTGGCCCAGAAGAAAATTGACAGCATGCCAGGGGGAATTGTAGAGGTCTTGAAAAAGAAGGGTCAACACTGCAAATATTGACTCTTTCCATAAACTTCATGTAATTGTCAATAAAAGCCTTTGTCACTTATGAAAAGCTTGTAATTATACTTCAGTATCCCATAGTAACATCTGACAAAAAGGTCTAAAAACACTGAAGCAGCGGACTTTGTGAAAACGAATATTTGTGTCATTCTCAAAACTTTTGGCCGCGGCCGTATAAAACTGGATTGAGCAGATTTTATTTTATTTTTGTCAAAAAAGGTTAAATACTTTTAATACTTTTGTAAAAGCACCAAATATAATTAGCTATGTGTAAGACATGACATCACAGACTGCAGACGCAGGGGGTTCCAGGTTGCCTTCGGGGATCAGGAAGGAGTTTTTTTTTTCCTGTTAAAGTAAACTGGATCGCACTTCATAAGAGCCATTTACACTTTCTAGTACTTCCTTTTCTTTCTTTTCTTTTTTTTTTTTTTTTGCTAAAGTGTTTTACTGCTATTATTACAAAACACATTATTTTAAAAATAAAAGTAAAAATCCAATCCTTCAGCAGTGAAAAGCTCAATGTCAGTTTACGTCACTGTATAAAGATTTGTGGCAGCACCCCGAAAAGATCCAGGAACGCATTCTGATAGGGACATGCAGAGGATTCTTCAGGGGAGGCACACACCCTGCACCATGCACCCCAATATACACCACATCATGCACCCCAATGTACACCACAGCATGCACCCCAATATACACCACATCATGCACCCCAATGTACACCACAGCATGCATCCCAATGTACACTGCACCATGCACCCCAATGTACACTGCACCATGCACCCCAATGAACATAGCTCCATGCACCCCAATGAACATAGCTCCATGCACCCCAATGTACACCGCACCATGCACTCCAATGTACACCTCAGCATGCACCCCAATGTACACCCACCGTGCACCCCAATGCACCCAGTACCATGCACCCCAATGTACACCAAACCATGCACCCCAATGTGCACCACACCATGCACCCCAATGTACACCAGGCACCCCAATGTACACCGCACCATGCACCCCCATGTACACCGCACCATGCACCCCAATGCACACAGCACCATGCACCCCAATGTTCACCACAACATGCACCCCAATGTACACCGCACCATGCACCCCAATGTACACCACACCATGCACCCCAATGTATACCGCACCATGCACCCCAATGTATACCGCACCACGCGCCCCAATGCACACCGCTCTATGCACCCCAATGCACACCGCTCCATGCACCCCAATGTATACCGCACCCCAATGTACACCACATTACGCACCCCAATGTACATCGCACCACGCACCCCAATGTACACCGCACCACGCACCCCAATGCACACTGCTTCATGCACCCCAATGTACACCGCACCACAATGTACACCGCACCATGCACCCCAATGTACACCACACCATGCACCCCAATGTACACCACACCATGCACCCCAATGCACACTGCACCACACGCCTCAATGCACATCACACCCAACACACATTGAACCAAACACCCCAATGCACACTGCTCCATGCACCCCAATGCCCACTACATACCCCAATGCACAACACCATGCACCCCAATGCACATTGCACCACACTCCCTAATGCACACTGCTCCATGCACCCCAATGCACACCACACCACACCACACACCCCAATGCACACTGCTTCATGCACCCCAACACACACCATACCATTCACCCCAATGCACACTGCTTCATGCACACTAATGCATACCACACTACACACCCCAATGTAGACCACACCATGCACACCTATCCACACCATACCATGCACCCCAATGCACACTGCACCGCACGCCCCAGTGCACACCACATATCTCAATGCACATCACACTCAACACACATTGCACCACACACCCCAATGCATACTGCTCCATGCACCCCAATACACACCACACCATACACTCCAATGCACACCGCACCATGCACCCCAAAGCAGACTGCACCATGCACCCAGTGCACAGCACACCACACACCCCAATGCACACCACACCCCAATAGAGACTGCAGCATGCACCCCACAACACACACCATAATGTAAACAACACACCCCAATGCAGATCACACCTAAGGCACACTGCATCACACACCCCCATGCACACTGCACCACGCATCCCAATGCACACCACACCACATGCCCCAATGCAGACTGCACTATGCACCCCAATGTCCACCGCAGTACACATCCCAATGCACACCACACACCTCAATGCACATCGCACCACACGCCCCAATGCACATTGCTCCATGCAGACCACATGCCCCAATGCACACCACATACTTCAATGCACATTGCACCCAATGCGCACTGCACTACACAACCCAATGTAGACTGCACCATGCATACCAATGCTCACTGTACCACACACCCCAATGCACACCACACCATGCACCCCAATACTTACTGCACCGTACACCCCAATGCACACCACACCATGCACCCCAATACTTACTGCACCGTACATCCCAATGCACACCGCACCACAATCCTGAAAGCACACTTCACCATGCACCCCAATGCACACTGTATCATGCACCCTAATGAGCCTCATTATGGAACAACGCCCCAATGATGCACATCAGTGCTGGATTCTAATAAGGGTCCCATGGGGAGAACAACCTGCACATCATCACTACTTACAGGAAGTCAATTTCAGCTTTCCATTCTTCCCAGGATCCTCACTGATGGGAAGCTCTCATTGTTTCCTCCCCACCCCCACACTTCACTCTGTCCTTCTACAGGACCCCCAATGTAACCCCCTACTAACGAGGGACCCCTTATAGGGAAGCAGTGGGAATAGACAGGGGCTCACTTACCTCCAGCAACCCCCCCACCCCCGGACTCATTTATGTACTGAGAGGTAAGTGAACTTTAATAGGACCAATTCATGTCATATTCCCTCTGTGTACTTATTTTATATGCAGAAGGAATATGAGCGTGAGACCCTCTTCACAACATACACAACGCTCAGATGGCGATTACTTATCGATTTCCGAGTGTATAAACTAAAACAATGACACTGCGGATGGTGAAATAAATTGGGGTAATTGCAGCATTGATCTCAGGACACTTTATTCTGATTTAAATCACATTTAACTGAAGAATATAGAATGACCGGAAGGCTGGCTCCAGATCCTGTAATTATAGATGGCGGAAGTCTCCGCATTCAACTCACACAGCAACCAATTATTCCCAATATTCCCATAGCTCCCAACTGTCCCTGATTTGGAGCAATGTCCCTCTGTCCCTCATTCCTCCTCATTTGTCCCTCACTTTGGTCTGATCTATATAGTTGTATATAAAATGCACTTTTTATCTATCAAAAAGTGTTTCCCAGCGCTAAACCTTTCATCTGATTTCTAAATGGCTGCATTTGTAAATTCCAAAAGCCAATATAAAGGAATAGTAATGTTAAAAAAAAAATCATTTGTGGGTTTAACCAATCTTGTTTTTTTTTGTACAATTCTCCTTATAGGGGGCGTGGCCAGGGGTGTGTCCTATGCCTGCATACTTTTGCTGATAGGTGTCCCTCATTCCCATCTCTAAAAGTTGGGAGGTGTGTATTCCTCATCATTCACCAGCAAAGTTCACTTGTTTAAGACTCACATGTGATGTTTTGTTGTACGGCAAAAGCAAATATACGCTATATTACCAAAAGTATTGGGACGCCTGCCTTTACACACACATGAACTTTAATGGTATCCCAGTCTTAGTCCGTAGGGTTCAATATTGAGTTGGCCCACCCTTTGCAGCTATAACAGCTTCAACTCTTCTGGGAAGGCCGTCCACAAGGTTTAGGAGTGTGTCTATGGGAATGTTTGACCGTTCTTCCAGAAGAGCATTTGTGAGGTCAGGCACTGATGTTGTACGAGAAGGCCTGGCTTGCAGTCTCCGCTCTAATTCATCCCAACAGGTTAAGGTGCAGGCCAGTCAAGTTCCTCCTCCCCAAACTCGCTCATCCATGTCTTTATGGACCTTGCTTTGGGCACTGGTCCAAATCATTTGGTGGAGGGGGGGATTATGGTGTGGGGTTGTTTTTCAGGGGTTGTCCCTTAGTTCCAGTGAAGAGAACTCTTAAGGCATCAGCATACCAAGACATTTTGAACAATTTCATGCTCCCAACTTTGTGGGAACAGTTTGGGGATGGCCCCTTCCTGTTCCAACATGACTGCCCACCAGTGCACAAAGCAAGGTCCATAAAGACATGGATGAGCGAGTTTGGGGTGGAGGAACTTGACTGGACTCGGCCCGCTCTTCTGCCTTTTCTGTTGGACTCGGCCCACTCCTCCGCCTTTTCTGCTGTACTGGGCCCACTCCTCCAGTTTTTCTTGCCTAGGTGAGAAAAATGCATCTTGTTCTTCCTGAAACCTCCAGGGATGTCTACATTAAGCATCCAAAGAGGCCTCTGGACAAGGCCAGGCACACTGCTCCTTGAAGAGACACCCAGTCATCTGACGATACCAATATCAAAGATGGCAGCATGAAGAATTGGTTGGCCACGTGAGGATGATTTTTGAGGACAATCAGTCATACATGAATGGGGTGGAGGAACTTGACTGGCCTGTACAGAGTCCTGACCTCAACCCGCTAGATCACCTTGCACCTAAACACAAAAATGTTGATTGCGCTTCACGTGTTACACATGACCGCACACGCCAGTGTTAGATGAATATCTCTAGGCCCATTATTCACAGTTACCCCTACACTGATGACCTGTAGAGGGCTTTTAAAGCGTCATCTATGGAAAATAGAAGGTACTGAAGTTTGCCGCCGTTTCAAGGACACATGCAATTTTAAGTCCAAACTCGGTAATAGACATGTGCAATTCATTTAGTTAAGAATCAAAATTCAGACAACATTTTTGTTATTCGGAGATTCCGTTGTATCCGAATTTCCAAATTATAATAGTAACGAATCACAATTATTCCGAAATGAATCATAATGGAATGAATTATCCAAATTTGCATTGGTAACATATTTCAATAAATACAGTAAGGTATAAAAAAAGTGAAAATAAGATGGCGATTCCTGCTTAGGTTGCAGAAAAAAAAAGAAAAGAAAAGAAAAAAAGAGAAGAGAAGAGAAAAGAGTGTAAAAGAATAGAAAAAATATAGTAGAAAACAATAGACTATAATAGAAAATAAAAGAATAGAATAAAATATAGTAGAAAACAATAGACTGTAATAGAAAATAAAAGAATAGAAAATAAAAGAATAAAATAGAAAAAAATGTAATAGAAAATCGAATATAATAGAACATAAAAGAATAGAACAGAAAGAGTAGAATAGAAAATAGAATAGAAAAAAATATATAATAGAACACAATAGAATATAATAGAAAATAAAAGAATATAATAGAAAATAATAGGATAGAAAAAAATATAATGGAAAACAATAGAATATAATAGAAAATCAAAGAATAGAATAGAAAAAATAGAATAGAATAGAAAAAATAATAGAAAATAGAATATAATAGAAAATAAAAGAAAATAATAGAAAATAAAAGGATACAAAATGAAATAAAATAGAATAGAAAACAAGAGCAAATAAAAGAATAGAACAGAAAGAAAAGGATAGAAAACAATAGAATAGAACGAATATAGCTGTCTTCTGAAATTCGAATTTTGAATAAATTAATATTTTGGATAAATGCAAATTTCGAATCGATTTGAAAATATTGAATATAAAATGAATTTCGAGAGCGAATCATTCTAACATAATGAATATGATGAAATTAAATTATTAACTTAATAAATCAACCTGAAGCAAAACAATTTTTTTCTGTTGGGCACAATCTCTACTGGGTAATATATTTGTTAACTGTAGTGTATTTTTTACTGAAATTTTATGTTTCCCAAACTGTTGAACTAGCATTGTGTTACATAATAAATTAAAACCGCGCCATTTTCTTCTCCATTGTGTCTGCTGTCAGAAAATCGTTAAAGTTTTACATCTTTAGGCCCAAAATGATTTAATTTAAAGGTGTGCGAAAAATGCAAAAGCAGCTCTGTAGGCAAAAAAAGGTTAAATGTTGTTTTTGTGGCCGGAGTTCAGCTTTACCTCCTGTTACCCCAACTTGGTGTGGACCCATAAATTGGTGACTTTTTGGTCCAGCCCCAGATAAATGTAAACCCAGACTCTATTACGTGAGGCACCAGGGATGTCCTCAGAATGAGGGTGGCATCTGGGCATCTGAAAGGGGCCTTTTGCATTTTTGATGACAGCTCTCCATATAAAATAGAACTCTAATGTAGATGTGAGCTGTCGTTGTACACGGGAGCCCCTAGATAATCCAACCTTCCCCCTGAAACCATCCAACGGTTGCGTCTCTGCAGTACATTGACCGGCTTTCATCTATGAGTGAGAGAGAGCGCAGTACACTGAAATTCTTGTATCAGGGGGGAGGAGGGTCGGGGAGACCCCCTCGGGGGGCCCCATATTACCATTAAACATTGCTGAACGTATGACCAAGCTTTGCACAAATGTTGATTCTGCCTGCTTCATTTCTAAAGGAAAATAGAAACCAGATGGGCACCGAGGTGGAAGTAAGTCAATGTTAGAAGGTGTTGTTACTAAGTAATACACATGGAAGTTTAAAGGTCACGTATGACGACTCCTCGCTTCGGGATTATGAAAGATTGATTATCTCGAGAAGGTCCCCATCGATGGGAAAAGTCTGCTTGGAACACACACCGAGAAACTGGACCGGTTTATTAGGAATTCAGTAACAGCTCAAGCTAGAGGAGAGCACATCCCCGGAGTCTAGCCTCATACATTAGATAAGGGTGTAGCCAGGTGCAGGTTTCCCCTCCATCCTGTAGGTGGTGCTGTTCAATTGTCACAGGTGGAGTGGAGTCTGTCGAGTGAATTATCCCCCTAAAGCAGCCTTTCTCAACAAGGATTGCGCAAGAGGTTGGGGTTCCTTGAGCTGTGGCTAATTGACCTCCCATCTGATGGCTCCCTCATAGATCCAGGTCCAACACCACTTGGCAGAGCCAGTAGCATGACAGCAATGACCTTTAAAGTAGTCTGTAAGGGTGGCATTTTAACCACCACCGTAAAAGGGGAATTCTTTCCACTGACCACCAATGTAAGGGACATTCTTCCCACTGACCACCAATGTAAGGAACATTCTTCTCACTGGCCACCAATGTAAGGAACATTCTTCCCACTGATCACCAATGTAAGGAACATTCTTCCCACTGATCACCAATGTAAGGAACATTCTTCCCACTGATCACCAATGTAAGGAACATTCTTCCCACTGATCACCAATGTAAGGAACATTCTTCCCACTGATCACCAATGTAAGGAACATTCTTCCCACTGACCACCAATGTAAGGGACATTCTTCTCACTGACCACCAATGTAAGGAACATTCTTCCCACTGATCACCAATGTAAGGAACATTCTTCCCACTGACTGCCAATGTAAGGGACATTCTTCCCAATTTTTCTTTATTAAAAGTCTTGCAATCAATAAGCATATGTATATAGAATGTACATATTTACATAAAAATGAAAATAAATATAGCAATGACCTTTAAAGTAGTCTGTAAGGGTGGCATTTTAACCACCACCGTAAAAGGGGAATTCTTTCCACTGACCACCAATGTAAGGGACATTCTTCCCACTGACCACCAATGTAAGGAACATTCTTCTCACTGGCCACCAATGTAAGGAACATTCTTCCCACTGATCACCAATGTAAGGAGCATTCTTCTCATTGATCACCAATGTAAGGAACATTCTTCTCACTGATCACCAATGTAAGGAACATTCTTCCCACTGATCACCAATGTAAGGAACATTCTTCCCACTGATCACCAATGTAAGGAGCATTCTTCTCACTGATCACCAATGTAAGGAACATTCTTCTCACTGGCCACCAATGTAAGGAACATTCTTCCCACTGATCACCAATGTAAGGAGCATTCTTCTCATTGATCACCAATGTAAGGAACATTCTTCTCACTGATCACCAATGTAAGGAACATTCTTCTCACTGATCACCAATGTAAAGGAACATTCTTCTCACTGATCACCAATGTAAGGAACATTCTTCTCACTGATCACCAATGTAAAGGAACATTCTTCTCACTGATCACCAATGTAAGGAACATTCTTCCCACTGATCACCAATGTAAGGAACATTCTTCCCACTGATCACCAATGTAAGGAACATTCTTCCCACTGACCACCAATGTAAGGGACATTCTTCTCACTGACCACCAATGTAAGGAACATTCTTCCCACTGATCACCAATGTAAGGAACATTCTTCTCACTGATCACCAATGTAAGGAACATTCTTCTCACTGATCACCAATGTAAGGAGCATTCTTCCCACTGACTGCCAATGTAAGGGACATTCTTCCCAATTTTTCCTTATTAAAAGTCTTGCAATCAATAAGCATATGTAAGGAACATTCTTCCCACTGATCACCAATGTAAGGAACATTCTTCCCACTGATCACCAATGTAAGGAGCATTCTTCTCACTGATCACCAATGTAAGGAACATTCTTCTCACTGATCACCAATGTAAGGGACATTCTTCCCACTGACCACCAATGTAAGGAACATTCTTCTCACTGGCCACCAATGTAAGGAACATTCTTCTCACTGATCACCAATGTAAGGAACATTCTTCTCACTGATCACCAATGTAAGGAACATTCTTCCCACTGATCACCAATGTAAGGAGCATTCTTCTCACTGATCACCAATGTAAGGAACATTCTTCTCACTGATCACCAATGTAAGGAACATTCTTCCCACTGATCACCAATGTAAGGAACATTCTTCCCACTGATCACCAATGTAAGGAGCATTCTTCTCACTGATCACCAATGTAAGGGACATTCTTCTCACTGATCACCAATGTAAGGAACATTCTTCTCACTGATCACCAATGTAAGGAACATTCTTCTCACTGATCACCAATGTAAGGAACATTCTTCCCACTGATCACCAATGTAAGGAACATTCTTCCCACTGATCACCAATGTAAGGAACATTCTTCCCACTGACCACCAATGTAAGGGACATTCTTCTCACTGACCACCAATGTAAGGAACATTCTTCCCACTGATCACCAATGTAAGGAACATTCTTCCCACTGACTGCCAATGTAAGGGACATTCTTCCCAATTTTTCTTTATTAAAAGTCTTGCAATCAATAAGCATATGTATATAAAATGTACATATTTACATAAAAATGAAAATAAATATAGCAAATCTACTCTCAAACAAAGAAAGACTTTACAGCAAAAGGAAAAACCATGTCATTACTTAGAAGATAAATCTTACTACGTCTCACACCACTACACCAGACAAACCTGCGAGGTCAAGAAACAAACCCGCACCCATTATGCATGCAGCCCTTCTTCAAAAAGAAGATACTAACCAACAAAAGCTAAGGGAGTGAAAGAAACAGAAAAAGAAAAGAGCTCCTCACCCAGAGATGGGCAGTTCCCCAAAGGCAGGCCCCCGAATTTTCCCAACCTCACCCAGAATATCGTGCACCACCACCTAAACAGAGAGGTAATCTGGCACCATGCATTCCATGTGAAGTAATGGACAACTATACTAAAAACAGTGTATCCAAATCAAAATCCCAGCGAGTCGGGAATGCCCCGTACACCCATTCCGCATAACTCATGCGATAGAAAAAGGGGATGCCTAGAGCCCTCCCCACCCTTTTATACACCTCTATGTTAAAGGGACACTGCAGCAAAAAGAGGTCCATAGACTCCACCCTACCAACACACTCCGCTCTAGGACAATCCTGATCATCCACAGGGCGATGCTTCAAGCTCCCTCTCACATAGAGCCTTCCATGGAAAGCGAGCCAGGCGTGATCCCTAACATTCAAAGGGATTCTTTCTAAATTGATTAAACGCAACCCCTCCCTCATTACAGAGCCTGGGCAATCCCTTAAGGCCAGTGACACACTGAAAGCAGAGCTTAAAATCCTCTTCTCCAGAAGCTTCCTGGGGAGGGACTTGATATCCTCCACTGTCACCTGCCACTGCCAAAGTATTTTCAGACACGGGTCAACATAAGCCGGGAGCTTGCCATGTCGGACTCTCAGACTTTTCACTGGCCCGCCATCTTCCCAGTATCACAGAAAAGGCCTAAAACAAGATTGAAAAATACCCACCCATCCCGGCGGGTTCTCTGCTATCATGTTACCAAGATTGTACTTTAAAAAGAACAGAGAAAAGAAAACTATTGGGTTGACCAATCCTAGGCCACCCTCCCGCCTGGACAGGTCAGTTAAATTGCGTTGAGCAGGTTCAGCCTATTTCCGCATAACAGTTGGAAAAAACAGCTGTACACCCTTGCATAGAGAGGTGCTGGCAAGATACAGACGAATCTGACCTATAAAAAGATTGGGACCAGGTACGTTTTGATCAAGTCAACCCTCTCCCTCATGGAAAGCTTCCATTTCTTCCAACTTGCTACTTTGACATTGACACCCACTAACCTGCTTTCCCAATTTCGATGACCATAGTCACCAGGACCAAATTTGATGCCCAACACTTTAATTTCCTGCTGGGCCTCTGGGAAGGCATCTAGAAGTTCAAAGGTTTTACCCTCCTCACCCATCCAGAAAACTTTCTCTTTTTTTTTTTCTTTACTTTTCATGGTTGACTTTAGAACCAGAAGCCTACTGTTCTATCATAGAGACCACCTCCTGCACCTCCTCCATCCCAGAGACAATAACGGACACATCATCTGCATAGGCCACGACCTTCAAAGGCGGCACATCAGCAATGCCCAAAGGCACCCCGCACGAAGATCCACTCTCTAGCCTTCTTAAGAAGGGGTCGATTGCGAATACATATAGCAGGGGGCTCAGAGGACATCCCTGGCACACACCAGAGCCAACCTCAAAAGGCTGTCCAACAAAACCATTAACCAGTGGGGAAGCTCTCAGCCCCTCTATATAATGTTTTCAGCCAATCTATAAACCTCCCCTGCCTGCCGTATCTACCAAGTAGCAAATACAGGTACTCATGATTGACTCTATCAAAAGCCTTCGTCTGATCCAATGCCAGCAATTACTTTCTCCATCCAGCAGACCTGCATCGTTCCAAAGCCTCCTGGACAGCTAATACCGCTGTAAAGGTACTTCTACCTTGGACCGAGCAGTGCTGATGACTGGACAACAAATGGCCTGCTACTGACGACAAGCGCCAAAAAAGAATCTTAGCCAAGATCTTTTTATGAACATTGAGAAGACTGATGGGGCGCCAGTTCTCAATCATTGAGGGGTCTTTACCTTTTGACAGAAGAATCACAGCGAATTGCCTCATGGTGGGAGGGAGCGAACCCTCTTCTAGACAGCTGTTATAAACCTCTGGAGCCAGAATGGACTTAAAACACTTGTAGATTTCAGCTGTCAACCCATCTGGCCGAGGCTATTTTTTGGTAGCCAGCTTCTCTATAGCATGAACTACCTATTCCACTGAAATTGGTTCTGTCAAATCCATAAGGCAATGTACCATTTCCCAATCCTGGAGTAGAATCTAGAAAGCTTTCCATCCTGTCCTGACAAAGGTCCTATCTTCCCAGAAGGTCTGCATAATATGAGCTGAAGATCTCCAGGATCCCTGATCTGGACTTCTCCAGGGAACCCGTACTATCCCTCAGGCCTATGACCGTCTTAACTGCTATGCCTTGCTTACAGTTCTGGTACGGGTCAGGTGAGTGATATTTTCCATATTCCCCCTCCAGAACAAAGGAGGCATGCCTGTCTCTTTAACACTTCCTAAGAAGAAGCTTCACCTCAGAGATATCCCCTGGATCTCCTCTATATGAGACAAGACGATGAAGCTTCCTCCGCAAATGCTGGTAGGCAATGTACATAACAAGCTGCATCTTCTTACTTATGGCCTTGAAAAGTCCAATTGCCCTTTGTTTCACAAGTTCCCACCACTCTGACTTACTGCTGCAAAAGTCCAGAATAGAGACCTGTGCCTGAAAAAAATCCTCAAAGGATTGTCTTACCTCTACATCTTGCAGGAGAGCCAAATTCAGTTTCCAAGTACCCCTTCCCCTGGGTGGAGTGTCCGAGGCATTCAGAGTCACAGACAGCATACAGTGGTCAGAGAACTCCACCGCCCTCAACTCAGGAGCCGAGAAACCAGAGTTTTCCTTTAAAAAAAACCTATCTATCCTACTCTGACTATTCCCTCTCTGAAATGTGAATCCCGTGCTGCCAGGGCAGTGCTTAATATGCACATCTATCAGGCCTGCTTGTCTCACCATATCTCTATGAAAAACGCTATCATAACCCAGCCTATCTATGGAGCCTCTCCTGTCTTCAGACCTAATTATGGTGTTAAAATCACCTCCAAAGACAACCTGCTGGGACGCAAAAAGGAAGGGCTTGATCTCTGTGAGGAGGCATTTCCTGACCCATTTTGACTGCAGTCCATAGATATTGATCAGGTCTGATATTGATCAGGCGCGGGTCCTGCCCCCTAACAGAGACATCCAAGACCATGCATCTCCCCATTTCTACCTCAATAAACTCCGCTGCAGGGCTCAGCCACAAGAGACCAAAAGGAGGGACCGCATCTCCACTCCCTTTTTGCTAGATGGACATCGGCCAAAGTATTGAGCCAGGTCTCTTGCAAAAATAAAATCTCAGCATCAAACTCGCTGAGCAAAAATAAGGCAATATCACGAGCTCTTGCAGATTTAATGCTGGGGAGTCACCACCTTTATCGGAGTGGGAACTGCCATCAGGATGATTGGGGACACACCCTCATCACCCAAAACAGCCCTCTTCAGACTACGCGACTCCCCCTCTTCCCTGGATGATAAAGAGAAAGATATATTAGACATCTCATCGCCTGACAAAACTGAAAAAGTGTTGCCAAGAGGAACCCCTCCTGGGTTAGACTCTCAGGAAGAAATTATAACTTTACTTGTCTTCCTCCTAAACTTCTCCCACAGTTCAGTCCCGGTGCACCGCAAACCTCCACCCATCCAGCAGAAGCCATCACCTGATAATACAGGCCCAAGCCTAGTAACTGTTGCATTACCTTATATAAGTGCCTTCAAGAACTGTCATTATTCATTACTGCTTACCGAAATATACAATATAAATAATAATAAGCAAGGACTGCCTGGGTGGTCTCTCCTGGACTTGGTACCTTGTGCCTAGGCCCGCCTACAAGAGGATAGCTTAATAAAAGGCATAATAAGCTAGATGAAACTCTGCAATGACAAATGTACCCACTTTTGCTATGTTACCTGTAAAAACCTGTCTCTCTCTCTACCATTAGAGGCTAACCTGTTTCTAGCAGATTGCCAGCAATGGAGTTCAGTTGACTTTGGACTATCCCAAAATGGCTTCCGCAATTTATCTCTAAGGGACAGTTACTAAAAAAAAAGACATCTGCCAGCCTGCATCAGTGCCCGTAAGTGCAGCCTATCAGTGCCCATCAGTGCATCCTCATCAGTGCAGCCTCATTAGCGCAAAAAGATGAATAAGAAAATTTGCTTATTTGTAACATTTTATAACAGAAACTAAGAAAAACTTTTCTTTTTCTTTTTTTTTTTTTCTTTTTTTTATTTGTTTAACAAAAGATTAAAATCCCAGTTGTGATTAAATAGTATACCACTAAAACAAAGTCCAATTTATTTAATATGGGTACAGTGTTGCATGACCGCGTAATTGTCATTCAAATTGCAAGATTGGCCTGGGCAGGAAGGGGGGAAAGTACCCGATATTGAAGTGGTTAAACATGTATGAAAAAAAAAAACGCAAAATGCTTCAGGCAGCGAAAGGTTTAGGGAGAATGAACCAAGATTGAGACCCAGGAGGAGGACCCTGCTAGAGGAAGAAGGCCGGTTTTCTCGCAAGGGCCTGGTGACTCTCTTGGGAGGATGCATGGAGGTCTGGAAGGATCAACAGATGCATTGGAACAAGTAGAGGGAAGTCTCCAGTCCTGACCAGCCAGATGTTCCATCTACCGGTGTCGGCTTAAAGGCTCTTCACACTGTACCAGCTGGAAGTTGACCTGGAAGTCTACTAGTGTTGCTCGGGGCATCTGTGGCCCTCATCTCTGGTTCCTTGTGTAACAAGAAACAAAATATCTAAAATGATACAAAATGATTGGTGCCCAATGTCTTCTCAGTTCCCCATTATTAGCCCTGGGGTGAAACGTAGGACCACCCTGCCACTGGGGGTTCCTCAAATGCCTCCAGGGGTCAGGGGGGGGGTGCTACATAAAAAAATTATATTTTTGAAAAAGCGGTGTAAGGAAAAAAAAAATCTGATCTGAGCAATTTATATGCCCAAAGCATGAAGGTCCCGTGTGACCATACGAGATAAGAAGTTTGGCGTCCCTTGGCTCAAAAATTAATAACACCTCCAGACAAGTGAGCAAACATACAGCCACCCACTTATCTCTAATCTTCTATTTTTCAATAGGATTTAAATGACATTTGTGTCAACAGGAGATGATGGCTGAGATGTGATGAAAAGACTCTTTGTTGACCAAGATTTATTTCACTCGTCCAATCACTAGTCTTATCAAAGCTTAAAAAATAAAAACAGCTATTGATTTTTAAATGGTGTTGATCGGTCAATAATGATACCTTGGACTCATTAAGCAGATGCAATATCTGAATTAGTTATTCATTCAGTGTTTAACATTACCAATAAAAGTGCTGACCATTACTTAGCATGTCCTAACTTTTCTACTTAAAGGTTAACTCCACTTTCTTAAAAAAAAATATCTATCTATCTATCTATATATATATATATATATATATATATATATATATATATACATACACAGTGGGGACGGAAAGTATTCAGACCCCCTTAAAATTTTCACTCTTTGTTACATTGCAGCCATTTGCTAAAATCATTTAAGTTCATTTTTTTCCTCATTAATGTACACACAGCACCCCATATTGTACACACAGCACCCCATATTGTACACACAGCACCCCATATTGTACACACAGCCCCCATATTGTACACACAGCACCCCATATTGTACACACAGCACCCCATATTGACAGAAAAAAACAAAATTGTTGACATTTTTGCAGTTTTATTAAAAAAGAAAAACTGAAATATCACATGGTCCTAAGTATTCAGACCCTTTGCTGTGACACTCATATATTTAACTCAGGTGCTGTCCATTTCTTCTGATCATCCTTGAGATGGTTCTACACCTTCATTTGAGTCCAGCTGTGTTTGATTATACTGATTGGACTTGATTAGGAAAGCCACACACCTGTCTATATAAGACCTTACAGCTCACAGTGCATGTCAGAGCAAATGAGAATCATGAGGTCAAAGGAACTGCCTGAAGAGCTCAGAGACAGAATTGTGGCAAGGCACAGATCTGGCCAAGGTTACAAAAACATTTCTGCTGCACTTAAGGTTCCTAAGAGCACAGTGGCCTCCATAATCCTTAAATGGAAGACATTTGGGACAACTAGAACCCTTCCTAGAGCTGGCCGTCCGGCCAAACTGAGCTATCGGGGGAGAAGAGCCTTGGTGAAAGAGGTAAAGAAGAACCCAAAGATCACTGTGGCTGAGCTCCAGAGATGCAGTCGGGTGAAGGGAGAAAGTTGTAGAAAGTCAATCATCACTGCAGCCCTCCACCAGTTGGGGCTTTATGGCAGAGTGGCCCGACGGAAGCCTCTCCACAGTGCAAGACACATGAAAGCCCGCATGGAGTTTGCTAAAAAAACACCTGAAGGACTCCAAGATGGTGAGAAATAAGATTCTCTGGTCTGATGAGCAAGATAGAACTTTTTGGCCTTAATTCTAAGCGGTATGTGTGGAGAAAACAATACAGTCCCAACAGTGAAGCATGGTGGTGGCAGCATCATGCTGTGGGGATGTTTTTCAGCTGCAGGGACAGGACGACTGGTTGCAGTTGAGGGAAAGATGAATGCGGCCAAGTATAGGGATATCCTAGACAAAAACCTTCCCCAGAGTGCTCAGGACCTCAGACTGGGCCGAAGGTTTACCCTCCAACAAGACAATGACCCTAAGCACACAGCTAAAATAACGAAGGAGTGGCTTCACAACAACTCCGCGACTGTTCTTGAATGGCCCAGCCAGAGCCCTGACTTAAACCCAATTGAGCATCTCTGGAGAGACCTAAAAATGGCCGTCCACCAACGTTTACCATCCAACCTGACAGAACTGGAGAGGATCTGCAAGGAGGAATGGCAGAGGATCCCCAAATCCATGTGGGAAAAACTTGTTGCATCTTTCCCAAAAAGACTCATCAAAGGGGGCTTCTACTAAATACTGAGCAAAGGGTCTGAATACTTAGGACCGTGTGATGTTTCAGTTTTTCTTTTTTAATAAATCTGCAAAAATGTCAACAATTCTGTGTTTTTCTGTCAATATGGGGTGCTGTGTGTACAATATGGGGTGCTGTGTGTACATTAATGAGGTGCTGTGTGTACAATATGGGGTGCTGTGTGTACAATAATGAGGAAAAAAAATGAAATTAAATGATTTTAGCAAATGGCTGCAATATAACAAAGAGTGAAAAATTTAAGGGGGTCTGAATACTTTCCGTCCCCATTGTATATACAGTGGCTTGTGAAAGTATTCGGCCCCCTTGAACTTTTCAACCTTTTGCCACATTTCAGGCTTCAAACATAAAGATATAAAATTTTTATTTTTTGTGAAGAATCGCCAAGTGGGACACAATTGTGAAGTGGAAAGAAATCTTTTGGATTTTTGAAACTTTTTTAACTAATAAAAAAATGAAAAGTGGGGCGTGCAAAATTATTCGGCCCCCTTGCGTTAATACTTTGTAGAGCCACCTTTTGCTGCGATTACAGCCAATGGCGACCCTGGGGGGGGGCAGAGGGGGCCCTGACCCCCCCAACATTATGCTGGGCCCCACCATGTGCCCCCCCCCAAAAAAAATTTTTTTTTTTTTTTTTTTGAATTTTTTTTTTTTTTTTTACAAAAAGGCAATTTCTTTTTGTTTGTATTCATATTGGATGTGCTGCATCTTACTCGGGCCACTGCTGGGGTAACACAGTCTCTATTGAGAGGGAGAACGTCCCCAGTGGGTGATTCCCCCCCCTCCCTCTGCTCGCTGACACTGCATAATGCGAGCGCTCACACAACCACGGCCGCCCGATCTGCTCCTTCCCCTGCATCCTCATTGGCAGGGAGAAGAGCCAGTTGCAGGAAGGACTCCACCAGGACTCTCAGTTACTGAAAAAACAGACTGAGGGCAGGGACAGGACAGCAAGAGGAGGCTGGGGAACCCCACAGTGGCAGAACACCAGGGCCCGGTGGCAAGACAACCTTTGCAACCCTGATAGTTCTCCCACTGCTTTGGACCCTTATATTTTCTTGGTATGCTGGTGACATATATATCTTGTTCTCTGTCACCCTGGGGGGCCCCAATACAGTAGGAAGGGAGCTCACTGCAGAACATGTGAAAGGGCCCGTTGTGGGATCGTAGTAAAGGGGTAAAGGGCCCCAGGATAGATATATATATATATATATATTTGCGTTTTATATTCCCCCCCTATTTTTGTCCCTGTCCCCCCATGTGCCCCCCCTAAATATGAAAGCTGGAGACGCCACTGATTACAGCTGCAAGTCGCTTGGGGTATGTCTCTATCAGTTTTGCACATCGAGAGACTGAAATTCTTGCCCATTCTTCCTTGCAAAACAACTCGAGCTCAGTGAGGTTGGATGGAGAGCGTTTGTGAACAGCAGTTTTCAGCTCTTTCCACAGATTCTCGATTGGATTCAGGTCTGGACTTTGACTTGGCCATTTTAACACCTGGATACGTTTATTTGTGAACCATTCCTTTGAAGATTTTGCTGTATGTT
Organism: Lithobates clamitans; assembly: GCA_037952925.1. NCBI lineage: Eukaryota > Metazoa > Chordata > Amphibia > Anura > Ranidae > Lithobates > Lithobates clamitans. The sequence continues at coordinate 285,478 of JBBGZY010001401.1, forward strand.
TGGGATCATTGTCTTGTTGGAAGATAAATCTCCGTCCCAGTTTCAGGTCTTTTGCAGACTCCAACAGGTTTTCATCCAGAATGGTCCTGTATTTGGCTGCATCCATCTTCCCCTCAATTTTAACCATCTTCCCTGTCCCTGCTGAAGAAAAGCAGGCCCAAACCATGATGCTGCCACCACCATGTTTGACAATGGAGATGGTGTGTTGAGTGTGATGAGCTGTGTTGCTTTTAGGCCAAACATATCGTTTTGCATTGTGGCCAAAAAGTTCGATTTTGGTTTCATCGGACCAGAGCACCTTCTTCCACATGTTTGGTGTGTCTCCCAGGTGGCTTGTGGCAAACTTTAGACGAGACTTTTTATGGATATCTTTGAGAAATGGCTTTCTTCTTGCCACTCTTCCATAAAGGCCAGATTTGTGCAGTGTACGACTGATTGTTGTCCTATGGACAGACTCTCCCACCTCAGCTGTAGTTCTCTGCAGTTCATCCAGAGTGATCATGGGCCTCTTGGCTGCATCTCTGATCAGTCTTCTCCTTGTCTGAGCTGAAAGTTTAGAGGGACAGGCAGGTCTTGGTAGATTTGCAGTGGTCTGATACTCCTTCCATTTCAAAATGATCGCTTGCACAGTGCTCCTTGGGATGTTTAAAGCTTGGAAAATCTTTTTGTATCCAAATCCGGCTTTAAACTTCTCCACAACAGTATTACGGACCTGCCTGGTGTGTTCCTTGGTCTTCATGATGCTCTCTGCGCTTTCAACAGAACCCTGAGACTATCACAGAGCAGGTGCATTTATACAGAGACTTGATTACACACAGGTGGATTCTATTTATCACCATCAGTCATTTAGGACAACATTGGATCATTCAGAGATCCTCGCTGAACTTCTGGAGTCAGTTTTCTGCACTGAAAGTAAAGGGGCCGAATAATTTTGCACGCACCACTTTTCAGTTTTTTAATTGCTAAAAAAGTTTAAAATATCCAATAGATTTCGTTCCACTTCACAATTGTGTCCCACTTGTTGGTGATTCTTCACAAAAAATTAAAATTTTATATCTTTATGTTTGAAGCCTGAAATGTGGCAAAAGGTTGAAAAGTTCATGGGGACGGAATACTTTCGCAAGCCACTGTAAAATGAATAACTAACATATCATATACAATTGTGACACAAGTCATATTGTAATTGAATGTTATTAAACATGAACTTCCCTTTTCAATCTGCAGCCACTGTAATTTTTTTTCTACTTAAAAGGTAACGTCGAGGAGGAGGGAGGAAACAGAAGCCGCCGCCGTGATGCCCACGGAGAGCAGGGGAAGCCACCGCTGCTGCCGTGATGACTACAGAGGGCCGGGGAAGGGGAAGCCACCGCCGTAATGACCGTGAGGGGAAGGGGAAGCCCCCACCGTGATGACCACAAAAAGCAGGATAAGGGGAAGCCGCCGCCGTGATGACCGCAAAGAGCAGGGGAATCATCCACCGTAAAGACCGCACAGAGCAGGGGAAGGGGAAGCCGCCACTGTGATGACCACAAAAAGCAGGGGAAGGGGAAGCCGCCACCGTGATTACCACGAAGAGCAGGGGAAGCCTCCACCATGATGCCCGCGGAGAGCAGGGAAAGGGGAAGCCGTCGCCAGGATGACCGCAAAGAGCAGGGAAAGCCGCTAACACCACGATGACCGTGGAGAGCAGGGGAAGCCACCGCGGCCATGATGACTGCGGAGAGCAGGGGAAGCCGCTGCCGCTGCCATGATGCCCACGGAGAACAGGGGAAGGGGAAGCCCCCACCGCTGCCCTGATGCCCACGGACAGCAGGGGAAGCCGCCACCACCGTGATGACCGTGGAGAGCAGTGAAAGCCGCCGCTGTGATGGCCGTGAAGAGCAGGGGAAGGGGAAGCCGCCACCGTGATGACTGCGAAGAGCAGGGGAAGGGGACCGCGAAGAGTGGGGGAGGCTGTGGTGACCAGGGAAAGAGCATGGGAAGAGGAAGCCGCTGCTGTAAGGACCGCGAAGAACAAGGAAAGGGGAAGCCGCTGCTGTGAGGACCGCAAAGAGCAGGGGAAGGGGAAGCCACTGCTGTGAGGACCGCGAAGAGTAGGGGAAGCTGCCTTGATGACCGCAGAGGACCGCAGAGAGCAGGGGAAGCCACTGCCGCCATGATGCCCGCGGAGAGCAGGGGAAGGGGAAACCGCCGCCACGATGACCGCGGAGAGCAGGGGAAGGGGAAGCCGCTGCCACGATGACCGTGAAGAGCAGGGGAAGGGGAAGCCGCTGCCACGATGACCGTGAAGAGCAGGGGAAGGGGAAACCGCCACCATGATGACTGCGAAGAGCAGGGGAAGGGGAAGTCACTGCCGTGATGACCGCTGAGAGCAGGGGAAGGGGAAACTACCGCTGTAATGACCGCGGAGAGTAGGGGAGGCTGCCGCCGCTGTGGTGGCCAGGGGAAGGGCAGGGGAAGCCGCTGCTGTAAGGACCCCGAAGAGCAGGGGAAGGGAAAGCCGCTGCTGTGAGGACCGCGAAGAGTAGGGAAAGCTGCCTTGATGACCGCGGAGAGCAGGGGAAGCCACCACAGCCTTGATGACCGCAGAGAGCAGGGGAAGCCACCACCGCCTTGATGACCGCAGAGAGCAGGGGAAGCCACTGCTGCCATGATGCCTGCGGAGAGCAGGGGAAGGGGAAGCCGCCGCCACGATGACCGTGAAGAGCAGGGGAAGGGGAAGCCGCCACCATGATGACCGCGGAGAGCAGGGGAAGGGGAAGCTACCGCTGTAATAACCGCGAAGAGTAGGGGAGGCTGCCGCCACTGTGGTGACCATGGGAAGCGCAGGGGAAGCCGCTGCTATGAGGACCGCAAAGAGCAGGGGAAGGAGAAGCCACTGCTGTGAGGACCGCGAAGAGTAGGGGAAGCTGCCTTGATGACCGCAGAGAGCAGGGGAAGCCACCGCCGCCATGATGCCCGCGGAGAGCAGGGGAAGGGGAAACCGCCGCAACGATGACCGCGGAGAGCAGGGGAAGGGGAAGCCGCTGCCACGATGACCATGAAGAGCAGGGGAAGGGGAAGCCACTGCCACGATGGCCGTGAAGAGCAGGGGAAGGGGAAGCCACTGCCACGATGGCCGTGAAGAGCAGGGTAAGGGGAAACCGCCACCATGATGACTGCGAAGAGCAGGGGAAGGGGAAGTCACTGCCGTGATGACCGCTGAGAGCAGGGGAAGGGGAAACTACCGCTGTAATGACCGCGGAGAGTAGGGGAGGCTGCCGCCGCTGTGGTGGCCAGGGGAAGGGCAGGGGAAGGGGAAGCCGCTGCTGTAAGGACCCCGAAGAGCAGGGGAAGGGAAAGCCGCTGCTGTGAGGACCGCGAAGAGTAGGGAAAGCTGCCTTGATGACCGCGGAGAGCAGGGGAAGCCACTACCGCCTTGATGACCGCAGAGAGCAGGGGAAGCCACCACCGCCTTGATGACCGCAGAGAGCAGGGGAAGCCACCGGTGAAGCCTGGGAGAAGCGCTTCCCCGACCCGACCGACGGGTAAGGTAGGTGGGGGGAGGGGGGGGTGGTGTCACTGTTTGCCGCCCCCCCCCAAAAAAATTACCTTCAGCCGCCACTTATACCCATTCTTTTAGCTTTTACTTTGCCAATTGCTAAGGAATCCCTCAGACATGGGAACACAACTTTAATAATACAGGTTGGAAGGTTGGAACCTTCAACATGCAACTTAACTATAAAAACACCCATAAAACCCGACCCATTCAAACCACAAGTGATCACTAAAAATATCTATATATTCAACCGGTACTTATTTCCCTCATCTTCTTTAAATTAACCCAGCAGACCCATAATTTGTAGCAACCCATAAACTTGATTCTCGTTAGACTAATGCCGGATAATGAGCAGTGAGGCAATCACTGGGAATGACTGAAATGTGAAATTTTACATATCTATAAAAACTAGTGAAGCTTTAAATGGAGTTTCTATGGGGGATTTTTTTTTAGTTTTTTTTTTTTTTTTACAAGTTGAAGTTGGTGCTGCAGCAGAACCCATTGGATACTTTATCTGGCCCGGCACATTCAGTATTAGAGGACTAATGTATACACCTTATTACATCCTGGAGAAGTAAATTAAACACATCATTAAATTATAACATACCGTGCAAAAAAACAACATTAGCACTAATTCAGATCTAATTAGTAAAGAATGTATTTCAGTTAACGATATACTGTAGAAAAATTAAAAAATAAAAGGCCAGAAGTGTTCTTAATCAGTTCCCCTTCAGAGCAATTTTTTCTTTTTTTTTTTTCACATATAAAAATCTGCATTAACCACTTCAGCCCTGAAAGGTTTTACTCTCTTAATGACCAGGCCATTTTTTTTGCCATACGGCACTGCATCGCTTTAACTGACAATTACGCGGTCGTGCGACGTTGTACCCAAACAAAATTGATGTCCTTTTTTTCCCCCACTAATAGAGCTTTCTTTTGGTGGTTTTTTTAATCACCTCTGCAGTTTTTATTTTTGCGCTATAAACAAGAAAGACCGACAATTTTGGAAAAAAAAACTATATTTTACTTACTTTCTGCTATAATACATATCCAAAAGAATAATAAAAAAAAAAATGTATTCATCAGTTTAGGCCGATATGTATTCTTCTACATATTTTTGGTAAAAAAAAATCATAATAAGCGTATATTGATTGGTTTGTGGAAAGGTTAGCATCTACAAAATAGGGGATAGATTTATGGACTTTTTAAAATGTTTCTACTGGTAATGGCGGCATTCTGCGATATTTCTGTGGTGGACAAATCTGACCCCAAGTGACACTTTTTGGGGACCAGTGACATTATTCCATTGATCAGTGCTATAAAAATGCACTGATCAATGTATAAATGACGCTGGTAGGGAAGGGGTTAACACTAGGGGGCGTTCAAAGGGGTTAACTGTGTTCCCTCGGTGTGTTCTAACTGTGCGGGGGATGGGCTGTCTGGGACAACAAGGAGATTGCTGTTCCTGATCCCTAGGAACAGCAGATCTCTGAGTTGTCCAGAACGGGGATCCACCTTGTTTACATAGGCAGATCCCCGTTCTGCCTCTCCTCACTGCAATCAAGTCCTCGGGACACGCTGGCACGCTCCTGCAACGGGCAGTGCGCACGCGTGCGCGCGCAGTTCAGCATGTACGGACTGGTGTACAGGTATGTCGGTTCACGCAGGAGAGCAGATCCGCCGCTGTATATATACTGTGGATGGTCGGCAAGTGGTAAAAAAGACAAAAAATACAAGTTAAAAACCTATGAAATATAAACTCACCACTGTATTAGGTACACCTGTTCAATGGCTTGGTAACACAAATTGCTAATCAGCCAATCACATGGCAGCAACTCAATGCATTTAGGCATCTAGACGTGGTGAAGACAACTTGCTGAAGTTCAAACCGAGCATCAGAATGAGGAAGAAAGGGAATTTAAGTGACTTTGGACGTGGCATGGTTGTTGGTGCCAGACAGATTGGTCCGAGTATTTCAAAAACTGCTGATCTACTGGGATTTTCACACACAACCATCTCTCGAGTTTACAGAGAATGGTGGGAAAAAGAGAAAATATCCAGTGAGCGGCAGTTGTGTTGAGGAAAATGCCTTGTTGATGTCAGAGGAGAATGAACAGACTGGTTCCAGATGATAGAAAGGCAACAGTAACTCAAATAATCACTCGTTACATCCAATGTATGCAGAATACCATCTCTGAAAGCACAACACATCCAACCTTGAAGTAGATGGGCTACAGCAGCAGAAGACCACACCGGGTGCCACTCCTGTCAGCTAAGAACAGGAAACTGAGGCCACTTGGACAGTAGAAGATTGGAAAAACGTTGCCTGGCCTGATGAGTCTGGATTTCAGATGCGACATTCAGATGGTGGGGTCAGAATTTGGCGTATGGATCCATCCTGCCTTGTATCACCGGTTCAGGCTGGTGGTGGGGGTGTAATGGTGGGGGAGATTTTCTTGGCACACTTTGGGCCCCTTAGTACCAATTGATCATGGTTTAAACACCACGTCCTACCTGAGTATTGTTGCTGACCATGTCCATCCCTTTATGACTACAGTGTCCCCATCTTCTGATGGCTCCTTCCAGCAGGATAATGCACCATGTCACAAAGCTCCAATCATCTCAACACTGGACAATGAGGTCCCTGTACTCCAATGGCCTCCACACTCACCAGATCTCCATCCAATAGAGCACCTTTGGGATGTGGTTCTCATCATGGATGTGCAGCCGACAAATCTACAGCAACTGTGTGATGTTATCATGTCACTATGGAGCAAAATCTCTGAGGAACGTTTCCAACACCTTGATGTATCTATGCCACCAAGAATGAAGGCCAAAGGGGGTCCAACCCGAACCCAGTACTAGCAAGGTGGACCTAATAAAGTGGCGGGTGAGTGTATATTTTCTCAGGAGTTTTCAGGCACTCATTTTCTGGCACTGATCTGTTCTATTGCTAAAGGTTAACGAAAATTGACCATGTGTTGTGTCTATTGAGCTACTTATGGGTAGATATCCCCACCAGAAATTTCAGCCCCATCAAACTATTACACTCAAGACAAAAATATCTTGGCTTTGTGGGGCAGGGAGGGGAGTCAGAGGAAAAAATACTGCAAATGTAATCCAGATAATTATTTCTCAACGAGACAACAACACCGGGCGTGAGATCCAACCCACTGGCCAAAAATGAGAAACGCTAAGCCACTTTAGTAATCTTAGCCCCTTTATATGGTATCTAGAGCAACGTGAAGTTCAGAAAATAGATGGCTCAACTTTCATACCAAGTTGCCTCCATCATGTAAGGTTTTTTTTTTTGTGATATGAGTAATTATCCAATTTACCGGTACAGGAAGAACTTTCCAAAGTTTCTGTTTTATTAAACATGAATTCATTATGCACGGCTTCCCTAAATAATCCCGCTTAAGCGGTGTACCACCATCACTCAATGTCTATAGTGTACAAGAACGGGAACATTGGGACTTCCTCTGCACACAATTATGAATCTTTCACAGAACATCGATGTCTAATCTTCACAAACCCTCCTAAAAACCCTAATAAAAAAAAGTCTGGAACACACTTAGTATTGTATTCCTCGTCATCAATTCCTCCACGTAACCCAACCATTTACAAAAAGTGCAGCTTGTAGTACGATTTCCGATATCACCTTGTGATATCAGTAATGACGGGACTACAGATATACAGTGCCTTGAAAAAGTATTCATACCCCTTGAAATTTTCCACATTTTGTCATGTTACAACTCAAAAAAAGTAAATGTATTTTATTGGGATTTTATGTGATAGACCAACACAAAGTGGCACATAATTGTAAAGTGGAAGGAAAATGATAAATGGTTTTCAAAAATTTTTTTACAAATAAATATGTGAAAAGTGTGGGGGGGACATTTGTATGGCGCCCCCCTGAGTCAATACTTTGTAGAACCGCCTTTCACTGCAATTACAGCTGCAAATCTTTTTGGGGACGTCTCTACCAGCTTTGCACATCTAGAGAGGGACATTTTTGCCCATTCTTCTTTGCAAAATATCTCAAGCTCTGTCAGATTGGATGGAGAGCGTCTGTGAACAGCAATTTTCAAGTCTTGCCACAGATTCTCAATTGGAGCGCCTGTCGTTTCAGCCAATGAGGTGACGGGTAACAGATCCGAGCACCTGATTGGCGGAGAGGCGGTTTAGTGTTAGGAAAGCGATTCATTCGCTTTCCTAACACACAGCTGATTGAATTACGAGTGCCCAGCATGGCGCTCGCAGGTCACCTCTTTTTGACGCCTATTAGAGCCTAGGGCTCCAATCAGGTGCTTAAAAAAAAAACCCTGCCGCTGTAATTCAAGCACCCGAAAAAAGGGGCCGGGCGCCTGAATAGGGGGTGGCAGCGTGAATCTATCTATTGGTGATAGAGGGAGTGGCAGGAGACAGGGGGCGGCGTCCGTCCGCCCCTTATGGACGCACCGCCACTGTCTTGCAGAGTGTTCAGTCTATTGGCCTTTTAGTAAATCAACCCCTTTAGTTCAAATAGCTGTACTCTATATACCGGAACTGTCTGTATCGCCGGACTGCAGGGGTCATTATTTTATTTAAAAGATATTCATCACTTGAGAGGAAACGCTCAGCGAGTTATGAATTAAATGTCGCCATCTTCCGCTGATTTAGACGCGTCTTTTTATTTGTTTGCTTAATTTGTTTGCTTATCAAAGACTTTTTGATGGCGGTGTATAAATATTTTAGTGACCGTACAAGCGCAGAGCTAACAACATTCGGGAAGTTATAAATACTTTACATTTAATTAATTTCTTCCAAATATATTGCGTGGCGGAGGATTTTATTGAGTCGCGCCGGCCGAGTGTGCGTTTCTGTTTCCCTGAACGAGAAAGGCTTCAGCTGCCTTTACAATACGTCAGTGTGATATCGATCGGGCGCACGAGCGACGCAAGACAAGGCGGTGGAAATGTCCACCAAGGATTCTACAAGTCCAACATTTGTCCTCAATGTAGGAAAAGGTTTTTAGATTTGAAGTAATATTGTCTAAACTGTCCCCAAGTATATACCGTCCAATGAGAGCACCAAACGCCCCAAGAGTCCAGTGGTTTTTTTACTCCGCCGTTAACATTCGGGGGCGATTTGGAACAGCGGGCAGAATCATCACACGTTTCGGGTGCCGTTCATCTTGGATGATAGCCCCTTCAGCTGTCAGCGAAGGGGGAAGCCCGTTGACAGCTGATGACTCGTCCATTGTTAAGTATGCAGCGGCCGGCTTCCCGGCCCCACTCCTTAACCACTTGTCTATCAGGCACTTTTACCCCCCTCCCTGCCCAGGCCAATTTTCAGCTTTCAGCGCCGTCACACTTTGAATGACAATTGCACGGTCATTGAAAACAAGTATGTGGCGCTACTCCATCCTTTGGTACCAAACAGCCTGAAACCAAATCAAATATAACAATCAGTGATCATATAATGAGATTAGATGGATAGGCGCTACTCTGTCCTTCAGAGCAAATCTAAAAAGATAAGAGCGCCTATATTAAAATACTGGGTAACGTACAGTCCTCCTATTGAAAAATAGGTGTATAAATGGTACACCTATATGGCCACTCCACACAGCAGAAGAAACTCAAAATACAGTGTAGTATACTAGATATGCGACTTTCCTACTAAATACGTGCACCGTGCTTCAAGCCAGAAACATGATATCCACAATAATCTCTGCGTGGCAGTGTAAACTAAAATAATGTGGTAACGTGCTTAATGCAAATAATCTTTCCTAATACCATACCCAAATGCATAATATGGAGTGTGAGATATTTCTAATGTGACATAATAAGTGAATGAAAATCCAACCCGAAACTTGTAAAAAATGCAGCAAATAACAATAATGATAATGAGGTAGCTTGTGCTATAAAATAATATAAATATACAATATAATAATAGGAAGATGTCACATGTGAGTAATAAATCAATAGAAAGGGATCCCTTTGATAAAGTCACGTGGTGTGACGCAACGCGTCAGGGTAGGAGGAGCCAGGTGCCGTCGCTTCCCGGGGACGGCCGAACCCGGAAGCGCTACGTTGTTTTACTGTTCATCTGTTACTGATATGTAAGTTACTGCATTTTGTTTAAATAAATCTTACCTTTAACTACTACACTATGGGAGCTGTTCCTTTCTTCATTATGGCCAAACTGGGATCACTGTGAGTGACGGGAGGTGAGACGTGAGAGCCAGATCCACGGACATCCCTCGGGGAAGGAGAATTGCTTCAGGTTACCCACCCGCTCCACCAGAGCACTATCCATTCTGCCTGATTTGGCCCATTGGGGGCCGCTACTGGAGGTGAGAGGCTGGGGGAAACTATTAGTGTGTGCACTGGAATTGAAGAACAACACAAGGCACTGCTATTTGCACTTGGTTATACAGACTGCTGTGTGGACACTTATAATCACTTTTGCACGTTATTGTGGACAGCATTGCACTATTGGCACTTTGTATGGACATTAATTATCACCATTTATTATTCATTATTTTATATTATTTGATTTATTGTGATTTCACATTATTAGTGATACCTTTCTATTCTATTGCACGGTCATGTTACACTTTACCCATATGACATTTTTATCATTTTCTTCACACAAATAGAGATTTCCTTTGGTGGTATTTAATCACCACTGAGGTTTTATTTTTTGCTAAACATTAAAAAAATTGGAAAATTTTGAGGAAAAGAAAAACATTTTTCATAGTTTTATTTAAAAATTTTGCAAACAGGTAATTTTTTTCCTTCACTGTTGTGTGCTGATGAGGAGGCACTGATGGGCTCTGATAGGCGGCACTGATGAGGCAGCACTGATGGACACTAATAGGTGGCACTGGTGGGCTCTGATAGGTGGCACTGATGGGCTCTGAAGAGGTCACTGATGAGGCAGCACTGATGGCCTCTGATAGGTGGCACTGATGGGCACTGATAGAGGGCACTGATGAGGCTGCACTGATAAGCAGCACTGATGGACACTAATAGGTGGCGCTGATAGGCTCTTATAGATGGCACTGATGAGGCTGCGCTGATAGGCAGCACTGATGGGTTCTGATAGGTGGCACTGATGGGCTCTGATAGGCAGCACTGATGGGGTCTGATAGGTGGCACTGATGGGCTGTGATAGGCAGCACTGATGGGCTCTCATAGGTGGCACTGATGGGCTCTGATATGCGGCACTGATAGGCGACACTTGATGGGCTCTGATAGGCGGCACTGATAGGCAGCACTCATAGGCGGCACTGATGGGCACTAATAGGCTGCACTGATAGGTGACACTGATGAGGAGGCACTGATGGGCACTGATTAGCAGCATTGATGGGCACTGATTGGAAGCACTAGTGGGCACTGTTGGGACTGCACTGATAATTGGGATACTGATTTTCAGTGCCAATGTCCCTTTACCACAAGCCAGTTATCGGCTCTCCTCTCATCATGCCATCAGTGTGAGGAAAGAAAAGCCGATGACCGGCTTGTGTTTACTTCTATGATCAGCTGTCATTAGACACAGCTGATGACGTGGTAAAGGGTCGCTGTGCAACGCAGGATTCCCGTTGCATCAGAGGGGGGCGGGGTCACCCGTACACGTCACTGGGAAACCCAGGCGTTTCCCCTTGTCAGGGGGGACGGGGTCACGTGACAGGTGGCCCCACCCTTAGCTACATAAGAGCTGTCAAGCTGGCGGCGCGTCATTGGCTGGGTGCCTAAGGTGGAGGCAGGATCCTGTGCATGTTCCTCGCTGGAGTCGCTGGAGATCATCTATCGCTGGAGATCGAGAATTGGATTACATCGCTGGAATCTCTTTTTTATTTTTTATTTTTTAATTTTTAATAAAGGACTTGTCCCAAGCCGTCTCCTGTGGTTTTTAACATTTTGACACTTTCTTTTTGTGAAATGGTAGGGGTACAATGTACCCCTTACCAATTCACATGGGGGGGGGGCTGGGATCTGGGTGTCCCCTTTGTTAAAGGGGGCTTCCAGATTCCGATAAGCCCCCCGCCCGCAGACCCCCACAACCACTGGGCAAGGGTTGTGGGGATAAGGCCCTTGTCCCCATCAACATGGGGACATCCTCCCCATGTTGAGGGCATGTGGCCTGGTACGGTTCAGGGGGGGTGCTCTCTTGTCCCCCCCTGTTTTCCTGCAACCTGCCAGGTTGCGTGCTCGGATAAGGGTCTGGTGTGGATTTTTAGGGGAACCCCATGCCATTTCTTTTTAAATTTTGGCGCGGAGTTCCCCTTAATATCCATACCAGACCTGAAGGGCCTTGTAATGGAATTTTAGGGGACCCCAACGCATTTTTATTTTTTATTTTTCAATGACTTTCAATGACTTTTATGTGTATTGTCGGGACCGACAATTCATTAATAGCCGGCACTAGCGCTAGCACTTTTACATGACTTTTTTTTCCTTTAGAAATGTCATTTTGCTCTCGGACTGTTATAAACACGGGAAACATGCGCTACTTTACAGGCATACTATAGACACCCCCAGGTACTAAATTTAAAAGAAATATTTCACTTTTATTGTTTCACTTTAAGCATTATTAAAATCACTGCTCCCGAAAAAACGTCCGTTTTTAAAACTTTTTTTTTTGCATTGATCCATGTCCCCTGGGGCAGGACCTGGATCCCCAAACACTTTTTATGACAATAACTTCCATATTATTCTTTAAAATTAGCACTTTTGATTTCTCCCATAGAATTTTAAAGTTTGTTCCGCGGCTTTTCAAATTTGCCGCAAACACCCCAAATTGTTCTCTGTTCGGCAAACGGGCGAACAGCCAATGTTTGAGTCGAACTCATGTTCGACTCGAACAGATAGACCATCCCTAGTGGTCAGCAGGATGGATGGAAAGGCAACCTGTGTGATGTAAATGGCCCCAGAGGGAACAACCAAGCCGAGCAGGGTCAATATTCTCAGCGTGCCTATGCGCCTTCTGCGACGTCACCGCTGTGCCGGAGATGAAGGGGGAAAGGTGTCCTGAAGTCAGTAGTGTAACCGTCCACCGTTCTGCTGCCGTGACTTACATGTTTCACGCTCATGCGCTTTGTCAATCTTCTTTGCAAAATAGCTCAAGCTCTGTCAGATTGGATGGAGAGCGTCTGTGAACAGCAATTTTCAAGTCTTGCCACAGATTCTCAATTGGATTTAGGTCTGGACTTTGACTGGGCCATTCTAACACATGAATATGCTTTGATCTAAACCATTCCATTGTAGCTCTAAAAAAGGAGGACAGATCATATTGGCACCATAAAGAATGAGGAAGGACATCTGGTTACAAAGGATGTGGAGATGGCGAAGGTATTGAGTTTATTCCTCTCCTCAGTCTTCACAAGGGAATCAGGGGACTTTGGTAACCTAAAGTGCAGTGTTTGTCCTCATGACACATCACAGGAAGCACCTCCATGGTTAACAGAGGACAGAATTAGAATTAGACTTGGGAAACTTAACATTAATAAATCACCGGGACCAGATGGCTTACACCTGAGGGTACTTAAGGAACTCAGTCAAGTAATTGCCAGACCATTGTTCCTATTTTTTACTGACTGGAATGGTACCAGCTGATTGGAGAAAAGCCAATGTAGCACCAATATTTAAAAAGGGCCCAAAATACATCCCTGGGAATTACAGACCAGTTAGCCTAACATCAATAGTATGTAAACTCTTGGAGGGGATGATAAGGGACTATATACAAGATTTTAGTAATGAGAACGGTATCATTAGCAGTAATCAGCATGGATTCATGAAGAATCGTTCTTGCCAAACCAATCTATTAACCTTCTATGAGGAGGTGAGTTGCCATCTAGATAAAGGAAGGCCCGTAGACGTGGTGTATCTGGATTTTGCAAAAGCATTTGACACAGTTCCCCATAAACATTTACTGTACAAAATAAGTTCCGTTGGCATGGACCATAGGGTGAGTACATGGATTGAAAACTGCCTACAAGGGCGAGTTCAGGGGGTGGTGATAAATGGGGAATACTTGGAATGGACAGGGGTGGGTAGTGGGGTTCCCCAGGGTTCTGTGCTGGGACCAATCCTATTTAATTTGTTCATAAATGACCTGGAGGATGGGATAAACAGTTCAATCTCTGTATTTGCAGACGATACTAAGCTAAGCAGGGCAATAACTTCTCAGCAGGATGTGGAAACCTTGCAAGAAGATCTGAACAAATTAATGGGGTGGCAACTACATGGCAAATGAGGTTCAATGTAGAAAAATGTAAAATAATGCATTTGGGTGGCAAAAATATGAATGCAATCTATAGACTGGGGGGAGAACCTCTGGGGGAATCTAGGATGGAGAAGGACCTGGGGGTCCTAGTAGATGATAGGCTCAGCAATGGCATGCAATGCCAAGCTGCTGCTAACAAAGCAAACAGAATATTGGCATTAAAAAGGGGATCAACTCCAGAGATAAAACGATAATTCTCCCGCTCTACAAGACTCTGGTCCGGCCGCACCTGGAGTATGCTGTCCAGTTCTGGGCACCAGTCCTCAGGAAGGATGTACTGGAAATGGAGCGAGTACAAAGAAGGGCAACAAAGCTAATAAAGGGTCTGGAGGATCTTAGTTATGAGGAAAGGTTGCGAGCACTGAACACTATTCTCTCTGGAGAAGAGACGCTTGAGAGGGGATATGATTTCAATTTACAAATACTGTACTGGTGACCCCACAGTAGGGATAAAACTTTTTCACAGAAGGGAGTTTAACAAGACTCGTGGCCACTCATTAAAATTAGAAGAAAAGAGGTTTAACCTTAAACTGTGTAGAGGGTTCTTTACTGTAAGAGTGGTAAGGATGTGGAATTCCCTTCCACAGGCGGTGGTCTCAGAGGGGAGCATTGATAGCTTCAAGAAACTATTAGATAAGCACCTAAATGACCGCAACATACAGGGATATACAATGTAATACTGACATAATCACACACATAGGTTGGACTTGATGGACTTGTGTCTTTTTTCAACCTCACCTACTATGTAACTATGTAAGTCTTTTGCAGACTCTAACAGGTTTTCTTCTAAGACTGCCCTGTATTTGGCTCCATCCATCTTCCCATTAACTCTGACCAGCTTCCCTGTCCCTGCTGAAGAAAAGCATCCCCACCACATGATGCTGCCACCACCATGTTTCACGGTGGGGACGGTGGTGTATTTTGGCTTTGTGCTGCCCCAGGCAAGACTAAAAATGGGTGTCCCCGTCTAAATTTGTCCCACCCCAGCCGCTTTAAAATTGCGCCCGCCTGTGCAATAGCGACAAACGACGTACATTTTACTATCCATAGGCTAAGCTTTAAAAGCCTTTACAGGTTACCACTTTAGATTTACAGATCTGGTTGCTAGAATTACTGCCCGTGATCTAAGGTTTGCGATGATACCTCACATGCGCGGGACGATCGCTGTTTGTGTGTATGCAGGACCGACACGTGCGTTCGCCTTTGCGTGTGAGTATGGGAGGATAGGGGAACTTTCATTTTTCTTTGCTGTTGCTTTCATTTGTTGGGATGGTGTGTTCAGGGTGATGTGCAGTGTTAGTTTTCCCCCACATATAGCGTTTTGTTTTTAGGCCAAAAAGTTGAATTTTGGTCTCATCTGACCAGATCACCTTCCACATGTTTGCTGTGTCCTCCACATGGCTTCTCACAACCTACAAACAAGACTTCTTATGACTTTCTTTCACCAATGTCTTTCTTCTTGCCACTCTTCCATAAAGGGCAGATTTGTGGAGAACACGACTAATAGTTGTCCTGTGGAGAGATTCTCCCACCTGAGCTGTGGATCTCTGCAGCTCCTCCAGAGTTACCATGGACCTCTTGGCTCTTCTCTGATGAATGCTCTCCTTGCCCGGCCGGTCAGTTTAGGTGGACGGCCATGTCTTGGTAGGTTTGCAGTTGTGTCATACTCTTTCCATTTTCTGATGATGGATTGAACAGAGCTCCGTGAGATGTTCAAAGCTTGGGATATTATTTTATAACCTAACCCTGCTTTACACTTCTCCACAACTTTATCCCTGACCTGTCTGGTGTGTTCCTTGGCCTTCATGATGCTGTTTGACTAAGGTTCTCTAACAAACCTCTGAGGGCTTCACAGAACAGCTGCATTTATATTGAGATTAAGTTACACACAGGTGAACTCTATTTACTAATTAGGTGACATCTAAAGGCAATTGGTTCTACTAGATTTTATTTAAACCCCCCCTCACGATGGGAGCGCCGGCCGTTATCGCTAAAGCGGCGCTTTAGCGCTGTTTAAGCGGCGCCTTTGTGCTGCTTTTCGGCCGCTAGCGGGGCACTTTTTTTCTATTTTTTTTCTATTCTTTCATTTTCAATTCTATTTTTTTTTCTATTCTATTATTTTCTATCCTGTTCAAAATTCAAATTCTGGAAGATGGTTATATTCTTTCTATTGTATTCTATTTTATTCTATTTTTCTATTCTATTCTTTTATTTTCTATTCTATTCGAATTTCGGAAGAAGGTTATATTCTTTCTATTTTATTCTATACTTTTCTATTTTTTTTTCTATTCTTTTCTATTCTATTTTTTTATTCTTTCTGAATTCAAATTTATTCTATTTGAAATTTGAATAGAATAAATTTGAATTCAGATCGAATAAAAAATAGAAAAGAATAGAAAAAAAATAGAAAATAATAGAATAAAATAGAAAAAATATAACCTTCTTCCGAAATTCGAATTTCAAATAGAATAGATTAGAATAGAATAGAAAAAAATAGAATAAAATAGAAAGAATATAACCATCTTCCAGAATTAGAGTTTTCAGAAGATGGTTATATTCTTTCTCTTTTATCTTTTTCTATTGTTTTTTTTTATTATTATGTTCTATTCTTTTTCTATTCTATTTTTTTTTTCATTCTTTTATTTTCTATTCTATTCGAAATTCGAATTTCGCAATTTCTTTCTATTTTATTCTATTCTTTTCTATTTTTTTTCTATTCTTTTCTATTCTATTTTTTTATTCTTTCTGAATTCAAATTTATTCTATTTGAAATTTGAATAGAATAAATTTGAATTCAGATCGAATAAAAAATAGAAAAGAATAGAAAAAAAATAGAAAATAATAGAATAAAATAGAAAGAATATAACCTTCTTCCGAAATTCGAATTTCAAATAGAATAGATTAGAATAGAATAGAATAAAATAGAAAGAAAATAACCATCTTCCAGAATTAGAGTTTTTAGAAGATGGTTATATTCTTTCTCTTTTCTCTTTTTCTATTGTTTTTTTTTATTAATATGTTCTATTCTTTTTCTATTCTATTTTTTTTCCATTCTTTTATTTTCTATTTTATTCTATTCGAAATTTGAATTTCGGAAGAAGGTTATATTCTTTCTGTTTTATTCTATTCTTTTCTTTTTTTTTCTATTCTTTTCTGTTCTATTTTTTTATTCTATCTGAATTCATATTTATTCTATTTTTCTATTCTATTCTTTTATTTTGTATTCTATTCAAAATTCGAATTTCGGAAGAAGGTTATATTCTTTCTATTTTATTCTATTCTTTTCTATTTTTTTTTCTATTCTTTTCTATTCTATTTTTTTATTCTTTCTTTTTTATTTTTTTATTTGAAATTTGAATAGAATAAATTTGAATTCAGATAGAATAAAAAAATAGAAAATAAAATAGAAAAAAAATAGAAAATAATAGAATAAAATAGAAAGAATATAACCTTCTTCCGAAATTCGAAACTCAAATTGAATAGATTAGAATAGAATGGAAAAAAATAGAATAAAATAGAAAGAATATAACCATCTTCCAGAATTAGAGTTTTTAGAAGCTGGTTATATTCTTTCTCTTTTATCTTTTTCTATTGTTTTTTTTATTATTATGTTCTATTATTTTTCTATTCTATTTTTTTTTCATTCTTTTATTTTGTATTCTGTTCTGTTTTACTCTATTATATTCTATTTTTATCTTCTATTCTATTCCTTTAATTTCTATTCTATTTTATTGGAAAATTCAAATTTGATTAGAAAACTCAAATTTTAGAAAACTCAACATCTCAATTTTGTCCAACATTTTCATTTAAGTTTTTCGGGTTTCGTTTAAATTCATTACTATTGTAATTCGGAAATTCGGATACATCCAAATTCCTGAATAAAGCTGGATACGCACTATACGATTTTCTGTGGATTTTTTTTTTTCCTTCAGATTTACCAAAACCATATAATATGAGGACAAACCTTAAGAGTTTCAATTTGTATGCAACCAGGCAGGCCCCTTGCACTACATGGTTTTGGTAAATCTAAAGGAAAATCAGACAACAAAAGTTGTATAGTGTGTATGGGGGTCTTAGGAAATATTCATCTGAATCTCGATTCAGAACTGAATGAACTGCACGTGCCTACTTTTTACTGCAAAGCTGGGAGCCCCTATGAAAGAGTCCTCACTGTATGTCCTCAGTCTTTGGAGTTGAGTGATTCTGGTTATTATTCGACCCAAAAGACTGAGGACCTCTTGTGGCAAAAAGGTATTACTGCAGTGGACAACTCCAGATTTATTGTATATTGCTTTTTTTTTCTATTCTATTATTTTCTATCCTGTTCAAAATTCAAATCCTGGAAGATGGTTATATTCTTTCTATTTTATTCAATTTTATTCTATTTTTTTCTATTCTTTTATTTTCTATTCTATTCTAAGCTATTCTATTTGAAATTCGAATTTCGGAAGAAGGTTATATTTTTTCTATTTTATTCTATTCTTTTCTATTTTTTTCTACTCTTTTCTATTCTATTTTTTTTTTTATTCTATCTGAATTCAAATTTATTCTAAATTTTAAATTAGAATTTCAGAAGATGGTTATATTCTTTCTATTTTACCCTTTTCAATAGTTTTTTTTAAATTATATTCTATTCCTTTATTTTCTATTCTATTTTTTCTATTCTTTTATTTTGTATTCTGTTCTGTTTTACTCTATTACATTCTATTTTTATTTTTCTATTCTATTAATTTATTTTCTATTCTATTCTTTTCTATTCCTTTATTTTCTATTCTATTTTTTCCATTAGTTTATTTTGTATTCTGTTCTGTTTTACTCTATTATATTCTATTTTTATTTTCTATTCTATTAATTTATTTTCTATTCTATTCTTTTCTATTCTATTCCTTTATTTTCTATTCTATTTTTTGCATTAGTTTATTTTGTATTCTGTTCTGTTTTACTCTATTATATTCTATTTTTATTTTCTATTCTATTAATTTATTTTCTATTCTATTCTTTTCCATTCTATTCCTTTATTTTCTATTCTATTACTTTATTTTCTATTCTATTTTATTGGAAAATTCGATTAGAAAAAGAGCCCTCACAGTATGTCCTCGGTCTTTGGAGTTGAGTGATTCTGGTTGTTTTTCGACCCAAAAGACTGAGGACCTCTTGTGGCAAAATGGTATTACCGCAGTGGACAACTCCAGATTTATTGTATATTGCTTTTTTTTTTTTTTTTCAACACAACTTTTTGGGTCTAAAAATTATTTTTTAAAAGGTGAACCTGAAGTTGGGCTTTACATCCAAATATAACTGAAGCAGCAAGAGGTCTTGAATGTACAATGTCAAAATCCTAGAAGCAGATGATGGAGCCACCCAGATATGGGGGTTATGGTTACAGTAGAACCTTTTTGTCTCTTTCCTGCAACTAATTCCTCATATCTAAAACTCTTCACACACTTCCCGGAATGTTCCGGATTATATTAGGCAGACAGCAGAGCGCGGTGATGATAATATGACAGCTCATTACGCTGATGTCTTAATTCTTCTCTGCACCATGCTCTGCTCTCTCCTAAGAAACATCTCCCACACGTTCAATCCGGAATGTTACTTTGTGTCACTCTCCTGTTATAAACTGACAAAGACCTAAAAAATACAATTTAATACTTTTTAAATACATTTTAAATAAATTTTAAAAAAAATGTAAGATGGGGACAAGAGCCTCTTCCCTGCAGCCCCAGTTGATGGTTTTGGGGGTCTGTGGGCAGGGGGGGCTTTTTGGAATCTGGAAGCTCCCTTTAACAAGGGGGCCTCTGGATCCCCGCCTCCTCTATGTGAATGCGTATGGGGTATACAGTACTCCTACTCATTCGCTAAAAAAAAAAAAAAATACCTGTAGTTTAACCTCTTGCTTACCGGGCACTTAAACCCCCCTCTTGCCCAGACCAAATTTCAGCTTTCAGCGCTGGCACACTTTGAATGACAATTGCGCGGTCATGCAAAACTGTACTCAAATGAAATTTTTATCATTTTTTTCACACAAATGGAGCTTTCTTTTGGTGGTATTTAATCACAGCTGGGATTTTTTTTTTTTTTGGTAAACAAAAAAAGATGGAAAATTTGGGAAAAAAAAAAAAAAATCATGTTTCATGGTTTGTTATAAAATTTTGCAAACAGGTAATTTTTCTCCTTCATCGATATGCGCTAATGGTGGGCACTGATAGGCTGCACTGATGGGCATGGATAGGCACAGTTAAGGTGGCACTGATAGGCAAAGTTAAGACGGCACTGATGGGGACAGATAAGGCGGTACTGATGGGCACAGATAAGGTGGCACTGATGGCCACTGATGGGCGCTGATGGTTGGCACAGATGGGTGGCACTGATGGGCACTGATAGGTACCACTGATGGGGGCACTGATGAGGGGGCACTGATGGGTGGCACTAATGGGCAGTGATGGGAGCTGGTAGGTGACACTGATGGGCACTGATAGGTGGCACTGATGTGCAGCACTGTTGTTGTGGCACTGATTGTGGGCACTGATGGGTGGCACTGTGGGCACTGGTAGGCAGCACTGCTGCCTAATGCTATGTGTCACTGGCAGGGGGCACAGGTGGGCACTGATGATCGCCGTGATCAGGACTGATGTCCCTCTCATGGCCGCCGGTGATCGGCTTTTATTTCCTCCTCACGCTGTCAGCGCGAGGAGAAAAAATAGCCGATTACTGGCTCTGTTGATATCACATGATCAGCTGTCATTAGCTGACAGCTGATCACGTGTTAAGGGGTCGGGATGGATCCCTTACTCTGATCTGTGATCAGGCGTGTCTCATAGACTCGCTGATCACAGAGCGCGCTGCGCGCTCCCTGCAGGGGGCGCGCAGGCCGCTCGTGCACGGGACGACGTCAATAGACGTCGTCCCGGCAAAGCAGGTCCGTGCTGTAGCCATCAATCTGGTATAGCGCAGATCTCTAGTGGTTAAATAAACCCAGCCAGTGATGAGGGAGCACAGGGGTGGGGCTGGGTTCCGCTGTCTGTTTCAAGAGATGCAGACAGCGAGGCTCGGGAGTGAGCCCGTGCGAGTGCCCCCATAGCAAGCGGCTTGCGGAGGATTGGGGCTGCTTTGTGCAAAACTATTACACAGAGCAGGTAAGTATAACATGTTATTTTTTTAAAGAAAAAAATACATTTAGAATCATTTTAAATCTATAAGGGGTGGGAAAATTATGTAAATAGTATGTTGAGAAAAATTACAAGAAAGTGTTTTTTTTTTTTTGTTTTTTTTCTTACAATTAAGGCCCTATTCACACCTGAGCGTTTTGTAGCTTGAAGCCTAAAGCTACAAAACGCTTGAGGGGAAAAAAATCCATTATTGTTTATGGAGATGGTCCACATCTCCACCCCAGGTCGCCTGAAGCCCTTCGCCTGAAGCTCAAACAAGTTCTGGACCCTTTTTTTGTCGCGCGAATCGGGCAGATTTGGGCGTTTTTGGAGCAGGAAGCAGATGACAAAATCTAACAACATGGCAACAAATGATGAAACAGATGATCATTTTTCCTATTGGCTAATAAAAAAAAAAACGCCGGACAACGCTGCATGTAAACGCGCAAATATGCCCGAAAAAACGCGCAACAAAACGCTGGAAAACCCCCTCAATGAATGGGGCCTTATTTCCAATTAAAAACCAGGGCTTTTAATTAATTAATTTTTTTTTAATTGGTTGAACTAGATGGACTTTTTTCAGCCTAACTATATAACTATGTATAATGTGTGGAACTGAGACATCCCACAAAAAACAGAAAATGCTCTGGGTCCACCCACACCGCCAAAAAAAAAAAAATATTAAAAGCCAGCAGCTACAAATACTGCAGCTGCTGACTTTTAATACATGGCCACTTACCTGTCCCAGGGTCCAGCGATGTCGGCGGGCGACGCCGAGAACCCGCTCGGTTCTCGGCAGCTGCCGCCGCCATCCTAGGTGAGGGAATCAGGAAGTGAAGCGTTGCGGCTTCACTTCCCGGTTCCCTACTGCGCATGCGCGAGTCGCGCTGCGCGATCTGGATGGTCCCCGCTCTCTCCTGGGAGCTGTGTGTTTCCCAGCAGACAGCGCGGTGGGGACGGGAAGAGGCGTAGACTCCCATGGGAGTCTATGCCGGAAGTGGGTGCAAATACCTGTCTTAGACAGGTATCTGCACACCCCCCCCCCCCCTCCCCCCTGAAAGGTGCCAAATGTGAAACCGGAGGGGGGGGAGGGTTCCGAAAAGCGGAAGTTCCATTTTTGTGTGGAACTCCGCTTTAAGAGGGGTTAGGGAGAAAAAAGCGGTTCAAGTAGTTAAATAATATGGTGGAACCCTTGGGCCATCCTAAAGGATATTTCAATAAGCAAAATTCTGACTTTTACAGTCATGATTCTGAGATTAAAAGTCAGAAATTTGATATTCAAATTCAGGATTTTGAGATCAGAATTCCAACTTTGAAACTAAGAATTCTAACTTTTTAATTATCTGATCTTTTTTTTACTCTAATATTTACTCTGATGCCCTGTACACACGATTGGACATTCCGACAACAAAACCGTGGATTTTTTTCCCGAAGAATCTTGGCTCAAACTTGTCTTGCATACACACGGTCGCACAAATCTTGTCGGAAATTCCGAACGTCAAGAACGCGGTGACGTACAACACGTACGACGAGCCGAGAAAATTGAAGTTCAATAGCCAGTGCAGCTCTTCTGCTTGATCCAGAGCATGCGTGGAACTTTTGTGCGTCTGACTTGTGTACACACGATCGGAATTTCCGACAACAAGTTTCGTTGTCGGAAAATTTGAGAACCTGCTCTCAAACATTTGTTGGCGGAAATTCCGACAACAAATGTTCTATGGAGCCTACACACGGTCGGGCTTTCCGACAACAAGCTCACATCCAACATTTGTTGTCGGAAAATCCTATCGTGTGTACAGGGCATAAGGGTTCTGACTTTAAAACTCAGAATTGTGTTTAGAACATTTTTAGGATGGCCCCAGGGTTCTTCCGTAAAACAACATAAAAGCAGGTATATATATATTGTTGTAAACCTTGAACATGATTGGTGACTGGATGTTTCTTTCCTTTTTTTTTGTACATTTTAGATTTTGGATTCCTGAATATCAATTAAAAATGTTTTGAGATTTGTGACTATGAGAATAAAATAATAGTAAAGGAAGTCTAAAGGATTTTTTTTTTGTATGGTGATGGGTTTTAGAGAGATCCAGCCAGTAAAAGACAAAGGTAATACTATTTTTTTTTTTTTTTTATATTGGTGTAAAATATAATATCCTATAAATTGATACTTGTGGTATAATTGTAGTATAGATATTGGATTCCGTCTTTTAATATGTAAGTTATTTGTCTGTGTTTGTAAAGAAAATTTTCCAAAAAAATAAATAAAATGCGTATAAAAAAAAAAATAGGATTAAATCTGAGATTTCTGACTTTTAAATGAATCATTCTGATATTCAGATTTTTACTCTGAGAATTCTGACTTTATAACTCATAATTGTATTTAATACATTTTAGGATGGCCCCGGGGTTCTACCATAAAATAAGTTCAAAGCAGGTACATATATATTGGAAATGTAGTGCTGGTAGATTTTCAGTCTACCGCTTATAGGTAAATTTAGTGGGTTACCTGTTCATACATAGTCAGATTTGCATCTGTTCCAACTTGGCTGAGTTGCATGTAGTTTCACACTGTGCTTGTGGGTGTCGTTGTCACCATGGGTCAGTGTTGGAAAGGCAGCACGTTGAAGCGTGAGTGCTCCTCTGTCCCGGAGATAACTCGGTGGAGGTGGTCCTCCGAGTTGCATTCTGGGAGAGGGTATTTATGGGACAGACGCCATGTTTTAGGGGTCTTTTTCGTTCCACCTGCTGGCCCTCCTGGCCGACAGGTATGTGTTAGGAGTACTACCGCGTGGTCCTCCGACCGGGAGGCCCACGTTGCTGCAGCGTGTGGGTGGGCCCAGAAGCCTGTCTGGGGCCTACCACAGCGGCAGGGGAATGGTCCTGTGCTGTCTGTCCTACGGGAGGAAGCTGGACAACTGAGAAGATCCCAGGGGAGGACCTGTCATGGAAGGATCATGCAGAGTGCTGGTCTGGAGAGGGGCCTGGTGACTCAGTTGGAGGACGTATCCTAAAGTTAACCTACCGCATAGTACTGCCGGGTTGGCTTAAAGGTTCTAGTGCTGTGTTTGCTATCCATCGTAAACCATTACATCCTGTGGCAGAGGATCGTATGGGTTTCTATTCCATTCAAGTATGTGGCAGAGACTTTTGTTCGTGCTGCGTACTGGCTGCTAGGTTAGTGAGAGAAACCTATCCAGGTGGGCAAAGATTCAACTCTAAAGAGAAAGTACATGCATCTACGAGATTCCAATTTCTAATACTACACTAAGAAAAGGTATTTGAGCTTCCCTGCAACTCCTCTTCTACCTCTTTCCTGCTACTTCCTTCAGTTACGTTTATTAAAGCATTGGAAAAGATACTCAAGTGTCCGGTGCCTACATTGTCTGGTATTAAACTCAAAGGAACCCTAGACCCGGTTCTGGTGAAATTGAGGTAAGGAAGGTGACGGTAACAGCCCGCTTTAAGCCAGCAGCTCCACCGAGAGTTATTGCTACATGTGGGGGCTCGTCCGGGATTGTTAGCCGTCAACCTCCCGCAACCCTGAGAAGTATTTCACCGGGAGTTTATGTTAAAAGAATTTTCTGGACTTTGTCATTTTCCCAGGAGAAGAAGGGGTTAAATTGCAGGACTTTAATTCTGACTGCGTAGGCTGCGGGTGAGAAGTAAAAGCCCGGGAGCTACGTGATCAGAGGAGCAAGTGGGAGGAGCCTAACCAACTTGTTACTGCGTGGGACGCGTGTGTGTGTGTTTGGCGCCAGAGGAGAAGAGAGGCCTCGTGATCGTGCTGAAAGGATCAGAGTGCGGCCATGTCTTTTCCATTGGTACCATCAACTATGGGATCTAAAATGTTCCCTACGAGTACCGCTGCGGGTGCTATGCTGACCGGAACCCTGCTGACAGATACCAGCATTCGTTTGAAGCCGCAGGGGCGGTTTGTGCTATACACAGTTGGAGATATTGAAGGGCTGGGCATGCTTTGCCACAAGTGTGAAGGACTGGCCATACATCTCCGTCCATTTGTCCGATGTTTGCAGTGCGGAGAATATTTCTTCACAGTGGAGCAACCTACCATGTCGCCCCGTGCTTATCGTGTGGATTGAAAGTATCAATAATTCTGCGCTGCCCAAAGAGTGAAATAAGCAGCTAACACGACTAATAGGATATAAGCATATAACAATAAAAAAAAAGTCTGTGTAGCGCTAAAAAACCATAAGTAACCCACAAGTCTACGGTTACTTTTAGATGTCCATCGCCACCATCTCTCCTGAACATCTATCATCACTCACCACCCAAGCCTGATTCGACCCATTTGGGCGTATGCCCTCTTGGGTCCACGAGATCTGGTAAGCCTTCTCAATGTCGGTGGTGGTGTTCGTCTTCTGTCTTCACTTTGGATGTCACGCATTTGAATTGTTCTTCACACGAAGTCACTGCATTTATATGGACTAATTAATTTATGAGTCTTATAAACATTGAGGACTTTTTCTTCCTTTTTTTCTCAGATGTTTTTTCACCATTAGTTTGACTTCATTGTCCCTATATTGAACTCCTATGGTTTTTTAGCGCTACACATACTTTTGTTTTATCCTGTGGATTGGGCTACAGGAATTGCCACAGTGCAAACTACTGCCATTGCTGCTGGAGAGTAACAGGCCGTGATCTCGCCTTCTGCCGTGAGTGCTTCCGAGGAAGATGCCGCTGTTACTGCTTCCTCAGCGGACATCACTTTCATTTCTACGTCTACTACACCTATCCCCATTGCACCTGTCCAGAGGAAGGTGGGATATGTGAAGGCTTCCTGTGGCCCTGGTCGAGGCCTACCCAAGAGACTACCTGAACCGGAGCCGGAGAAGTATATGGATCCGGAGAAGTCCACGTCAGGAACGGGTGAGAGATCAAAGGGGAACATATCTGGGACTCTTTGTAAATATTTGCCAGCAGAAGAGTTGAGAGACTCGGAGATAGATTCTATGTCAGATCTCTCCTGTGATGATGATTTGTTTGAGACTATGTCACAGGAACTGTTGTGGGCCCAGGGTGAAGATGTTGCTTCTGCCTTGACTTTCTTAGAGTGGACAGCCCTGGATTCTGGGAAGACATCACCTTGTGTGGAGCCGCACAGTACTACCAAAGAGACATTGTCTAAAGTTGCTAGTTTGCTTCCGACACCTGTCGGGTCTATGGTGAGTAGATCACCGAACTCTTGTGTGCCTCCAGGTTTGGGGAAAAATAGTCCTTTGCCTAAACTTGCCCATTTGCAGAGAGTGCCTATTAAAGGAGTTGCCACAGAATATGGTCTGGAATTTCCTTATGTTACTCAGGAAATTATGCAGGAAATTGAGGCCAACCGGGAACAGTGGTACAGTGAAGCTGTTTGGGACTATTTGTCTGTGCTAAAACCTTTCCGGAGAACTGTATATTCTGTTGCCATGGATGAACACTTCAGTGGATGTTTTCTACACTGGAACTATGGTCGGCACATCTATGCTGACAAGGTGGTCATTTGCAGACCGGGGAAAGACGACGTTGTGTACTTTATCACTACAGTGGATAAACTGGGAAAGAAACTGACATTGCCAGATCCTCGGTTTTATTGGTGATTATGAAAAAGAACTTTGGGGTGTACAGTTAGAACGTGTCAGTGTTTAGAGATCTCCGTAGTCAAGAAATGATATTCATCCCAGTGTTTTCAAATTCAAAGACTCTTTGCAAAGACTCTGGATTTCTTTATTGAAAGGATGTGATTCACTCAAAGATAGGGATGGACTTTTCAAGTTACTTTAGTTTGTTTCCATTACAAGGAAAATCTACGGGAAGACAGTGTCATTCTTCTTTTAGAATGAGGCTTTGTTCCTAAACTGTTTAGTGATGATACTGTACATATCTAGTGTGTGTTTAACTTTGTTTTTCAGGAACAATTGGATCTCCTATCAAGCTGTTAGGCTTTTCAGCTAGATAGATAGTGGGACTTGTAACAGTTCTAAATGTGATTTCTTTTTGCGGATGTGAATATGTTGTTCTATAAACGTTAAAACTGTCATATTTCCCAACTGTCTTTTCGTCTTCTTCATCCAAGTTTTTTTAAGTTCAAATACCTACTCTCAGGCTTGGGAGTTATTTTGACAGATGATGAGGACAACGTCTATTGTAGTGGGGGGAGTATGCAGCGCTGGTAGATTTTCAATCTACCGCTTATAGGTAAATTTAGTGGGTTACCTGTTCATACATAGTCAGATTTGCCTCTGTTCCAGCTTGGCTGAGTTGCATGTAGTTTCACACTGTGCCTGTGGGTGTCGTTGTCACTATGGGTCGGTGTTGGAAAGGTAACACGTTAAAGTGTATGAGTGCTCCTCTGTCCCAGAGATAACTCGGTGGAGGTGGTCCTCCGAGTTGCATTCTGGGAGAGGGTATTTATGGGACAGACGCCATGTTTTAGGGGTCTTTTTTCGTTCCACCTGCTGGCCCTCCTGGCTGGCGGAGTACTACCGCGTGGTCCTCCGACTGGGAGGACCATGTTGCTGCAGCGTGTGGGTGGGCCCAGAAGCCTGTCTAGGGCCTACCACAGCGGCAAAGGAATGGTCCTGTGCTGTCTGTCCTACGGGAAGAAGCTGGACAACTGAGAAGATCCCAGGGGAGGCCCCGTCATGGAAGGATCATGCAGAGTGCTGGTCTGGAGAGGGGCCTGGTGACTCAGTTGGAGGACGCATCCTAAAGTTAACCTACCGCATAGTACTGCCGGGTCGGCTTAAAGGTGCTGTGTTTGCTATCCATCGTAAACCAATACATCCTGTGGCAGAGGATCGTACGGGTTTCTATTCCATTCAAGTCTGTGGCAGAGACTTTTGTTCGTGATGCGTACTGGCTGCTAGGTTAGTGAGAGAAACCTATCCAGGTGGGCAAAGATTAAACTCTAAAGAGAAAGTACATTCATCTACGAGATTCCAATTTCTAATACTACACTAAGAAAAGGTATTTGAGCTTCCCTGCAACTCTTCTTCTACCTCTTTCCTGCTACTTCCTTCAGTTACTCTTTATTAAAACCTTGGAAAAGATACTCAAGTGTCCGGTGCCTACATTGTCTGGTATTAAACTCAACGGGACCCTAGACCCGGTTCTGGTGAAATTGAGGTAACAAAGGTGACGGTAAAAGCCCGCTTTAAACCAGCAGCTCCACCGAGAGTTATTGCTACATAAACATGATTGGTCACTGTATTATTATTATTATTATATTATATTATATTATACAGGATTTATATAGCACCAACAGTTTGCACAGCACTTTAAAATGTTAGGGCAGACAGCACAGTTACAATACAAATCAATACAGGAGGGATCAGAGGGCCCTGCTCCTCAGAGCTTACAATCTATGTTTCTTTCTTTTTATTTTTTTGTATATTTTAGGATTTCAAATTTCTGGTTATCTATGAAAAATCTTAATATGATATAATATAATATAATATAATATAATATAATATAATATAATATAATATAATATAATACAGTGTAATAAAATATTGTGTCTATGAGAATAAAATAATAGTAAAGGAAGTCAATAGGATTTATTTTTTTGGTTGGTGGTGGGTTTTACAGAGATCCAACCAGTAAAAGACTGGGATAATACTATTTTTTTATTTTTTTTAATATTTTAATATTGGTTGGTTTTGCACTTATGCTTATCTATGAAAAAATGTTAATATAATATAATATAATATAATATAATATAATATAATATAATACAGTGTAATATAATATTGTGTCTATGAGAATAAAATAGTAGTAAAGGAAGTCTATAAGGTTTTTTTTGTTTTTGTTTTTTTGTTTTTTTGGTTGGTGATGGGTTTTAGAGAGATCCAACCAGTAAAGGACTGGGACTGGGATAATACTTGTACTATTTTTTTTATATTTTAATATTGGATGGTTTGGTTTCAAATTTCTACTCATCTATGAAAAATGTTAATATAATATAATATAATACAGTATAATATAATATTGTGTATGAGAATAAAATAATAGTAAAGGAAGACTATAGGAATTTTTTTTTGTTGGTTGGTGGTGGGTTTTAGAGAGATCCAACCAGTAAAAGACTGGGATAAAACTATTGTTTTTTCTTTTTTTTAATATTTGTTGGTTTAGAATTTATGCTTATCTATGAAAAATGTTAATTTAATATAATACGGTGTAATATAATATTGTGTCCATGAGAATAAAATAATAGTAAAGGAAGTCTATAGGGTTATTTTTTTTGGGGGGGGGGGGGGGGGGGTTGGTGATGGGTTTTAGAGAGATCCAACCAGTAAAGGACTGGGATAATACTATTTTTTAAAAATATTTTAATATTTGTTGGTTTGGTTGGTTTCAAATTTCTTCTTATCTATGAAAAATGTTAATATAATATAATATAATATAATATAATACAGTATAATATAATATTGTGTCTATGAGAATAAAATAATAGTAAAGGAAGTCTATAGGATTTTTTTTTTTTTTGGTTGGTGATGGGTTTTAGAGAGATCTAACCAGTAAAGGACTGGGATAATACTATTTTTTTAAAATATTTTATTATTGGTTGGTTTTGAATTTATGCTTATCTATGAAAAATGTTAATATAATATAATGTACTATAATATTGTGTCTATGAGAATAAAATAATAGTAAATGAAATCTATAGGATTTATTTATTTATTTTTTTTGGTTGGTGGTGGGTTTTAGAGAGTTCCAACCAGTAAAAGACTGAGATAATACTATTTTTTTAAATATTTTAACATTGGTCGGTTGGGTTGGTTGGCTTAAAACGTCTGCTTATCTATGAAAAATGTTAATATAATATAATATAATACTATATAATATAATACAGTATAATATAATATTGTGTCTATGAGAATAAAATAATAGTAAAGGGAGTCTATAGGATTTTTTTTACATTTTTTTTTTTTTTTGTTGGTGATGGGTTTTAGAGAGATCCAACCAGTAAAAGACTGGGATAAAACTATTGTTTTTTCTTTTTTTTTAATATTGGTGTAATATATAATATCCCATGATTGATATATTGATACTCGAGGTGTAATTGTAGTATAGATATTGGATTCCCTCTTTTAATTTTTTAATATATAATTTAATATTGTTTGGTTTCGAATTTATGCTTAGCTATGAAAAATTTTATTATGATATAATATAATATAATATAATATAATATAATATAATATATAATGAAATATAATATAATATAATATAATACAGCATAATAAAATATTGTGTCTATGAGAATAAAATAATAGTAAAGGGAGTCTATAGGATTTAAAAAAAAATTTTTTTTTTTTTTTTTTGGTTGGTGATGGATTTTAGAGAGATCCAACCAGTAAAAAACTGGGATAATACTATTGTTTTTTCTTTTTTGTTAATATTGGTGTAAAATGTAATATCCCATGATTGATATATTGATACTCAGGGTATAATTGTAGTATGGATATTGGATTCCTTCTTTTAATGTGTAATATATTTGTCTGAGTTTTTAACTGAATATTGTCTGAACAATCGATAAAATGTGTATAAAAAAATAAGATTAAATCATTATTAAAAAAAAAAAAAAGAATGTATTAAATATTTATTAAAATGAACATATGAGGTTTTAATGATGGCGTTTACATTTACTTGTTCGGTTAATTGATCCTCTTTTTCTCTATTGAGTCTTTTAACGATCTTTATGGCCAGTAAAGGATCTGAATTTTCCAGGCTTCATATTTGAAATTAAAGGGTAAAATTGACATTAAACAGGGTATTAATTCTCACCTGTCTGAGGGATAATCTGTACATACTGAATAGACACAAATGTAGACATTGACATAAACACGGGAATTTTCCTTCTTTTTTAAACATCCCTGGAATTTGGATAATTAGTAAAGTTCCTTGGTAATTGCAGCTCCCTGCTCCCTATCAATCATGGATTAACTATTTTCTGTCATTCCGCGCCATTCATGGCTTATCTCAAGTTCCAAGGTCTCTACCTGTGATCTGAAAGTCTCTTGGCCTGACCCCAGGTTTTATGGTTTACATCCCCGAGCCTGGCTCTGCTACTGGAGAACCCTGATAAATGGTCCATCTTTATCTTATCAACACCAGATATGGAATCTCTGCAGACCAGGAACGCAACCTGCTAATTCAATCACTCAGCATTACCGTGTGAATATTCATACATTCATCTCAGATGACCTCAGATCTGTAAAAAATGTTCCTCACAACAAAATACAGGAGATTTTTTTTTTTTTTTTTGGAAAAGCCTCTGAAATACCTTTTTCAAAAGGACCCTTGAGGGTAAAAATATGGGATCTGCCATATCTGACCTTCTGATCCTGGATTCACTAACAGGTCATTGACTTGGAGGCAAGCATGCAAGACGGGAATTAAACATTTAACTTCTCTAGCTCCATTCATGGTCAATAGATAGAGACACCAAAATCTGAGTGGCAGCCTGGAACCGGCACCAATGGCAATCAATGGTGACTCCCATTTGCCGGTCCTTACCATTTCCTTTTAGCTGGATACGTGGTTTTGTATACATGGAAAGAATAATAATAACAATACAAAAGACATACGAAAAAAATGGGGACTTTATTATTATTATTATACAGGATTTATATAGCGCCAACAGTTTGTGCAGAACTTTACAACATTAGAGCAGACTGTACACTTACAATACAAATCAATACTGGAGGGATCAGAGGACCCTGCTCGTTAGAGCTTACACTCTAAAAGGGAGGGTCAAGTGGAAACAAAAAGGTAATAACTGTGGGGGATGATCTAATGGAAAAAATGAAAATACAGTTGTTAGGTGTGGGTAGGGTAGGCTTCTCTGAAGAGGAGGGTTTTCAGGGATCGTCTAAAAGCTAATAGAGTAGGAGATAAGCGGACAGATTGGGGTAGGGCATTCCATAGGATTGGAGAGGCTCTGGAAAAGTCCTGGAGGCGAGCATGGGAGGAGGTGACGAGGGAGCTAGAGAGCAGGAGGTCTTGAGAGGAACGAAGAGAACGAGTAGGTTGGTATTTAGAGACTAAGCTAGACATGTAACTGGGGGTGAAATTGTGGATGGCTTTGTACGTAGTTTTTAGAACTTTGAATTTAATTCTTTGGCCGAGCGGAAGCCAGTGGAGGGATTGACAGAGAGGAGTGGCAGACACAGAGCGATTGGTAAGGTGAATGACTCTGGCAGCGGCATTCATAATGGATTGAAGAGGTGATAGACTATGTAGAGGTAAGCCAATGAGAAGGGAGTTGCAGTAGTCGAGGCGAGAGATGACCAGCGAGTGAATTAAGAGCTTTGTTGTGTCATTGGTTAGAAAGGGGCGTATTTTGGAGATGTTGCGGAGGTTGAGTTGGCAGGATTTGGACAGTGATTGGATGTGTTGCTTGAAGGAGTGTTCAGAGTCCAGGACGAGACCTAGGACCTTGGCATGTGGGGATGGGCTTATAGTTGTGCCATCGATTTTGACAGAGAAATCAGGGGAAGGGAAAGGGGCATATGGGGGAGGAAAAATTATAAGTTCGGTTTTGGATAAATTGAGTTTGAGGAAGTGGTGTGACATCCAGACTGATATATCTGATAGTAAATTAGTGACACGTGAGCAGAGGGAGTGAGCTGAGGGGTAGAGAAATAGATTTGGGTGTCGTCAGCGTAGAGGTGGTATTGGAAGCCATGGGAGGCTATCAGCTGACCCAAGGAGGAGGTGTAGATTGAAAATAGGAGAGGTCCAAGAACAGAACCCTGAGGGACCCCAACAGAGAAAGGAAGAGGAGAGGAGGAAGTAGAGTTGTAAAAAACACTAAAGGTGCGGTTGGATAAGTAGGAAGAGAACCAGTGAAATGTACAGTCACGGAGACCAAAGGCGTGTAGTTTTTTGAGGAGGAGGGGGTGGTCAACTGTATCAAAGGCAGCAGAGAGGTCCAGGAGTAGGAGTACAGAATAGTGTTGATTGTTTTTGGCCGTTAGTAGATCGTTTGTTAGTTTTAGGAGAGCAGTTTCTGTGGAGTGTTGAGGACAAAATCCAGACTGAAGGGGATCAAGAAGGTTATTATCAGCGAGGTGGACGCTCAGTCGGTCGTAGACCAGACGTTCGAGGGGTTTGGATAAGAAGGGGAGCAAGGAGATGGGGCGTAGTTTGTTAAGATTGGATGGATCCAGTGAGGGCTTTTTAAGTATGGGTCTGACAAGTGCATGTTTTAGAGAGTTGGGGAAGATGCCAGAAGAGAGGGAGAGATTGAAGATGGGACTTTAACCACTTAACCTCTTGCTTACCGGGCACTTAAACCCCCTCCTGCCCAGACCAAATTTTCAGCTTTCAGCGCTGACGCACTTTGAATGACAATTGTGCGGTCATACAACACTGCACCCAAATGAAATTTTTATCATTTTTTTCACGCAAATGGAGCTTTCTTTTGGTGGTATTTAATCACTACTTGGGTTTTTATTTTTTGCTAAATAAACAAAAAAAGCCAGAAATTTTTGAAAAAAAAAAGAAAGCATGTTTCATAATTTGTTATAAAATTTTGCAAACGGGTAATTTTTCTCCTTCATTGATATTCACTGATGAGGCTGTACTGATGGGCACTGATGGGCTGCACTGATGGGCACAGATAAGGCGACACTGATGGGCACAGATAAGACGGCACTGATGAGCACTGATAAGACGGCAATGATGGGCCCTGATGGGTGGCACTGATGGGCACTGATAGGTGGCACTTATGGGCACTTGTAGGTGGTATTGATAGGCAGCACTGGTGATGAGGCACTGATTGGTGACATTTATAGGTGACACTGTGGGCACTGATGGGTGATACTGTGGGCACTGGTAGGTGGCGCTGGTGGGCACTGGTAGACGGCACTGTTTTGCACTAGTAGGTGGCACAGGTGGGCACAGAATCCTCTGCAGATGCTCTCCACAATCGGGACTGATGTCCCTCTCACAGCTGCCGGTGATCGCCTTTTTTTTCTTCTCCTCAAGCTACCAGCCTGAGGAGAAAAATTGTCCAATTACCGGCTATGTTTACATCACATGATCAGCTGTCATTGGGTTCGGGATCGACCCCTTACTCAGATCTGTGATCAGCCGAGTTTCATAGACTCGCTGATCACAGAGCGCGCTGCGCACACCCTGCAGGGGGCGCGCAGGCCGCTCAAGCACAGGAGGACCTCTATGGACGCCCTCCCGGCAAAGTAGGTCCGCGTTGCACCTATCTTTCGGCTATGGCGAGGACGGGAAGAGGTTAAGGACCGGGCCTATTCTTTATTCTTGGTGTTTACACGTTAAAATCAGGTTTTTTTTGCTAGAAAATTACCTAGAACCCCACCTGCCATCATTTAAGGTCCCTCTGATTAACCTCAAATAAGGTTCAGCTGTTCTAGTAGGTCTTTCCTAACATTTTTTTAGTCGCATCCTACAGCAAAAGCCATGGTCCGCAGAAAGCTCCCAAAGCATCGGAGGGAGCTCATTGTTAAAAGGTATCAGTCAGGAAAAGGGTACAAAAGAATTTCCAAGGCATTAGATATACCATGGAACACAGTGAAGACAGTCATCATCAAGTGGAGAAAATATGGCACAACAGTGACCTTACCAAGACCTGGACGTCCCTCCAAAACTGATGAAAAGCCAAGAAGAAAACTGGCCAGGGAGGCTGCCAAGAGGTCTAGAGTTTCTTGAGCTTTGACTTTTGGGGACACGCCTACTGACCTTGAACCTTTGGAGGAGGTCCCTATTCCAATCCCTGAGTCCTAACCTTGTTCTTCAAGGAAAGACCCTAACCCTAACCTCAGCCCCTAACCCTAACCCTAAGGCGAGGAGGTCCCTATTCCAATCCCTGAGTCCTATCCTTGTTCTTCTTGAAAAAAGGCTGAAAAGAAACCTGGTCAGGAAGGTTGCCAAGAGGCCAACAACAACATTAAAGGAGCTGCAGGAATATCTGGCGAGTATGGTCTGGCTGTGTGGTACATGTGACAACAATCTACCGTATTCTTCATATGTCTGGTCTATGGGGTAGAGTGGCAAAATGGAAGCCTTTTCTGAGGAAGAGAAACATCCAAGCCTGGCTAAACTGCAAAAACCCATCTGAAGTCTCCCAAAAGCATGTGGGAAAATGTCTTATGGTCTGATGATACCAAGGTTGAACTTTTTGTCCGTAATTCCAAAAGATACGTTTGGCACAAAAACAACACTGCACATCACCAACAGAACACCATACCCACCGTGAAGCATGTTGGTGGCAGTATCATGCTTGGGGGCTGTTTTTCTTCAGCTGGAACAGGGGCCTTAGTCAATGTAGTGGGAATTATGAAGAGTTCCAAATACCAGTCTATATTGGCACAAAACCTTCAGGCTTCTGCTAGAAAGCTGAACATGAAGAGGAACTTCATCTTTCAGTATGACAACGACCCAAAGCATACATCCAAATCAACAAAGGAATGGATTCACCAGAAGAAAATTAAAGTTTTGGAAATGGCCCAGCCAGAGCCAAGACCTGAATCCCATTGAAAATCTGTGGGGTGATGTGAAGAGGGCTGTGCACAGAAGACGCCCTCGCAATCTGACAGATTTGGAGTGTTTTTGCAAGGAAGAGCGGGCAAATATTACCAAGTCAGGATGTGCCATGCTGATAGACTCATACCCAAAAAGACTGAGTGCTGGAATAAAATCAAAAGGTGCTTCAACAAAGTATTAGTGTAAGGGTGTGCACACTTATGTAACCAGATTATTTTAGTTCTTTTTTTTCTATTTTTACTTCCCTCCACCTAAAAGATTTCAGTTTGTTGTTCAACAGAGTTGTACAGTTTATAGGTCACATTAAAGGTGACAGTTCTCTGTGCCACTACTAACAGTTCCCTGCCCCACTACTGACTGTTCCCTGCCCCACTACTGACAGTTCCCTGCCCCACTACTGACAGTTCCCTGCTCCACTACTGACAGTTCTCTGTGCCACTACTGACAGTTCCCTGCCCCACTACTGACAGTTCCCTGTGCCACTACTAACAGTTCCCTGCCCCACTACTGACAGTTCCCTGTGCCACTACTAAAAGTTCCCTGCCCCACTACTGACAGTTCCCTGCCCCACTACTGACAGTTCCTTGTGCCACTACTGACAGTTCCCTGACCCACTACTGACAGTTCCCTGCCCCACTACTGACAGTTCCTTGTGCCACTACTGACAGTTCCCTTACCCACTACTGACAGTTCTCTGCCCCACTAAAGACAGTTCTCTGACCCACTACTGACAGTTCCCTGTGCCACTACTAAAAGTTCCCTGCCCCACTACTGACAGTTCCCTGTGCCACTACTAAAAGTTCCCTGCCCCACTACTGACAGTTCCCTGCCCTACTACCAACAGCTCCCTGTGCCACTACCGACAGTTCTCTGCCCCACTACCGACAGTTCTCTGCCCCACTACCGACAGTTCTCTGCCCCACTACTGACAGTTCCCTGCTCCACTACTGACAGTTCTCTGTGCCACTACTGACAGTTCCCTGCCCCACTACTGACAGTTCCCTGTGCCACTACTAACAGTTCCCTGCCCCACTACTGACTGTTCCCTGCTCCACTACTGACAGTTCCCTGCCCCACTACTGACAGTTCTCTGACCCACTACTGACAGTTCCCTGCCCCACTACTGACAGTTCCCTGCCCCACTACTGACTGTTCCCTGCTCCACTACTGACAGTTCCCTGCCCCACTACTGACAGTTCTCTGCTCCACTACTGACAGTTCCCTGCCCCACTACTGATAGTTCCCTGTGCCACTACTAACAGTTCCCTGCCCCACTACTGACTGTTCCCTGCTCCACTACTGACAGTTCCCTGCCCCACTACTGACAGTTCTCTGACCCACTACTGACAGTTCTCTGACCCACTACTGACAGTTCTCTGCCCCACTACTAACAGTTCCCTGCCCCACTACTGACAATTCCCTGCTCAACTACTGACAGTTCCCTGACCCACTACTGACAGTTCTCTGTGCCACTACTGACAGTTCTCTGTGCCACTACTGACAGTTCCCTGTGCCACTACTAACAGTTCCCTGCCCCACTACTGACTGTTCCCTGTGCCACTACTAACAGTTCCCTGCCCCACTACTGACAGTTCCTTGTGCCACTACTGACTGTTCCCTACCCCACTACTGACAGTTCTCTGCCCCACTACTGACAGTTCTCTGCCCCACTCCTGACAGTTCCCTGCCTCACTACTGACAGTTCCCTGCCCCACTACTGACAGTTCCTTGTGCCACTACTGACTGTTCCCTGCCCCACTACTGACAGTTCTCTGCCCCACTACTGACAGTTCCCTGCCCCACTACTGACAGTTCCCTGCCTCACTACTGACAGTTCCCTGTCCCACTACTGACAGTTCCCTGTCCCACAACTGACAGTTCCCTGCCCCACTACTGACAGTTCTCTGCCCCACAACTGACAGTTCCCTGCCCCACTACTGACAGTTCCCTGCCCCACTACTGACAGTTCTCTGCTCCACTACTGACAGTTCTGTGTGCCAATATAATATCACAGGAATCTTAGTCAATTCCCCGGATTGTCTTTTCCCATTTCAGCTCTGCAGTGAGGGGGGATTTTATAAATATTACGTCCTTTTTTCTGTGTTCTATGAATTGGGAGGCCGATGGAAATCAATGGCAATTTATCAGAATGTCTGTAACGTTGGCGAGGGGAACAGACCACGGTCCACGGCACTTAACTCTTTCCACTCCAAATACTAATTATAAAGACTCGCTGAAGTCAGTGGGAGTCGATGTGTGTCAGTAATTCATGTCAGGAAATGCCCATTGACACATGACAATGCCTCTGCTTAATGCTAGAAATATGCACCACGCCGCCCATGGAACGGGCCCACAAGGGGTACAAAGGTTCAGACAACTCTGGATTCCTTTACATTACTACCGGTTTGATTTTCCTCCGTGGCCCCATACAGAGGAATCGCTCTCCAGTCACCATTCTAGGAAGAAGAACGTTCGGTGACGTAGTGTGCCATCTGAAATTCCATCCATCTCCTTGCGTCATCCTACATTCCGAGCGCGTCCAGCTTTACCCGAAACAGACGTGAGCCGCATCCCAGGGAATCCGACAATCAAATCATGGAAACATCTACTATAAAAGGAATGTGCCCAACGTTCGGAGGGGTCCCTTCAAATGAGCGAACGTTACCGGATCCGAACAACAGGAACCCAACTAACTCTCTGCAAAAAAAACCCAGCAAACATCTTCTGTATTCTCTATAGGAGGACCTCGGCACCCCCAGATGTTTTGGAACTACATTTCCCATGATGCTCAACTGCACTGCAGAGCGCCAGAGCATCATGGGAAATGTAGTTCCAAAACATCTGGGGAGCCAAGGTTCTCCATCACTGCTATAGAGGGTATTGTGTACCTGTAGCTTTGGAGATCATGAAATACACAATATTGTCAAAAGTATTGTGACACCTGCCTTTACACGCACATGAACTTTAATGACATCCCAGTCTTAGTCCATAGGGTTCAATGTTGAGTTGGCTCCGCCCTTTGCAGCTATAACAGCTTCAACTCTTCTGGGAAGGCCGTCCACAAGGTTTAGGAGTGTGTCTATGGGAATGTTTGACCATTCTTCCAGAAGAGCATTTGACGAGACGAGAAGGCCTGGCTCGCAGTCTCCACTCTAATTCATCCCAAAGGTGTTCTACGGGGTTGAGGTCAGCACTCTGTGCCGGCCAGCCAAGTTCCTCCACCCCAAACTCGCTCTTCCATGTCTTTATGGACCTTGCTTTGTGCACTGGTGCGCTGTCATGTTGGAACAGGAAGGGGCCATCCCCAAACTGTTCACACAAAGTTGGGAGCATGAAATTGTCCAAAATGTCTTGGTATGCTGACACCTTAAGAGTTCCCTTCACTGGAACTAAGGGGCCAAGCCCAACCCCTGAAAAACAACCCCCCACATCATAATCCCCCCTCCACCAAATGATTTGGACCAGTGCACAAAGCAAGGTCCATAAAGACATGGATGAGCGAGTCTGGGGTGGAGGAACTTGAGTGGCCTGCACAGAGTCCTGACCTCAAACCGATAGAACACCTTTGGGATGAGTTAGAGTGGAGACTGCGAGCCAGGCCTTCTTATACAACATCACACCCCAAACTCACTCATCCATGTCTTTATGGACCTTGCTTTGTGCACTGGTCTAAATCCTTTGGTGGAGGGGGGATTATGGTGGGGGGTTGTTTTTCAGGGGTTGGGCTTGGCCCCTTAGTTCCAGTGAAGGGAACTCTTAAGGCGTCAGCATACCAAGACATTTTGGACAATTTTATGCTCCCAACTTTGTGGGAACAGTTTGGGGATGGCCCCTTCCTGTTCCAACATGACTGCCCACCAGTGCACAAAGCAAGGTCCATAAAGACATGGATGAGCGAGTTTGGGGTGAAGGAACTTGACTGACCTGCACAGAGTCCTGACCTCAACCCGATAGAACACCTTTGGGATGAATTAGAGCGGAGACTGAGAGCCAGGCCTTCTCGTCCAGCATCAGTGCCTGACCTCACAAATGCTCTTCTGGAAGAATGGTCAAACATTCCCATAGACACCCTCCTAAACCTTGTGGACGGCCTTCCCAGAAGAGTTGAATTATTTAAAGTCTGCTGTTTGTATTCCCTTGAGGGCCTGCGTGCCGGTACTGTTTTCTCTCTCTTTTTGAATCTTATACTGTGAAAACTAAATAAATATCGTTTAAAAAAAATAATATTTGAATACATACATGTAAAATAAATACATAAAAAAAATCATAAACAAATAATAAACAATTTAATAATAAATATTATTATTATTATTATTATTATTATTATTATTATCATTGTTATTGATGTTGTTATTATTATTAGTATTATTATTAGTATTATTATTATTAATAATAATAAACTAATAATACTACTAATAATATTAACAATATTTTCTTTTCTTTTTTTGGGGGGGGGTATTGTTTAGTTATTTATTATTTTATTATTATTTATTATTATTATTATTATTACTATTATTATTATTATTATTATTATTATTATTATTATTATTATTATTATTTAGTATATTTTTTGAAGGTTAGGGGTTAATTATGATTTATTTATGCATTATTACATATTATTCATTTATTTCATTTATTTATTATTTATGATGATTTTAATTTTTTTATTCATATTTTTTTACTATTTTTTTATTTTTTACATTTTCCTATTTGAGCATAAAATCATGCCAAAACGCGCACGACAAAACCCGCCAAAGTCGCGCGTTTCCATTAATTTCTATGGGAATAAATAAACGCCCCAAGAATCTGCAAATCTGCCCAATTTGAGCTACAAAAAAAAACAAAAAAACTTTGTCGTTGGTTCCAGGCGACTTGGAGTGGAGATGTGAACCCGTCTCCATAGAGAATAATTGATTTTTTTTTTCTCCTCCAGCATTTTGGATCTTCCAGCTACAGAAGGTTGAGGTGTGAATAGGGGGTCTTACGGAGCCCCCCGGACAGCATTTCACACCAGATAAGAATTCTAGTCATTTCCCATCTTATCCAATACCAGGAAAAAAAAAAAAAGTTTTTGGCCTGACAAACACTTGATCTGTTTAGTGATTCCAGGAAGAATATTTATCACACATAAATAAAGTTTTATTGATTCGTATGAAGAAATATCTGTCAGACCTTTAGATACTTGGAGATATTATAAGAGGAGACATCGGAACGCCGTCATCAATCAACTTTATTTACTCCACTTGTATCAATGCTTCCCTTTCCCCCCGCCATTTATTTACAGCCCAGGCAGACTTCCACCGAACTAATTAAATCCTTTGTCACATAAAAAACTCCAATTAACGAGGTTACTGTGATTTGATGAAGCCGTTCTCGGGTGGAAGTGTTTATTTCCCCCTTTAATCGAGTCCAGGACTGACAATTTACAGAAGAAAAATGAAAGAGAATCTGAGACACGGAAGCTGCCCGGCCGATTCTGTGTTTATGGGGTGTATTTTTATATATATATATAAATTAATTCACAGATCTGTTCGTCCATCAAAATTTGCAACGGGCAAAATCGAATGTCCCCAGGCTAGATTCTCTGCAGATCAAATGATATGAATGCTGATAATACCACATTACGGCCACTAGAGGGAGCTGAAGAGCATACGTCGTTCCTATGATGGTCATCGCCATCTAGTGGCTACAATGTGGTATTTTCAGCCTTCACACATTCAACCTGCAGAAAATACACTCACCTGCCACTTTATTAGGGAAAACCTTGCTAGTACCGGCCGGGTTGGATGCCCCTTTTGCCTTCATTCTACGTGGCATAGATTCAACAAGGTGTTGGAAACGTTCCTCAGAGATTTTGCGCCGCCATAGTGACATGATGGCATCACGCAGTTGCTGCAGATTTGTCGGCTGCACATCCCCGTTCCACCACATCCCAAAGGTCCTCTATTGGATGAGATGTGGTGAGTGTGGAGGACATTGGAGGACAGGGACCTCATTGTCCAGTGGTGAGATGATTGGAGCTTTGTGACATGGTGTGATAATGATGGAAGGAGCCATCAGAAGATGGGGACACCATGATGCCAATCTTCCACCACATCCCAAAGGTGCTCTATTGGATGAGATGTGGTGAGTGTGGAGGCCATTGGAGTACAGGGACCTCATTGTCCAGTGGTGAGATGATTGGAGCTTTGTGACATGGTGTGATAATGATGGAAGGAGCCATCAGAAGATGGGGACACCATGATGCCAATCTTCGCACGACATCCCAAAGGTTCTCTATTGGATGAGATGTGATGAGTGTGGAGGCCATTGGAGGACAGGGACCTCATTGTCCAGTGGTGAGATGATTGGAGCTTTGTGACATGGTGCATTATCCTGCTGGAAGGAGCCATCAGAAGATGGGGACACTGTAGTCATAAAGGGATGGACATGGTCAGCAACAATACTCAGGTAGGTCGTGGTGTATAAACGATGCTCAATTAGTACTAAGGGGCCCGAAGTGTGCCAAGAAAATATGCCCCACACCATTACACCCCCACCACCAGCCTGAACCAGTGATACAAGGCAGGATGGATCCATGAGCAAAATTCTGACCCCACCATCTGAATGTCTCAGCTGAAATCCAGACTCATCACACCAGGCAACATTTATTC
This sequence comes from Lithobates clamitans, assembly GCA_037952925.1. Taxonomy (NCBI): domain Eukaryota; kingdom Metazoa; phylum Chordata; class Amphibia; order Anura; family Ranidae; genus Lithobates; species Lithobates clamitans. The sequence goes on from JBBGZY010001401.1 coordinate 327,612, forward strand.
CAATCTTTTATTGTCCAGTTTTGGTGAGCCTGTGCCGATTGTAGCCTCAGTTTCCTGTTCTTACCTGACAGGAGTGGCACCCGGTGTGGTCTTCTGCTGCTGTAGCCTATCTGCTTCAAGGTTGGATGTTCAGAGATGGTATTCTGCATACCTTGGGTGTAACGAGTGTTTGTTTTTTTTTTAGTTACTGTTGCCTTATCATCTGGAACCAGTCTGCCCATTCTCCTCTGACTTCAACAAGGCAGTTTCCTCCACACAATTACCGCTCACTGGATATTTTCTCTTTTTCCCACCATTCTCTGTAAACCCCGAGAGACGGTTGTGGGTGAAAATCCCAGTAGATCAGCAGTTTTTGTAATCCTCAGACCAGCCCCGTCTGGCACCAACAACCATGTCACGTTCCACGTCACTTAAATCCCCTTTTTTCCCCCCATTCTGATGCTCAGGTTTGAACTTCAGCGGGTCATCTTCACCACGTCTAGATGCCTAAAATGCATGTACAGCCTGAGAATATTCGATTTTGCCCCATTTGCACAGAGCTAATTTACATGCAGGTTTTTTTTTTTCGATTGGGTGAAATGTAGAAGCCTGAAAGAGCCCTTAGGCTACAAAATGTGTTTATTTATTTTAAATTTCTAGAAAGAATGCCAACCAGTCACCAAACCAACGCAGTCCAAACGGCAAAGTTCAGATCCACAACCTAGTAGCAGTCTGAGACACAATGCTAGCATTTTGGACATGAACAAAAGGAATGAAAGGCTCTAAGCAGGAACTAATTCTATTACAAGGGTTAGGAGGGCTGGAATTTCAAGAAACAGCAGGAAAAAAAGAAAAAAAAAATCCCTGAAAGCCCTAATGGCAAACTCTAAGAATAAAGAGGACTATACATACAATAGAATCCACTACAATATTATACTCAGATAGGTCTTGAGGAGCGAAGATTGCATGCTTTCGGCAGGAAGAGAAACCTATTCAAAGGCGTGCATCTCCAACCAGATAAACGTCGTGTTTGGTGTTTGGAGAACATCTGAGATAGCCGGTTTGAGGTTGTTAATTCTGCTCACTAATGAACATCCGGAAGAGAAAAACAAACGTAGACAAAGGCCTGATGACCACGAAAGGGGAGGAGGGCTTCCCAGCAGCCCAACATGGCATCTCTTGAATGAACCTTATGGGAGTGTTTTATAAAAAAGAAAATGCACGCACAATGCCGGCAAAAAGTAACAAGTGGGGGGATTATCCGTAATGAGGATTCGCCTGAGAAGAGAGGATTGGGGACGTCACTGTCAACTCTGGATCCTAATTTCTATACAGCAGCTGACGTTTGAGGTCTACTTTATGGAAGGTAACTGACATGGAGCAAGCATGCAGCCAGAAAATTGTCGGGACATCTGATGGGCATATTCTTGTTCCAGGTCAGTTACTCCCTAAACAGTGAAAGCTCAAGATGAGAGCTCAGAGCATCCATCATCAAATTTACATTGTATGATCATGTTTGTGGACACCTGACCATCACCTGTATGAGCTTGTTGGACATCCAATTCCAAACCCATTGCAGCTGTAACATCCTCCACTCTTCTGGGTAGGCTTTCCACAAGATTTTGGAGGACGAGTGGGGCATTATCTTTATTGAGAACTATGTAGGAATAAGAAAGGGGACGTAATTGTCAACTCCGGTCCTAATTTCCTTACAGCAACTGAGGTTTTAGGTCTACTACTTGGAAAGTAACTGACATGGAGCAAGCATGCAGCCAGAAAATTGTCGGGACACCTGATGGGCATATTCTTGTTCCAGGTCAGTTACTCCCTAAACAGTGAAAGCTCAAGATGAGAGCTCAGAGCATGCATCATCAGATTTACATTGTATGATCATATTTGTGGACACCTGACCATCACCTGTATGAGCTTGTTGTTGGACATCCTATTCCTGTTCCAGGCCTCTTGTACATGGGGCAGACTCTGCCATCCATTGCCCTTTATGGAGTGGTGGATGTCAACAGCCCGTGTGGAAGGGGCCTAAACAGTGAAGTCTCAAATGAGAGCTCAGAGCTTGCGCCATCAAATTTACATTGTATGGTCAAAATTTGTGAACACCTGACCATCACCTATATGAGGTTGTTGGACATCGAATGCCAAAGCCATTGCAGCTGTACCATCCTCCACTCTTCTGGGTAGGCTTTCCACAAGATTTTGGAGAGCGAGTGGGGGATTATCTTTATTGAGAACTATGTAGGAATAAGAAAGGGGACGTAATTGTCTACTCCGATACTAATTTCCCTACAGCAACTGAGGTTTCAGGTCTACTACATGGAAAGTAACTGACATAGAGCAAGCATATTCGTGTGGGAGGTCAGTTACTCCCGCAGGCCTCTTGTACATGGGGCGGACTCCGCCATCCATTGCCCTTTATGGAGTGGTGGATGTCAACAGCCCGTGTGGAAGGGGCCTAAACAGTGAAGTCTCAAATGGGAGCTCAGAGCTTGCGCCATCAAATTTACATTGTAAGGTCAAAATTTGTGAACACCTGACCATCACCTATATGAGCTTGTTGGACATCTAATTCCAAAGCCATGGAAATGACAACCCATTGCAGCTGTACCATCCCTCGCTCTTCTGGGAAGGCTTTCCACAAGATTTTGGAGGGCGAGTAGGGGATTATCTTTATTGAGAACTATGTAGGGGACATAATTGTCAACTCCGGTCCTAATTTCCTTACAGCAACTGAGGTTTTAAGTCTCCTACATGGAAAGTAACTGACTTGGAGCATGCAGCCAGTAAATTGTCGGGACATCTGATGGGCATATTCTTGTTCCAGGTCAGTTACTCCCTAAATAGTGAAAGCTCAAGATGAGAGCTCAGAGCATGCATCATCAAGTTTACATTGTATGATCATGTTTGTGGACACCTGACCATTACCTGTATGAGCTTGTTGGACATCCAATTCCAAACCCATTGCAGCTGTAACATCCTCCACTCTTCTGGGTAGGCTTTCCACAAGATTTTGGAGAGTGAGTGGGGGATTATCTTTATTGAGTACTATGTAGTAATAAGAAAGGGGACGTAATTGTCTACTCCGATACTAATTTCCCTACAGCAACTGAGGTTTCGGGTCTACTACATGGAAAGTAACTGACATGCAGCAAGCATATTCATGTGGGAGGTCAGTTACTCCTGCAGGCCTCTTTTACATGGGGCGGACTCCGCCATCCATTGCCCTTTATGGAGTGGTGGATGTCAACAGCCCGTGTAGAAGGGGCCTAAACAGTGAAGTCTCAAATGGGAGCTCAGAGCTTGCGCCATCAAATTTACATTGTATGGTCAAAATTTGTGAACACCTGACCATCACCTATATGAGCTTGTTGGACATCTAATGCCAAAAACAAGGAAATGGCAACCCATTGCAGCTGTACCATCCCTCACTCTTCTGGGAAAGCTTTCCACAAGATTTTGGAGAGCGAGTGGGGGATTATCTTTATTGAGAACTAGTTAGAAAAGAAAAAGGGAACGTAATTGTCAACTCCAGTCCTAATGTCATTACAGCAACTAAGGTTTCAGGTTTACTACATGGAAGGTAACTGACATGGAGCAAGCATGCAGCCAGTAAATTGTACATCTGATGTGCATATTCTTGTTCCAGGTTAGTTACTCCAGTAACAGTGAAGGCTCAAGATGAGAGCTCGTGCCATCAAATTTACATTTTATGGTCATATTGTGGACACCTGACAATCACCTGTATAAGCTTGTTGGACATCCAGTTCCAAAGCCATGAAATCAGCAACCCATTGCAACTGTAACATCCTCCAATATTCTTTGAAGGCTTTTCACAAGATTTTGGAGGATGTCTGGGAAATTTGTCCATTCAGCCAGAAGAACATTTCTGAGATCAGGTACTGATGTTGGATGAGAAAGCCTGGCCAAGAATCAATGTTCCAATCTATCCCAAAGGTGTTCAGTAGGGTTGGGGTTAAGTGTAAGCAGGTGGTAGAGTAGGTTCCCCTTTAAGGTGCATCCCTTGGAGAAGGATGGGAGTCTAGGCAGGACTAGGGAGGGAAGTGGAGCAGACTAGAGAGGAAGAGAAATAGGTAACAGATATCTGTGGTGCTCCTGCACTCCCCTCACCATGGGGGAGAGCAGGGTGCCCAAGGGTCTGCATTCTAGCCACAGGAGAGAAGTAGGAGAGAAGTAGAGACAATCACAGCTGGTCAGGGCAAGCCTAAGAGAAAATCTTGGAAGCTGGGCTACTCTCCTTAGCCTGGGAAGAAAAACAGACCTAAAGGTCTTTCTGCAGGCACTCAAGCAGTAACTGCCAGGGCCTGGGACCCTGGGACCTAGGGTTCATATTGCTGTTGGAACTGTGTTGCGGTCTGCCACCAATTGAAGCCATTGTATTAATTGAGGCTTTCAAATAAAGGTGTTAACCACATCCAGCCTCATGGTGCCTTTATTCGGTCCGAATGCTGCTCAGGAAAAGTGAGAGTGAGTTCTACTAGTATCCCATTGGTAGGCCAATGTCAGGAACCCCTGGGAGTGAAGGTGGCGTCCTTAAGTCTCTATCCTTATGCTTGGAGCGGCCAGCATTTAAGATGGCGCCGCAATACTATTTAAACCTTAAGCATATTGACAGCATCACTTGGCCAATTCCCAGACGACGTCCTATCGTGACGAAACGCGTAGGGTGGGGCCTGTGACGCTGACGTCATTACGTTTCTCTGTTGAGACTAATGGGAGGCAAGCGAATTACAGGAAGCCTGTGGAGACACTACAACTTTTACCGCTGACCCACATTCATTATTTGCCTAATTTGGATGGAATTTCTTGTAAGTGCAATCTATTTTATTTAATAAATCTCTGATATGAACGATTACACTATGGGAGCCATTTCTGTCTTTGTTTTTCGAGTGCCACAGACCTAGCTGCCTTTACAGATGCTGTTATAGGTTCCTGGGAGACCTTATTATTCACTGTGCCTGGTGAGACCACCTGTGGTGGTCACCTGTAGTTGGTAAGGAGCTTCTTTACTCACTCGGGTGTGCTACTATCTTGGAATTTGGATCTGGTTTCATATCCCTATCTTTTGGATCATTATATCCACACCTTCTATGGACTTTTTCATAATTTTTTAATATATATTTTCTTTTATTGCACTGCGCTTTTTATTTTATTTTTATTTGCCAAGATTTCTGGTGTTTATGATTGCCTGAATCACTTTTCAATGATTAATTTTTGCTTTTGATCTTGTCTCATTTATTATGGTTTATCACTTATTGTATAAATAATTTTTATGTGGTAAATTTACTTTTTATGATTATGTATTAATTTATATATTTATATTTAAAGATTATAATTTATTTTTGGGCGGTACCCGCCTTCGTTTTTCTTGATGAGAGTTTTTTTACCAACAAGTTTTTTTTCACTTTATTATTAATTTGTGTGTAGCATCTGCCTTGGTTTTCTCTGATGAGAGTTTTTTCACCATCACTTTGTCTTGACTTGATTGTCACTTTCACTATTTTCTCATGATTTTAGTGCTGCATCTTCTTCTCATTGCCACCAATTGAAGCCATGTTATTAATTGAGGCTTTCAAATAAAGGTGTTAACCGCATTCAGCCTCATGGTGCCTTTATTTGGTCCGAATGCTGCTCAGGAAGAGTGAGAGTGAGTTCTACTAGTATCCCATAGGTAGGCCAGTGTCAGGAACCCCTGGGAGTGAGGGGGCGAAGCCGCACATTCAGAAGGATGGATGGCCCACCACCCACATATCGGAGAGACCTGTAGGCAAAGGTATTGTACTGGCCTGAAGGTCAGTTCTACATTGAGGGTCAGCTCTGTTGCTCATTTTGGCCATGTGCGAGGCAGCCCACCACCTGCCAACATTTGGCTATGTGTAGGACACTCAAGTTCCTTCACATCAAACTGGTAAAATCATGAATTTATGGATCTGGCTTACAATCGGAGCCTGACTCCCCAAAGGCCTGGGTTAGGTCCTGCCCTACTATCACCCTCTTGTCAAGTGAGAGCATTTCAAGGCCATTTAGAGTACTGTTAAAGAACACACCTGTTATAGGGTGATAACCCCCTTGGGCTCCAGGCAACAAGCTTGTCAGTCATTGTCCCTGGTGGTGGGTTATTTTAAGAAGAGGTGGGTGGGGTCAGTCAGGGATGGGAGTCAAGCTAAAGGCTGAGCAAGCTTTTAGGTTCCCCCAATCGAAATGGACCTTTATCATGCTGTGTCATTATGAGTATTTCACTTGAAGGACCTGCTCTTGAGAAAGGGAGAATTAGACAGAAGGGAGACAGACCTCTCTATTACTGGGACTAATTATGCATCAGAATATGTATTAAGAGTATGTTCATTTATTTATTCTTCTGGTAACCACTAACTTTTGGAGTTATATTTATCCGAACCTAAATTGAAATTCAGAATCCTCTGCTGGAATGCGGAAGAAAGAGTTAAACGTCTTGGAAACTATGCCAGATCTGGCCTAAAATATGGAGAAGTGAGAGCTGTAGATAACACTCATAGACTGTCTGTGTTAATGGGATATGGGATCCCAGGACTATGTGTAGAGGGTGTCAGTGAAAGTTTGCCTATGGACTGAGGAGGTTGTCCTGGGGATAGAAGCTAACCTCCAGTGTGCATCTTAGTTGTAACTTGATTTGCGCCTTGGATCAAATACAACTGGGTAGTATCCTGCAACCACCAACATGGTGTTTCTATCTCAGACACAAGGGGGGAAACAGGCCTTCCACTTGGTCGCAGGCCTCTGGAGTGGGACCTACCCCAGAAGTGAGGAATGTCTGGTTCATAGTAAAATTACACTAAGGTACACATTTGTCTGACTAATAAAGGTAATAGAGTGCTAATCTCAAGGTAGCTGCACTTAAGTGGGACTTTAAAATGGCTGACAAGCCAACTGTTCTAAAGTCTTTTGTCTTTTGGTTAGCAGATTGTAGGCATTTGAATACTGCTGGATGTAACTTGCTGTTGTGTCTACCATTTGGCCTGTGAAGAGGCCCATAGTTGAGCTGAGGAGGTGGTGGGTCCCGAGGGGCTCTTTGGAGATTGGTCATGGGACAGATAGGGGCCATACATGGAGAGATGTAGAGTTGCCCCGTAGTGGGTCACCCCTTGGTGGGACCCTGATTGGGACTCTTAGTGAGCAAACCTCTGATAGATGGGAACTATTACAAGCCAAAGGTATGAGACACCACAGCATTGCCCTAAAGACTCTGCCATAATTTAAGAACAATGTTCATCTAATACCTGTTACTCCGCCATGTGATTGCTGGAACAAACTGCATGAAAATGAAGTTATTTGGCTATGCCAATAATTCAGTAAATAGAGTTAGGTGAAACATCTGGTCTGATTTACTGGAAACACAGAGTGAGTAAAATCCTACAGTTTATGGAAACGGGGAACAAAGTGTAAACCATCATGTAATCTTCTGGGTACTGAAGAGTGACAAGAAAAAGGGGAGGAGAAGCAGCCAGTTTGGGAGGGAAGGTGGTGGTGGCTGGTGACAGAGGTTCTGTTGAAGTGGTGGATTGGTGTTTCTATGGTCTACCTGATGAAGTGGCAGGGACCTCGGGTTGCGGCCTCCTGCATAGCAGGACCCTCCTGTGACTGGGCACAGACCATGAGTGTGCAAGGCATTGCAAAGTTTAAAGCTGCTTCCCTTGTGACATGGGGTGATTAGACTCAGAGGTCCACATCAGGCAGGAACTCTAAAAAAGGGGCTCAACGGCCCACTTTTATTGAAACACAAAGTCCAGTTCAGACTGGTTGACTACACAGGGGGTTCTTCTTTAGCAACCTTACAGAATCAAAACTGCTAGCCCACCTGGCTACACTAGCAGCACCGCTGCTATTACCACTGGTCTCCCAGACCATGGGTTCTTCAGGCTCACTTAGCTTTTTATCACAGCACCTCGATGTACGGGCCCACTCCTTGCCTCTACATAGGGTTCTCCCAAAACTCTTCAGCTTACTCACTCCTCCAAGAACCTCTGGACTCCCTCCATCCTCCTGGACCCTCTAGCCTCCTCAGCTTTCTTAGTCTCCCAGACCCTCTCTTGGTCTCCCAGGTTCATATATCTGTCCCAACTCTCCCAGTCCTTGGGCAAGGAATCCCCCTCACAAGGGATGCAGTCCCCGGCAGGAACAGCCCGCCCTCCTAACATGACTCTTTCTTCAAATGGCAGCAACTGCCCTGAGCTATTCTCAGACTTGGTTTATAACGACCCTGCACACCTGCGTATTCCCACAGGCTGCAAGCATCCAGTAAAACCTAGACACTGGATTGAAGGTTTTGTCCCACCCAAGACACTTTGGAACTTTCAAGCTCCAGGCCCACCATGTGGAACTGCCAAACCCAGAGAAAACTTATAAAACAGTTTTCTCCACTCACAATAAACACAGCAGAGCTTTTCTAACTGCAACTTTGAGAAACCGGTGTTCTATATCCATTTCCTAATCTCACATCATGACAGAGCCTTGGACTGTCACACCCTCTATGCCTATGGGCTAAAGTAAAGTGTAAGATATGGTACGAACTTGTAGAGGAAAATTTGTGTTTCACACTATTTCCTCCAAAATAGCTTCCTAGTCAGTGCCTGGACAGGTGTCACTAGCGGGAGAAAAGACGTTATCCTACCAGTGTGGGGCCCAGTGCAACAGTTTGTCCTCTGTCCATGAGGGGTGCCAACTCTCAAGATAAATGGTACCTAGAATGCAAACACATGAGTACTTATTAAAAACCATTACATTTAGTTCCCCATGCGAACTACAAGATTAATACCACTCTGTATGTGCGGGCTCCTTCCAAGAGTAGGCTAGAAAACATGTAGGCAACAGTGGCGGCCCATCAAATAGGGGTGCACGGGCGCTGCCCCCCTATCCATGCGTCTGGCCCCCTGATCTACATATAGGGACCATGGATTCCAATGGAGGGGTGGGTGTTTTTTTTTTTTTTTTTGAAGCACGTGATTAGAGCCAGAGGCTCTAATAGGCTTTAAAAAAGGGTGGTCTTGGGCGCAGAGCACTGCTCTCTGAGCCCACCCAGTTGTGTGATAATAGCGAAAGGATATTCGTTTTTCTCACACTGATTCTCCTCCCAGCCAATCAGGAAGCAGGTCGTGAGACCCGTTTTCCGGTTGGCCGAAAGGAGAAGCGATGTCATTGTCCAAGAGGGAGGAGAAGGAGGAGGAAAGAGATGCGTGGCCGGGGGAGAAGCAAGGGGAAGACCGATGGACCCACCAGCCACCACTCCAGCGATGGCTCACCATCCAGAATCTGGGTCGCCATCCAACACTTACCCGGAGTCTGGGTAGGACAGAGATAGGGAGGGTCTCCATCTCCCACTGTGACGGTGGGTCCCCGTGTTAATGTCCGTCTGCTGCCGAGGGGGGTGGTGTTAGTTTTCCGCCCCCCCCCCGAATTGTCAAGTACCAGCCACCACTGGTAGGGAGGGGCAGTATATTTTCTCCACCGCAGGTGGCGCTCCTCTGCAGCGGCAATGCAGAAGGAGGAGAAAGTCAAAAGGAACCTAGTTCGTCTATGGTTTCCTTGGTCACAGGGAAGCAGCTATCCGGTTGGATGCTGGCACCCCATGTGACTTTGGCAACCATCTTGGGTCAGACAGAGTCTGTTTAAGACCCTCACCCTCACTCACTTGGCACGCATTGTGCAAGTGGCTAGAATAGGGACAGGTCACTCGTTTGACAGGGACAGCACTTAGATCCGGGGAAAGGTTCCGGAGGAGTAGGGAAAGCACAAGGACCACGTCAACACACTGAAAAGCCTCCTTTGGGTATGGACTTGCCTGGCCACATTCCACTCCTCGTGGCAGATGCTGTTGGCATCCCAGGGTCTCCAGTCTTTTATCCCATAACCGTTACACCTTGTGAGCATTCCCGGTTGGGTTGCCTCCCCACTGGGCCTGTTGTGTATTGCCAAACTTTTGTTACAATATTATCCTGTTACTGCACTTGGACTCTGTGTGTTTTCTGCCCGCTGCATCACGCTGCACCTACCAACACACAAAAGCCTAAAAAGTTATCCCCCTAATTATGAGAGCACAAATTAAGAATGCCACCAATTCCAAAGAATCCACGCACTGGCTGGATGGTCAACTGCAGATATGCCACCACCTTGTTTTTCCACCCCAACTGCGGGAGTCCTAATGGAGGAATACAAATTCCCATATACAAGGTATTGCTGATCTAATCACAAAGAAAAGCTCAATGAGTGGATTTCCAGGTAGTTATTGAGCTAGTGGAAGGGTAAATGTGTAACTGATTATTAGGGAATGATCTCACTCCATACTCCAGTACATAATCATATAGACCCCATGGGTAGAGCGCATAAAGCTTCCTTATTACAAGCCTTTGTTACCAACACGAGACAGGATTCTGTCTGCTCCATTTTTCCGTATTACCTAAAGTCCCTTTATATTAGCTTCTTTTATGACTATAAAATATGTACCCGAACCAATTGCTCCATATTAAATTCTGATTTCTTTATTTTCTTCTCCTCCAGCCTGACCTTTTTTGCAAAATATTTGATGCTTAAAACGTTCTATCCGCGCTCCAATCCATCCACCTTTTGATGAGTTTGACAGATAAATCAATGTGAGCTGTAAGTCTTCTCAGATTTCCACAATTCAGATATAAAATGCATCTGTGTAAAATTAGAGAGCTGGGAACGGATTGCCGGAGGAACAGCAAAAACGAAATCCCTCTAGAGCCTTAAAAACTAATATCTCTTATGCTGAAACTTTGAAATACAATTGCAGTCTGGGACATCTTTCTTTTTAGAACCGCTCGGTTTTAATGAATATGTATTTTCAAGGAAAACTATGTACAGCTATGTGAACAAATAGCTGCAACATGAATAAATTTCATCTGAATCGCGGCCCATCTTCTTCAAAGGCAACAAAAAAAAAAACAACTCACTAAGCCGAGAGGCCACTTTGCTGTCTGGATTACAAAATAGGGGGCACAGCAATTATTAAAGTGGATGCAAACCTGAAAAAAAAAATGTTTTAATCAAGGCTTGCACCTTGTACAGTATAGGATTTCATGTCATCTGTGCCCAGTCTTGCCACGAAGAGTTTTAATCCAGGTTTGAGCAGTCCTCTTATCTTTTTTTTAGTGAGATAAAAACTGACACACAGAGAAATAGGAGTCAGTTCTTCCCACTTACTGTGACAGGCGATTTACATATCTCATGCACGAGCCTGAGAGAGACATTCTGTGTACTTCAGATCCCCTCCTCCTTTCTTCTCCAGCTCTCCCAGGATTGGCTGCTCCACACCTTAACATGATTGAGCATCCTGAAGTCATGTGGTGACCTTTCTGGGTTTTGACTGGATGTTAGTGATCATAGCAGAAGTTCAGTGTAAGAAATACACGGGAGAAAATGCATGTTGACAAGGGGAGTGTAGAGGTGGCATCACGACTCCACCCACCGAGCTCCGGACAACAGACCCGCCCACAGAATCTGCAGTTTTTCAGGTCTTATAACAGAAAGAGGGGAGACATTGGACAGGTAAGGATACATGCAGGAGGCATGTATAGCCTTATAGATAACCACCATGGCAGTAGTTTAGAAAGCATGAGAGGGGGTTTACATCCACTTTAAAGTCTAGGCAAAACTTTTGTTTCAGTTTTGGACTGAGTTGGGAAGGGTTAGACTCTATGCCAATTTTTTACTGCCTGATAGCGTTGGACTGAAGTGCAAGTTGCTTCCCATGGATCTACTATAAATTGGTTGCTCCCTCAAAGAAACAGATCTGCGGTTGAAATATAATAGGAGTCAGTGGCGGGGGGCAGGCAGCGTGGTGCAGCGGCTCGGCTCCGAGTGTCCTCTCCTCCATGACGGCTTCCAGCTCCTCCCCTCCTCCTCCTAGGTGTCCAACAGGACCACCTGTCCTTCCAGCCAATTGGGCCACCGGTGTCAAGACCCGCATCCTGATCGGGAGGAGCATCAGTGTTACAATAGAGAATATTGATTCGCTGTTGTAACACACCTGAGTGGGACCCGAGCCCACCCTATATTGAAGCCTATTAGAGCCTCTTGCTCTAATTGGTGCTTCAAAAAACAGCCCCTCTGCATTGGAATCCATGTGCCGGTGCCGGAAAGGGGCCAGACGCATAGATAGGGGAGGCGGTGATGGAGAGGGGGGGGGGTGCGCCCGTGCGCCCTTAATGGATGGACCTAACATAAAGATAAACTGGTTGTTCCGTCAAAGAAGCAGATTTGTGGTTGAAATATAATAGGAGTGTAGCGCCCTCCTAGCTAGGGTGTTAAGTAAATTTAGTTCTTTTTTGCTCCTCTGTATCTCTGTATTCATTGAAGCAGTTGTTGATTTCATTTGGCTACTTTGGGTTATCAGATGCTGCAAGTTTGATTGCTCTCTTCTGCCTTCCAGAAAGTTCTGGAACTTAGGAATGAAGTAAAGCAAATGGGCAGCATGAATATTTATGGTGCTGCGGGTAATCCCTGGGGAGATGTGCCCAGAAGGTGGCTGAGAAGCACATAATTATTCTGAGCTGTAGAACAGCAGTGGCTTCCTGTTCAAAGGATTCCATCTGTTTAGGTCAGGGGGGTTGTTTCAAGTTGCTGTTCATCAAGGTCCCGGCTGTGGCAGAGCCGGGGTGGGGGGGGGGCTAAAGCTGAAAGCTTCTTTGACGCTTCACCTAGAGATCCATTCTACATAACCTCATTGGAATGCACCTGGAGGAAGCTGAATGGGCACAGCTGCTTCCCTGGTCTTCCCTGGTCTTGTGAGTACCGTTTTACGGCAAGATCCTGGTGATAGGATTGCTGGGACAAGTAGTTCCTCTCCTGAGAAGTACATACTGACCCACCCCCTTGAGTTTAGTGGAAGAACATGAGCTAAGTAGTTCCTCTCCTGAGAGACGACATACATTAGTCTCTAGTTTCTCCGGTAGTCACCATTCTCATCATTTGTGGAAGTGCCTGTGCCTTTGACCATCATCAGCAAGCTCTTTTGGGGGTACTGCTACAAAGGTAGACCTTGTTGTGGTCCTAGGCTGCTACCTCTCTGATAGCGACAAAGGAAGCGCTCTCCAGACGGTAAATTCTAGAAGGACTTTTTGAAACATTTAATGGTTAAAAGCCTCAGATACAGTCAACGCATTTTGGGAAAAAAAGCTTTCCCTTTCTTCAGGGCTTGAGCAGTCAATGTTACTAAAATCACGTCAGAATGCAGTAAAGGACCTTCATTAAGCCTAGATAAAGACTAATGTCTCCTGATAGCACTAAAGGCAACAGTCTGCCTCTTTATTTGTCCTGGTGCCCATTGTCACCATGACAGAAACTAATGGGAATTCCCAAATCTTGCAGATGTTTTAAGAGCAGGAGGTGAGGGTAGATCTCTAAATGGGGAGATGGGAATTTCTGTCATTTTGTGGGAGTTTCTTTCACTTCCTGCTGCTTCTCTAATTGTCATGGTCAGGGGTCAGGCTCGGAGACCCGTAGCTATAGCAGTACTGTAAGAGAGACTCCCACCGACCAACTGGATAAGTATGGAAGCAGGTCACCCTGGTGGATGACATGGGTTTACCAGGGGTACACTAACCAGAATTCACCATAGCTCCTGATGGTGGAGATGGGTTTTGCTGCATGCAAGTGCCAGGTCACGGTCCTCAGGATCGCCCCACCAGTAGGTGAGCAAGCCCGGGTTCAGTTGCATATATAGCAGGTAGGGATCAAGCAGAAGTGTAGTCAGTAACAACCCAAAGGTTGATTCACAAGTCACAAGTGGTGACAGGTTGGGATCAAGCAGAACCGTAGTCGAGGATCAAGCCAAGGTCGGTAACGAGTGGTAGAGAAGATATTGACGGCAGAAGAAGCGAAAGGAGCAAGATATTGTCTGGAGAGAGCACAATAATTTGGCAACCAGGAAGCGCAAAAGCATGGCTTGAATAGGAAGTTCATTTGAGGAGCAAGAAGTTCGAGGTTCACAAGAAACAAAATACAAGGCAAGATTATCCAAGGGTTCAGAGAGGATGCTGTCCAGTTTCTCAGGTGGCTCAGCAGGGAGAGCTATGCAGGAGAGATTAATTCCCATCCCTGACAATGTAGATGATGCACCTAAAAACCTTATAGAATGCTGATGTGGCAGAGGTGCCCGTGATCATATAGTGATTTTTAAAGAGAAGTCAAAGTGTGTTTTTTTATATTGAACAGTTAAATGAATTTGATACACTAAAAAGATATGTTTCGCTGCTGATCTGCCACTTCCCCAACTATGAGGTGTTAGGAAACAGTTCAACATCTCCAGGTTGCTCAGCTGGACTACAACCGTTCTATAAAAACTACTAAATGATATCGCAAGGGCCTATTCTTTATCCACATTCTATGGGTTTTTAGTTGCACTAACCAAAAGTTAATCACACTATCCTGATGTTGCCCTGGTCCACAGCACCGCCAGATCTGCGGCTGCACAGACAAGGCTGAAACAGTTGCTTAAGGCATCCTAGCTGCATCAGCTGCCATTTTGCCCTCCCTGGTCATGGATGTGCAGCGTGGCACCACATGGTGGGGGGGGACAGCTAGAGACTGTAACAATCTGCTCTTGCAGCCATGGCAGAAGGGGATCCCGCCCACCATCTAGAAAATAGAAACACTGTGAATGGCTACAGTGTAGTCTGAGAAAGAAACAGCCCACCAATGGACCTGTAATAGGTGAGTAGGAGTCGGCTGGAACTATGGGGGATGTAGTCCCCAGGAGACAGCCTCTATTAAGAGAAGTACTGTATAGGACTACAAGTCCCATGAGAGATGGTGTGCTGGGAGAAGAGGAAAAAGGAGGGAGAAGCCTGGATTTGGGAAGTTTGAGTCCTGCTGAGTTGGAGAAGCTGCTTGCCGCCAGAGTTGGCTGCTGTGTCGGAGAGGGACTGTGCTGCACATTTGCTTGTAGGCCACTGCCATCAGAGAGGTCCATCAAGCTGTAAAAGAGGGACATCACTGGCTTCATAAGGGATCATCACTACAGAGTCCAGAGTTTCCCTCAATGCCACGGGCTACTGTGGGAAGTATCCCTTGAGCCTCCAGGGCTCTGGATATCAGTGGGGAGGAGGCTTCACAACATAGTGGTGAGAGGTCCCCAGCTACAACCTTCATTACCCTCCTCTTAAAAGAACAACACCACCCTAAAGTTGGGCTTTGGTTTGGAGACTTACACCCTTTAACGTGGGATTGCAGATTTACTTGAGTATTCCAACGCAAGGCTCTGGACCCCAAAGTTAGCCAATATCTACTACTACACTGGCCAGTGTAAGGGGTTTTAGAGAAACTCTAGGACCTCTCAGCCTGTAAGAGAGTATCACCTTTAGTTAAGTCTCCCCTAGATTTAGGATTCAGGCACCTGGAGAGGTCTGGCCTCAAAATTACATGTTTCCCACATGCGACCTCTGTGCGATGTGATTTCAGCTATACAGATAGAATGGATGAATTTGCATCGTATTCGGACCAAACTCGCACAGGACACTTTTTTTGGTCCGCACCAGACTCGGATCGCATTGGGTGTTCACACCCATGCGTTCCGATTCATGTCTGAACTGTCAGTTCGCAGTGCGATATGCAAGCTGAAATGGGGTGTCATTGACATTGTATTGACACTTCCCACAGTTTGCATATGGCAGTGTGAACTGGTCTTGTGAGTCACATGCGATGTGGGAACCTGCAGTGGATTCGCAGGGTTCCCGCATCGCACAAGTGTGAACCGGCACTGATGTGGCATGGATGGGGCCAGGGGCGGACTGATCATTCGGGCACTCGGGCACTGCCCGAGGACCCCATGCCACTAAGGGGCCCCATCAGGTTTGTCAGCCTCAATAAAACCAGGGACAGTATGTAAAAATCTGTGTTTTTTTAAAAATCCCAAGATTATAGCTGCCCCGCCTCTCCAGTACCTTTTCAGTGTGTGTATGTGTATTCTGTGTGTGTATACTGTGTGTGTATATTGTGTGTCTGTGTGTGTATACTGTATGTGCGTGTGTGTATATTGTGTGTCTGTGTGTGTATACTGTGTGTGTGTGTATATTGTGTGTCTGTGTGTGTATATTGTGTGTCTGTGTGTGTATACTGTATGTGTGTGTGTGTATATTGTGTGTCTGTGTGTGTATACTGTGTGTCTGTGTGTGTATACTGTATGTGTGTGTGTGTGTATACTCTGTGGCCCCATAATCTATTGCCTGGGGGCACCATAATCTCCTATTGCCTGGAGACCCCATAATCTCCTATTGCCCAGGGGCCCCATAATCTCCTATTGCCTGGGGGCCCCATGAGTTGTCAGTCCGCCCCTGGATGGGGCATAAATGAGGCATGGCTGAGCATGAATGAGGCATGGCTAGGCATAAATGAGGCATGGATAAACATGAATAAGGCATGACCGGGCATCATTGAGCATAAATGAGGCATGGATGAGGCTGAATGGGCAGTTGGGCACAGATCAGCGCTGTGGGCACTTCAGATCCAGCCTACAAGCGTTGCTGCACCGCCCCCCCCCTCCTCTCCGCACACACACTGTACCGATCGGTGTGAGGGGAGGAGCTGAACCGGACACGTGGTGGCTTGTTGACAAGTGATCGCTCCGTCATTGGACAGAGTGATCACGTGGTAAAGGGCCGCTGTCATTGGCCCTTTACCATGATCCGTGATGCGTCGGGTCCAGTGAACACTTCTGTGTGGGAAGCACGGGTTCGTGAGGTTGTCCCTGAATGGCCTCCTCGAACTAGCGGACCGCGCTGTAGCCATCTTTCGGCTATGGCTCAGTCGGCAAGTGGTTAAGGAAGTGGTGTATGACATCCATACTGATATGTCCGTTAGTAATGTGAGAGCAGACTGAAGGAGCGAGGTGAGTTTTTTTTTTTTACTTGTGACACTGTTGTTTTCAGTGAAATGATTTATTATGGGTGGTACAAAAGATCCTCAAGCTGAACTCGCCATGAAAATAAAAACTCCCCTTTTGATCCATATGGATACATTTTTAAAAAATATATATATATTTTTAGTAACCATGTAATGGACGGTGTAATAACAATGGAAAGAGTAGAAAAGTCGGTGAATATTTAATGTCTCCTTACAATGGTAGTCAGAGGGAGAAAGAATGCCCCCAACGTTGGTTGCTATGGGAGGAATAGTGACCCCCCACACACACACACACACACACACACACACACACACACACACACACACACACTGGTAATCAGTGGCAAAAAGAACTCACCCTACAAAGAAAAAGAAGGACCCCTCCACACACATTGGTGGTCAATGAAAGGAAGAAGCCCCCCACACACACATTGGTGGTCAGTGGAAGGAAGAAGGGCCCCCTACATACACTTTGGTGGTTTGTGGGAGGCATAATGCCCCACTACACTGGTGGTCAGTAAGAGGAACAGTACTCTGCTACAGTGGTATTTATGTGGGGAAACATTGCCTACTATACTGGTAGTCAGTGGGAGGAAGAATGCTCCTTACATTGGTGGTCAGTGGGAAAAATGCCCCTTACATTGGTGGTCACTGGGAAGAATGTTCCTTACATTGGGGGTCAGTAGGAAGAATGCTCCTTACATTGGTGATCAGTGGGAAGAATGCCCCTTACATTGGTGATCAGTGGGAAGAATGTTCCTTACATTGGTGGTTAGTGGGAAGAATGTTCCTTACATTGGTGATCAGTGAGAAGAATGTTCCTTACATTGGTGATCAGTGAGAAGAATGTTCCTTACATTGGTGATCAGTGGGAAGAATGTTCCTTACATTGGTGGTCAATGGAAAGAATATTCTTTACATTGGTGGTCAGTAGGAAGAATGTTCCTTACATTGGTGGTCAGTGGGAGCAAGAATGCTCCTTACATTGGTGGTCAGTGGCAGGAATGTTCCTTAAATTGGTGACTGATGGGAAGAATGTTCCTTACATTGGTGATCAGTGAGAAGAATGCTCCTTAAATTGGTGACTCGTGGGAAGAATGCTCCTTACATTGGTAATCAGTGGGAAAAATGCCCCTTACATTGGTGGTCAGTGAGAAGAATGTCCCTTACATTGGTGGTCAATGGGAAGAATATTCTTTACATTGGTGGTCAGTAAGAAGAATGTTCCTTACATTAGTGGTCAGTGGGAAGAATGTTCCTTACATTGGTGATCAGTGGGAAGAATGTTCCTTACATTGGTGGTCAGTGGGAGGAAGAATGCTCCTTACATTGGTGGTCAGTGAAGATAGAATTTCCCTGAAAATCAAATTGCCTACCGATATGACAATTACATTGATCAACTTTTTTCACAGCTGCACATTTTTTTATTTGCACTTATTTCAACTCCTTGACTGCATAACCAATTTTCCTGAAAGAGTGAACTGAGACTTTAAATTGAACCGGTATTTCTAAGTGAAGAGAGACATCTATCTCCCAACGGGGGCCTTCAGTATTTCATTGGGTGGGAGAACATGGCTCAATATTCTTCCAGAAATTGTAATTCATACACATTGGACAGAAACCCGTAAAAAAGAAAACCACAACAAGGTATCTCCCAGCCTTTGATGCTTGCCGTGAACTTTGGAAGAACCTACCTGCCCTCCCGTTATTGAGGTGTCTTGTAAGGTGAAGACTTCTGATGTTCCATAACTAGAACATCTGCCTCAGCAGAACTCCCCCCTTCCTAACCTTCCATATTTCTTCCTCTCCGCCTCCTGCGTCCCCCCCTCTCTCTGGTCATGCCTATTCACGCATTAACATGACTTATTAGCAATTGAACTTTTAGTGGTTCCAGCCCTGGGTTCGATGTTTTATAGCTTACACATCTCCGCGGCCAAGAATATTTCACCGGATTGCCAAAAAGAGAGGGAAAGTGTTTCAGTGACGATGGCTGCTCTTAACCCCCTAAACTCACACAAATCAAAACCCAACGCGGAGCAGAGGAGCCTGCCAACAACGTCCCTCGGTGTTCGCAGAATGAAACTGCAGATAACAGACAAATGGAAACTCTGACAAGTGAAAAGCGATGGAGGGACAATGAAACCTTCTCTAATGTCTCTGAAAGACAGACGTGTAACTCGTGTCTATGGGGAGAGACAATTATCTGCCGGGGGAAGATTTCAGCAGATTAAGCAGCTTTAAGTCACTGAGGATGGGTTAGCTCATAGGCTGGAGGATTGTAGCTGGGAGCGGCGATATGTCATAGCCGTGTTCACATTTATAATTGTCAGGTAGCTTAGAGACATGAAACGTTCGTCAAATACCTAACCGATAGAATGTGGCCGACGAAGCTTTCCACCGGGGATCATTATTCCTCCCGTGCAGCATTTTATTACATTATACATGCACTTTGCACCCGGGCCATTTCTGACACTTCGCTCCTACATGTATAAATCTACTTTTTAGATTTCAACTAACATTTTATATATAAAGATATATATATCTATATCGATAGATAGATAGATAGATAGATAGATAGATAGATAGATAGATAGATAGATAGATAGATAGATAGATAGATAGATAGATAGATAGATAGATAGATAGATAGATCTATAGTTTTATTATTTATTATATTATTTATTATATTATTTATTTATTTATTTTAAGCAGAGACCCTATAGCTATATGGCGGGTGTTGCAATTTTTTATGTCTTGTATTTGCACAGCAGTTTTTTGCAAACGCATTTTTTTTTGGGGAAAAAAAAAAAACACTTTCCTGAATTAGAAAAAAAACAAACAAAAAAAAACAATATGCTTATATATAGATATATATATCTAGATATAAATCTAGATATATCTATATAGATATAATTTTTTTTTTGGGGGGGGGGTAAAAAACACTTTATGAATTAAAAAAAAATATATATGCTTATGTGACTCTACATATTGTTAATGGGATGAATAATCATTTTCTGTTCTCACTTCTCTTTACGAAATAAAGAATAATAGTTAAAATAAAAATAAAACACAAAATAAATAAATAAATAAAGTTAGCCCAATTTTTTTGTATAATGTAAAAGATGATGTTACGCTGCGTAAATAGATACCTAACATGTGACGCTTTAAAATTGCGTCTGCCCGTGTAATGGCGGCTAATTACGATGCTAAAAGTTCTCCATAGGCGACGCTTTAAACGCCTTTACGGGTTTTCAGTTTAGAGTTGCACAGGAGGTCTGGTGCTAGAATTATTGCTCTCACTCTGGTGTTCGCAACAGTACCTCATATGTGTGGTGCGACCACTGTTTACATATGCGTGTGGGAGTAACGTATGCGTTTGCATTTGCGTGTAAGCACGGTGGGAGGGACTCGCTTTAATTTATTTATTTATTTATTTCATACAACTTTTTTTTTTTTTGGTTATTCTGAAGAAATAGCTGTTTGTTTCTCTGTGTCCATGTGCCGAGTGAATGTGACTGGGAGTGACTTTATAATTATCCACTTGCCGAGCAGGCCTTTTCTAGCACTTTTTGTTTACAAGTTTAAATCAGTATTTTTTGCTAGAATATTACTTATAACCCCCAAATATACATTTTTTTTTTTAGCGGAGACCCCAGGGAATAAAATGATGATTTTTAGGCAAAAAATACACTTTAATGAATAAAAAAAAAAAACAATAGTCACCCCAATTTTGTTGTATAATGTGAAAGATGATGTCACGCCGAGTAAATAGATACCTAACGCGTCACACTTTAAAATTGCGCATGCTCGTGGAATGGCGACCAACGATGGTACTTCTCCATAGGCGACACTTTAAACCTCTTTACAGGTTACCTGTTTAGAATTACAGAGAAGGTCTAGCACTAGAATTATTGCTCTCACTCTAATGTTCGTGGCGATACCTCACATGTATGGTTCGAAAATCGTTTATATATGCGTGCGCGACATACGTATGCGTTTGCTTCTGCGAGCAAGCATGGAGGGATGGGGGCGCTTTAATTTTTAAAATTTTTATTATTATTATTTATATTACTTTTTATTTTTACACTGTACCTTTAATTTTTTTTTCATCACTTCTATTGATGCAGGGCCGCCATCAGGGGGGGATAGCCACATAAGGGGGGCCCGGGCATCACATGCAGTGTTGCCAATGATTTTTCTGTTGTTTCCTTTAGCTCGCTGCCGCCAGTATTAGTAGCTGGTTGATAGGGCCGCCTGGCATCTAGCAACCCACCATGTGGTAGGTCTGCCTCCATCATTAGTGGAGGAGAAGTTAACCGAACTTCCTCCTTCAGACCTGGATGCTGCACTGTGTTCCGGAGCCCACCAAATCCCACCCACCAAGTCCCGCCTGATATGTCCTGCACACAGAGTTCTGGCTGCTGGGTCCCGGCTCTCAGCCCCCCATCCAGCCCTTGGTCAGGGAATTCAACGTGGGGGACACTGATGCGGGACCACCAATGATGGGGACACTGATGGAGAGACCTCGATGATGGGGACACTGATGGAGAGACCTCGATGATGGGGACACTGATGGGGGACTTCTAATGATAGGGACACTGTTGGGGGACCTCTAATGATGGGGACACTGATGGGGGATCTCTAATGATGGGGACACTGAAGGAGTTCCTCTATTGATTGGGACACTGATGGAGGGACCTTTAATAAGAGAGACACTGATTGGGGACCTCTAATGATGGGGACACTGATGGGGGACCTCTAATGAGGGGACATGTATACGGAGTGTGAGTGCGGAGGATCGACTCATGAATATCTCATCATCGATAGAGGACCTCTAATTGTTGGAAGACTGATGGAGGGACCTCAAATGTGGACACTGATGGAGGGATCTTTAATGATTGGGACACTGATGTCGGACCTCTAATGATGAGGACAATGGTGGAGGGACTTCTAATGACGGAGACACTGATGGAGGGACCTCTAATGAGGGAGACACTGATAGGGGACCTCTAATAATGGGGACACTGATAGATGACCTCTAATGATTGGGATACTGTTGGAGGGACCTCTGATGAGGGAGCCACTGATGGAGGGACCTTTAATGCGGGGGACACTGATGGGGGACCTCTAATGAGGGGGACACTGATGGAGGGACCTCAAATGTAGACACTGATAGAGGGACCTTTAATGATGGGGATGCTGGTGGAGTGACCTCTAATGAGGGGGATACTGATGGAGGGACCTCTACTGAGGGGGACACTGATGGAGGGACAATTATTAATGGGGACACTGATGGGGGACCTCTAATGATTGGGACACTAATGGAGGAACCCTTAATGATGGGGACACTGACGGAGGAATCTCTATTGAGTGGACACTAATGGGGAAATCTCTAATGATGGGACACTGATAGGGGACCTCTAATGATGGGGACATTGATGGGGGACCTCCAATGATGGGGACACTGACGGATGAATCTCTAATGATGGGGACACTGATAGGGGATCTCTACTGATGGAGGGCCCTCTAATGAGGGGAATACTGATGGAGGGACCTCTAATGATGGGGGCATTGATGGGGGACCTCTAATGATGGGGACATTGATGGGGGACCTCTAATGATGGGGACACTAATGGAGGGACCCTTAATGATGGGGACACTGATGGAGGAATCTCTATTGAGTGGACACTAATGGGGGAATCTCTAATGATGGGACACTGATAAGGGACCTCTAATGATGGGGACACTGATGGGGGACCTCCAATGATGGGGACACTGACGGATGATTCTCTAATGATGGGGACACTGATAGGGGATATCTAATGATGGGGACACTGATGGGGGACCTCCAATGATGGGGACACTGACGGATGAATCTCTAATGATGGGGACACTGATCGGGGATATCTAATCATGGGGACACTGATGGGGGACCTCTAATGATGGGGACAATGATGGAGGGACTTCTAATGAGGGAGACACTGATGGATGGACCTCTAATGATAGGGACACTGATGGGGGACCTCTAATGATTGAGACACTGATGTCGGACCTCTATTGATGGGGACACTGATAGGGGACCTCTAATAATGGGGACACTGATAGATGACCTCTAATGATTGGGATACTGTTGGAGTGACTTCTGATGAGGGAGCCACTGATGGAGGGACCTTTAATGCGGGGGACACTGATGGGGGACCTCTAATGAGGGGGACACTGATGGAGGGACCTCAAATGTAGACACTGATAGAGGGACCTTTAATGATGGGGAAGCTGGTGGAGTGACCTCTAATGAGGGGGATACTGATGGAGGGACCTCTACTGAGGGGGACACTGATGGAGGGACCTCTACTGAGGGGGACACTAATGGAGGGACCATTATTAATGGGAACACTGATGGGGGACCTCTAATGATTGGGACACTAATGGAGGAACCCTTAATGATGGGGACACTGATGGAGGAATCTCTATTGAGTGGACACTAATGGGGAAATCTCTAATCATGGGACACTGATAGGGGACCTCTAATGATGGGGACATTGATGGGGGACCTCCAATGATGGGGACACTGACGGATGAATCTCTAATGATGGGGACACTGATAGGGGATCTCTACTGATGGAGGGCCCTCTAATGAGGGGGATACTGATGGAGGGACCTCTAATGATGGGGGCATTGATATGGGACCTCTAATGATGGGGACATTGATGGGGGACCTCTAATGATGGGGACATTGATGGGGGACCTCTAATGATGGGGACACTGATGGAGGGACCCTTAATGATGGGGACACTGATGGAGGAATCTCTATTGAGTGGACACTAATGGGGGAATCTCTAATGATGGGACACTGATAAGGGACCTCTAATGATGGGGACACTGATGGGGGACCTCCAATGATGGGGACACTGACGGATGAATCTCTAATGATGGGGACACTGATAGGGGATATCTAATGATGGGGACACTGATGGGGGACCTCCAATGATGGGGACACTGACGGATGAATCTCTAATGATGGGGACACTGATCAGGGATATCTAATCATGGAGACACTGATGGGGGACCTCTAATGATGGGGACAATGATGGAGGGACTTCTAATGAGGGAGACACTGATGGATGGACCTCTAATGATAGGGACACTGATGGGGGACCTCTAATGATTGAGACACTGAGGGGGACCTCTAATGATGGGGACACTGATGGGGGACCTCTAATGAATGGGACACTGATGGAGGGACCTCTAATGATGAAGACACTGATGGAGGGACCTCTAATGTTGGGGACACTGATGGAGGGACCTCTAATGTTGGGGACACTGATGGAGGGACCTCTAATGATAGGGACACTGATGGAGGGACCTCTAATGAGGGGGATACTGATGGAGGGACCTTTAATGATGGGGGGCACTGATGGAGGGACCTCTAATGAGGGGGATACTGATGGAGGGACCTCTAATGATGGGGACACTGATGGGGGACCTCTAATGATGGGGACACTGATAGGGGACCTCAAATGATTGGGGCACTGATGGAGGGACCTCTATTGAGGGAGACACTAATGGAGGGACCTTTAATAATGGGGACACTGATGGAGGAATCTATATTGTTTGGACACTAATGGGGGAATCTCTAATGATGGGACACTGATAGGGGACCTCTAATGATGGGGACACTGATGGGGGACCTCTAATGATGGGGACACTGACTGATGAATCTCTAATGATGGGGACACTGATAGGGGATCTCTAATGATGGGGACCCTGATGGAGGGACCTCTAATGATGGGGACACTAATGGAGGGACCTATAATGATGGGGACACTGATGGAGGGACCTCTAATGAGGGGGACACTGATGGAGGGACCTCTAATGAGGGGGACACTGATGGAGGGACCTCTAATGAGGGGGACACTGATGGAGGGACCTCTAATGAGGGGGACACTGATGGAGGGACCTCTAATGAGGGGGGCACTGATGGAGGGACCTCTAATGTTGGGGACACTGCTGGAGGGACCTCTAATGATAGGGACACTGATGGAGGGACCTCTAATGATGGGGACACTGATGGAGTGACTTCTAATGATGGGGACACTGATGGGGGACCTCTAATGAGGGGGACACTGATGGAGGGGCCTCTAATGATAGGGACCATAGGTGTGTGCAGCCTATTGCATTAGGATGTGCACCCCAAAGCTCAAACACACATGCACATGTGTGTAGTTATATATATGCTACCAGAGCACTGTGAAAGGATGGGGATGGACATTTGACATATTCAGAGCAGGCAGAGTCCAACTCCGTCTCCAATGAATGTAAACGGCCCCAAGCGGATGTGCGATGGGAGGCAATGTGACTAATATAGGAGCCCCGAGCAGCCACCTTAAAGACGTCCCAATCGTTAGTTACTGAGGTTGAATCTGCGTTGTGCATCCAATATTCAATCAGATGCTGCCGCACTCTTTCGATAATCTCCTCTGAAGAGGCCCACAAGGGGCTCAGCCTTCAGACCCTAAAGGCAGGTCTATGTCCCAGTGCCAATTCTAGTTTCATAGGACAATGGTCCAATAAAGTCTGAGATAGAGAGGAAACAGTCCGTACCCAAGATAGCACATCAGAAGAAGCTAAGGCATAGTCAATTCGGCACATGGCTCGATATGTCATGGATTGACAGGAATATTCCCTAATATCAGGGAATATCCGGCGCCAATTAACCCCATATCCATATGCCGCACACCAGTTAGCTAGCGTTTTACTGTCATTTGACGTGGGTTTCAACCTGTCCAGTTTGGGGTCCATCACTGCATTAAAACCCCCTAGCAGGAGTGTAGGACAGTGAGGGAGAGTGGCTAAGTGTACAGACACTTCCAGAAGGGTTGCATTCACCAGCATAGGCGGGGCATACAGCCCAACAAAAATAAGCGGAGTGGCATGTACAGTAACATGGAGAATCACATATTTGCCCTGAGGGTCAGAAATAACTTGAAGGCAAACAAGTGGAAGTCCAATACTGACACTCAGCAGGGAAAATTAGAATAAGTAGAATGTACTGCCCATGCCACCCAGCACTTCTTAAGAGCCATTATCTTAGAGCCCATTAGATGTGTCTCCTGAAGACATACAACATGCGGCTGATGTGCCTTAAGGTAATCAAAAAATTTTGCACGTTTGAATTCGGAATTCAAACCGCGCACGTTCCATGAAAGAAACACAACATTAGCCATAAGGAAAACCAAAGTAGTAACCATAGCCCTAGTCCGTAACCCTAGCATTTAACCACATACATATTAGGGTGGAGTCAATGTCTAAGCTTTGCCAGTAGAGAGAGCCTGAAATCATACATAACATTCGCACACGATCATTCAAACACCAATTCACCCAACAAAAAAGAAAAAGATAAAAAAAAAACCTGCACAGATATAGGGAAAAAAAATTCAAACCCCCTGCCCTACTCAAAAAACAAATCATCCCAAAAATGATCTTCTATGACGGGAACTGTGACCACAGTCATACGATGAACTTAGATTAGAAAACATGAGGCGAGTAGGGGAACACCTCCCAACAAATAAGTAACCGTGGACCAGATTCGAAGTGTCCAATAAGTAGGTGAAGGTAACCTACATTGCGGTATCAGCAGCACAACAAACCTCCATTTGAAACAGTAAAGAACCCCCGAACAAGGAAAAAACAAAAATATTGTGAATAGAGAAAGTCAGGTGTGCGGAAGTGAAGCAGAGGACCTCAGGGTAAGTTGAACGGAGTCCAGCCAGGCAAGGACATTTTCAGGTGTAGTGAAGAAATGTGCTTGCTCTTGGTGGGTCACCCGCAATCTTGCAGGAAACAGCATGGCGTATGGTAAGGCATGATCACGTAACTTCTGTTTGGTGAACTGGAATTGAGCCCGAAGCTTCCTGATGTTGGTGGAGTAATCTGGGAATAAGGAGACTGTGGCACTGTTGATGCACAGGCAATCTTTAGCCCTGGCAGCACGCAGGACTGCATCCCTATCACGAAAGTTCAGCAAGCAAATTACCATTGGGCGAGGGGGGTTACCCGGGGGAAGAGCTGTACCCGTGACCCTGTGAGCCCTTTCAATAACAAAACATGTAGAGAAGCAGTCCCTGCCAAACTCCTGTATCAACCAGCTCTCCAAGAAGGCCACAGGATCAGAACCCTCCACCTTTTCAAGCAGGCCCATCAAACGCAGATTGTTCCGGCGGAATCTATTTTCCAAATCGTCTGCCTTGTCTTCCAGGGATTGGAGCTTGGCATTACAGGTTGCCATTTTGGGGGTGAGAGGGTTAACTGTATCCTCCAGGTCACTGATTCATTTCTCAGTGTCAGTAACCCTCTCCTTTATTTTGTGCACATCTTGGCGTAGGATAGCAAAGTCTAGTTTCAGCTCCTCTACTTTCCCTATCATGACAGTGTGATTTACCTTGATAGTAGTTAGCACATCCAACAGCGTAGGTTCCTGTGCCTCCTCGGGAGCCCTGGAGCTAGTGGACGTCTGGGAGAGAACCATCAGTGGCCCTGAGGCAGACGGGGAGGCAGGCTGCAAGGAATCTGCAGCCTCATCAAACAGCCCCGGTTTGGAGACAGGAGATGGACCCTGGATAGCGGAGCGGTGTTCATCTTGGCAGGGGCGTGTGAGCACACCATTTATCCTGGCTGGAGGCTGCTTTTTGTTCCACCGTCCCATCCACTAGCGCGCCCCCAGATAGTAGAATCCAGTGCCAGGCACTCCCGGGCGTTGGCAGGGTAACTGTAGGTATTTAGAATCTGTAGAATCGGTCAAGATCAGGCAGGATAGTGGAGGTTTCCCCAGAGCTCTAACAAAGCACGTCTGCTCACATCGCGCTTCTGGCCACGCCCCCCCAACAGACTATCTTTAATATAGGAAAATTGGATAGATGAGTGTTATTGCATTGCAACATATGTGTTAGAATGCAATAGTGTAAATGGGTACTAAAACTACAATTTTGGGTATCATAATTTTTTCCTATTTTAAACACAGTTTTGAGCCTAGATACAGAATATGTGCTAGTTATTAATTTTACGTAATCTTATCCTTTCTATTTGGTGGAAAATATAATAGAGATCATGTTGCATTTTCCTGCCCATTTTATTTAGTTTATTGCAATACCCAGGCTGACAAAAATGTCTAGGGAGAACATTGGACTTCATCAACAACTAAAGTCGAAGTTTTGGCTGGAGTGGGGCTTTAGAATTCAGATTTGCAATATTAAGTTTAGCTTTGATCTAATTGTTTCTTAAAAACACTTCTACATCTGATGAGAAGTCAACCTCCAGCCTGGTTGATTGGATTATCATCGGTTATAATCAATACGGAAAGTGTGAATTCTAATCAATAGGGAAAGTGTGAATTGGCCATTCTATGAGTTTCACTGATCACATCTCCATTTGATTGGGTTGATTTTTAACCATCAGTGAACGTCACTTTCCTCATACAATCCAGATTAACACTTCCATTGTATTCATGCACCATGCTGCCTATCTACAAGATAATAAAAAAGTCTAAGGGAAAAGGTAGTACAAAATGATACTTGAAATACCAGCAATCCGCCAACACCAGCCATCCAAAGTACAGCATCCAAAAGGGGAGAGTGTTGGCAACAGATTGTGTTTTAAAACAGAGCTTCTCAACCAGGTGTGCCATCTTGGCTCGTCAGGGCTGTGTCTGGTATCAGGACTGTTTCACACCAGGGAGGTTTCATGCACGCTTTCCGCATAGAGTTCAAAATGCACTGCCTTTGTCATTTGCTGTGTTGTGCCAATACAACTGTTAACAGCTCCCCAAACACAGAGCTTTTGGCTGCCCCAGATCGCATGGCAGTACTCATTTGTAGTATTCCCAGTGTACTCCTGAGCCTTAAAAACCATGGTGCTCTAGTCAGCCACTATGACTGCTATGATTTACTTGATGGCCCAACTATGGCTCCTATGGTTTTCATGGTGACCCAACCATGGCTTGTATGGTTTTTATCATATTTTTTGCACTTTATCTAATGCTGGAATCCTCAAACTACGGCCCTCCAGCTGTTGCAGAACTACACATCCCATGAGGCATTGTAAAACTCTGACATTCACAGACATGGCTAGGCATGATGGGAATTGTTGTTCTTGAACAACTGGAGGACCAAAGTTTGAAGACCCTTGATCTAATGTATCATATGAGCACCAAGCACTTTATTGTGTGTATTCTATGTTTGTAAATTTACATGGCATTATCTTCTATGTCATTGAATTGTTTAGATTAATATATTTTCTGCCAGCGCTGTTTATATATATGGCTCCTATGGTTTTCATGGTGGCCCAACTATGGCTCCTATGGTTTTCATGGTGGCCCAACTATGGCTCCCATGGTTTTCATGGTGGCCCAACCATGGCTTGTATGGTTTTATGGTGGTCCAACTATGGCTCCTATGGCTTTCATGGTGGCCCAACTATGGCTCCTATGGCTTTCATGGTGGCCCAAATATGGCTCCTATGGTTTTTATGTTGACCCAACAATGGCTCCTATGGTTTTCATGGTGGTCCAACTATGGCTCCTATGGTTTCCATGCTGGCCCAACTATGGCTTCTATGGTTTTAATGTTGGCCCAACTAAGGCTCCTATGGTTTTCATGGTGGCCCAACTATGGCTTCTTGGGTTTTCATGGTGGGCCAAGTATGGCTTCTATGGTTTTCATGGTGGCCCAACTCTTCATGCTCCCAAGGCCTCCCTAGGGCCAATAAGTGGGGAGATGGGCCTCACTATCCAAACAGAAAGGGAAAGACACAGTGTACCAATGAGAGTAGCAGTTTCTGTTTGCAGAATAGAGCACCCCCAGGTTTTCAGGGCTGTCAGGGTGCTTCAGAAACAAACCAAGTGTGCACAAACTTATTTATTCTCCTGTGGGCCCTTTATTAGCTATCAGAATTCTAAAGCTGTGCTTTCAGGTGCATTTGAGTGTAAATCTAGGACAAGATGTAACAACATGCCACAGCTACACGAACAATGAGGCATGTACATGGTGTTCAGTAAGTGACTGTAGAAGTACAAACTAAAAATGTGCTTCATTATTTAGAATTAGCATATTATACAGCCCTTCACTGTGTACACAGACTCATGTGCATCTATTCCTAGCTCTGAATGAATTTGCAGTTCCCCCCCACACATACCAATGGTCACATATACTCTAAGGCAGGGGTGTCACACTCAATTTAATCGTGGGCTGTATCAGCATTATGGTCGCCCTCGGAGGGCTGGTTCTATCTGTAGCCCCCCCCCATCATCAGAAGTCAAAAGTCCCCCCACCCTCCCTTACATCACAATGCACAGTATACAATAAATATCAGAAGATGATCTCAGTGTATTATTCCCTCATACACCCCCTGCTGGTATTATCTCTAATTTTCTATATTTTATTTTAAACATTCTTTCCAATCATCCCATTCATTATATATAAAATGTCACCAATTATATCCCATTATTGCCTTATTAAGCTTACCCTGATATACAAACAGAATAGACTCTAGACAATCTCTTACCTTTAACAATCTTACAGCCCTTAGGTGTCCAGACATCTGATATAAGGGGGTACTATGATGGGGACACCTAATGCAAGGGGGCACTCCAATGAAGACAACTGATGTAAAGGGGCACACCGATGGAGACATCCAATAAAAGGGGACACTCTGATGGGGATACTTGATGTAAGTGAGCACTGTGATTGGGCCACCTGATGCACTTGATGAAAGGTGGGGGTGGCACTGAGATGGGGACACCTGATGTAAGGGGACACTCTGATGGGGACACCTGATGTAAGCGAGCACTGTGATTGGGCCACCTGATGCACTTGATGAAAGGTGGGGGGGGGGCACTGAGATGGGGACACCTGATGTAAGGGGCAGTGTGATGGGAACACCTAATGTAAGGGGACACTCTGATACGGACACCTGAAGTGCGGGGTCACCAGATGTAAAGGAGCACTCTGATGGGGACGCCTGATAAAAGGGGGCATTCGATGTAAGGGGTCACCTGATGTAAAGGAGCACTCTGATGGGGACACCTGTTGTAAGGGAATATTGTGATTGGAACACCTGATGCACTTGATGTGAGGGGGGATGTGGAGGGGGGCACTGTGATTGGGACACCTAATGTAAGGGGGGACTCAGATGGGGACACCTAATTTAAGGGGGTCACCTGATGTAAAGGGGCATTCTGATGTAGACAGGAACTGTAGAGGGGACGCCTGATGTAAGGGGGGACTCCGATGGGGACACCTGACATTAGGGAACACTGTTAAGGAGACACATGATGTAAGGGGGCACTTTGATGTAAGAGGGAACTGTGGAGGGGACCCCTGATATAAGAGTGCACTCTGGTGGGGAGACCTGATGTAAGGTGGCACTCTGATGTAAAGGGGCACTGTAATGGGGACACTTGATGTAAGGGGAGACTCTGATAGGGACACCTGATGTAAGTGGGCACTGTGATAGGGACACAGATAAAAGGGGCACTGTAATTGGGACACAGATGTAAGGGGCACTGTGATGGGGACACCTGACATTAGAGAGCACTGTTAAGGAGACACCTGATGTTGTAAAGGGGCACTGTAATAGGGACGCCGGATGTAAGGTGGGACTCTGATGGGGACACCTGACATTAGGGAGCACTGTTAAGGAGACACCTGATGTAAAGGGCACGCTGATGTAAAGGGGCACTGTAATGGGGACGCCTGATGCAAAGGGGCACTCTGAGGGGGGATACCTGATGTAGGGGGGCTGTGATGGGGGCACCTGATGTAAGGGTGTACTCTGATGTAAAAATGCACTGAAATGGGGACACCTGATGTAAGGGGAGACTGTGTTTGGGGCACCTGGTGTAAAGTGGCACTTTGATGTAAAGGGGCACTGTATTGGGGCACCTAATGTAAGGGGGCACTCTGATGTAAAGGTGCACTGTAATGTGGATAACTTATGTAAGGGAGCACTCTGATGGGGACACCTGCTGTAAGGGGGAACAGTGAAGGGGACCCCTGATATAAGAGTGCACTCTGGTGGGGACACCTGATGTAAGGTGGCACTCTGATGTAAAGGGGCACTGTGATGGGGACACCTGATGTTAGGGGGCACTCTGATGGGGACACCTGACATTAGGGAGCACTGTTAAGGAGACACCTGATGTAAAGGGGCACTCTGATGTAAAGGGGCACTCTGATGTAAGGGGGCACTATAATGGGGACGCCTGATGCAAGGGGGCACTCTGAGGGGGGGCACCTGATGTAAGGGGGGCTGTGATGGGGACACCTGATGTAAGAGGGAACTCTGATGTAAGGGGGAACTGTAAAGGGGACCCCTGATATAAGAGTGCACTCTGGTGGGGACACCCAGGGCTGGTGCAAGGATTTTTGACACCCTAGCCAAAACCTAATTTTGCCGAAACCTTGACCACCCCTGACTTCACCCCCTTTGCCCTGCCCATGTATACCCAACCTTTTTAATGAAGTGCCCATCAAATGGAGCCTCACCAGCGCCCATCAAATGCAGCCTCACCAGCGCTCATCAAATGCAGCTTCACCAGCGTCCATCAATGCAGCCTCACCAGCGCCCATCAATGCAGCCTCACCAGTGCCCATAAAATGCAACCTACCAGTGCCCATCACGTTTGCTTGCTTCCATTCGTTCAGGAGTCAGGACACAGACACAGTCCTGCGCCTCTGACACATGTGCGAATGGAGCGGCGGCTGCCTGCTGATGCTGAGACTAAGTTGCTTGCTGCAGAGAGAAGAGAGAAACACCAGTGGCCGGGCGCCCTAGGCAGCAGTGCGCCCTAGGCGGCTGCCTAGTTTGCCTAGTGGTAGCACCGGCCCTGGGGACACCTGATGTAAGGTGGCACTCTGATGTAAAGGGGCACTGTGATGGGGACACCTGATGTAAGGGGGCACTCTGATGGGGACACCTGATGTAAGGGGGGCTCTGATGGGGGACACCTGATGTAAGGGGGGACTCTGATGGGCACACCTGATGTAAAGGGGACTGTGATGGGCACACCTGATGTAAGGGGGCACCCTGATGGGAACACCTGATGTAAGGAGAACTGTGATGTGCACACCTGATGTAAGGGGGCACTCTGATGGGAACACTTGATGTAAGGGGGACTCTGATGGGCACACCTGACATAAAGGAGCACTGTTAAGGGGACACCAGATGTTAGGGGGCACTCTGATGAGGACACCTGATGTAAGGGGGAGACTGTGATGGGAACACTTGATGTAAGGGGGGACTCTAAAGGGGACACCCGATGTATGGGGGACTGTGATGGGCACACCTGACATAAAGGAGCACTGTTAAGGGGACACCAGATGTTAGGGGGTACTCTGATGAGGACACCTGGTGTAAGGGGTGCTCTGATGGGGGACACCTGATGTAAGGGGGGACTCTGATGGGAACACTTGATGTAAGGGGGGACTCTAAAGGGGACACCCGATGTATGGGGGACTGTGATGGGCACACCTGACATAAAGGAGCACTGTTAAGGGGACACCAGATGTTAGGGGGTACTCTGATGAGGACACCTGGTGTAAGGGGTGCTCTGATGGGGGACACCTGATGTAAGGGGGGACTCTGATGGGAACACTTGATGTAAGGGGGGACTCTGATCGGGACACCTGATGTAAGGGTGCATTTTGAAAAACTGACAAATATTACAAAATGCTGTGGAAATCGTACATTTCTTATCTTTTGGTAGACATAAAATGACCGCATAGATACTAGGATCTGAGTCATAGCACAAACATGAGATTCGGACCCGCGTCGGGAAGAAAACTGACCGCCCCTCCTTGAATTCGAATTCCTACCCCTGATGTACAGAACACAGACTCTGCAAGGCATGCCATCCACAGCAGCTCATTAGCAGAAGCATGGAGGAGCACGCTTGTAGGTGAAAGTCTTTGGAACATGTAAGCCTTTTGTTACACAAGACTGCCTGAGTGAACAGAAGGAAAACTTTGGGGATTGTCACATCCCCAGAATCCGGCTCCTTCGTCCAAGCAGCAGGCGGAGGCTTGGCCACTGTAGACAGGCTGCTGGCTAATCCTTCAGGGCTCACTTAAAAGATTAGAGGTGGGTGGTGCTAAGATTCCCTGGATGGGGTAAGGAGTTTTGGAAGCAAACAAGCACAGACTTTTAATTCACTTCTTGTGCAGCATATAAGCTCCAGCTGTCTGTACTTGCAGCTGCAGAGGACCTGGGGAGAGTGAAAAGGAGAGTGACACAACCAGGGAAACCAGGAGAAAAAAAAAAAAACCTGAGTCGCAACTTTAACCCATTGAAGGAGGATCAAGAATTCACCATTTTGGACCCATTTCTTTATTCAATTTTTAACAAAAAAAGTAGAAGCGCCCCGGAGCCCATTCATGAATCTCATCTGAGGGTCCTACAGCCGGCGTCGGTGCAGTCATGCAGTTCCAGTGGAATATTGTGGCTTGCGTGAACTCTTTGCTATTTGGGTTCGTTCTCTGGAGCTCGGCCGAAGAATACGACTACTACAGCTGGCAGTCCGACAATTTCCAGAACGGACGCTTTTACACCAAACAGAGCCAGTGCGTGGACATCCCCCAAGACCTCAGCCTCTGCCACAATGTCGGCTACAAGAAAATGAGGCTGCCCAATCTGCTCGACCACGAGACCATGCCCGAGGTGAAGCAGCAAGCCAGCAGTTGGGTGCCGCTGCTCGCCAAGAGGTGCCACAGGGACACGCAGCTCTTCCTGTGCTCGCTCTTCGCCCCCATTTGTTTGGAGAGGCCCATTTACCCGTGCCGATCGCTGTGCGAGGTGGTGCGTGACAGCTGTGCACCGGTGATGGAGTCCTACGGTTTTCCTTGGCCGGAGATGCTGAACTGTAATAAGTTCCCCATCGATAACGACCTGTGCATCGCCGTGCAGTTTGGCAGCAAGCAAGTCACTCAGCCACCAGGTAACTCTACTACCTACAGAATGCTGGAGACAGATATGCATTGGGGTGGATTTACTAAAGGCAAATAGAATGGGCACTTTGCAAGTTGCTCCGGGGCTTAGTATTGTGTATCCTCTCTGCTCTCTTGATGTAGATATAAAAATATTTAATTCTAATTCTCTAACCAGGGTATAAATAATCTTAGGGAGGTGCTAAACCTTAAATTATCTCAATTATTGGGGCTGCATCACAGCGGACCTTGGTCTAGAAAAGCCTGTCTCAACCAGGGTTCCTCCAGGGGTGTCAAGATGTTCCTTGAGCTGTGGGCACTTTGCAAGTTGCTCCAGGGCTTAGTATTGTGTATCCTCTCTGATCTCTTGATGTAGATATAAAAATATATAATTCTAATTCTCTAACCAGGGTATAAATAATCTTAGGGAGGTGCTAAACCTTAAACTATCTCAATTATTGGGGCTGCATCACAGTGGACCTTGGTCTAGAAAAGCCTTTCTCAACCAGGGTTCCTCCAGGGGTGTCAAGATGTTCCTTGAGCTGTGGGCACTTTGCAAGTTGCTCCAGGGCTTAGTATTGTGTATCCTTGCTGCTCTCTTGATGTAGATATAAAAAATATATACTTCTAATTCAATAACCAGGGTATAAATAATCTTACAAAGTTAAACAAGTTTAATGGAGGTGCTAAACCTTAAACTATCTCAATTATGGGGGCTGCATCACAGAGGACCTTGGTCTAGAAAAGCCTGTCTCAACCAGGGTTCCTCCAGGGGTTTCAAGATGTTCCTCGAGCTGCGGGCACTTTGCAAGTTGCTCCAGGGCTTAGTATTGTGTATCCTTGCTGCTCTCTTGATGTAGATATAAAAAATATATACTTCTAATTCAATAACCAGGGTATAAATAATCTTACAAAGTTAAACAAGTTTAATGGAGGTGCTAAACCTTAAACTATCTCAATTATTGGGGCTGCATCACAGTGGACCTTGGTCTAGAAAAGCCCGTCTCAACCAGGGTTCCTC
This sequence comes from Lithobates clamitans, assembly GCA_037952925.1. Classification (NCBI taxonomy): domain Eukaryota; kingdom Metazoa; phylum Chordata; class Amphibia; order Anura; family Ranidae; genus Lithobates; species Lithobates clamitans. Next base: position 363,507 of record JBBGZY010001401.1, read on the forward strand.
CAGGGGTTTCAAGATGTTCTTTGAGCTGTGGGCACTTTGCAAGTTGCTCCAGGGCTTAGTATTATGCATCCCCTCAGCTCTTTTGATGTAGATATTAAAATATATAATTCTAATTCTCTAACCAGGGTATAAATAACTTTACAAAGTTAAACAAGTTTAATGGAGGTGCTAAACTTTAGACTATCTCAATTATTGGGGCTGCATCACAGTGGACCTTGGTCTAGAAAAGCCTGTCTCAACCAGGGTTCCTCCAGGGGTGTCAAGATGTTCCTTGAGCTGCGGGCACTTTGCAAGTCGCTCCAGGGCTTAGTAAATGAGGGGATAGCTTCACTTTACAAGGAATACTCAATCACATGCACGGAAAATAAAAAAAGAAGCACATCATTTTTTTTTCTTGCACATGATTGGATGACGGGACGCAGCGGAGCTTCCACCTCATTTACTAAGCTCTGGAGCAACTGCAGAGCGCAAAAGTCTAGTTGCCATTGATAAAGCAACCTCATTATAAGCAGCTTGGGATCTAGTCGGCACAATAGTTTATTAGCTTTCCCATTGTAAACCGTATACATATCTTTAGCAGGTTTTTATAAGAACAAGTTGCCTGGTCTTAAATGATTACAATTTAATTATTGATTCTGTGATAAAAACTAGGGTAGGGTCTATTTTTTTGCATTGTTGTATTTTTGAAAGAACCGTCTAGTTTAGCCTTTCTCAGGCAGGGTCCCATGAATTCCCAGGGTTCCTCCAGAGGATGGTAGGGGTTCCTTTATAAATGGGGCAGCACAGTGGTGTAGTGGATAGCACTTTCACCTAGCAGTACACTACCAGCATGGAGTTTGCATGTTCTCCCTGTGCCCGCTTGGGTTTCCTCCGGGTACTCCGGCTTCTTCCCACACTCCAAAGACATGCTAGTAGGTTAATTGGATCCTGTCCAAATTGTCCCTAATATGTATACGTATGAATGTGAGTTAGAGACCTTAGAGTGTAAGCTTCTTGAGGGTAGGGGCCGATGTGAATGTGCAATGGGGGTTATTTACTAAAGGAAAATCCACTTTGCACTGCAAGTGCACTTGGAAGTAAAGTCGCTGTAGATCTGAGGGGGACATGCAAGGAAAATAAAAAACAGCATTTTAGCTTGCACATGATTGGATGATTTAATCAGCAGAGCTTCCCCTCACTTCAGATCTACCCCTCAGATTTAGAGCGACTGCACTTCCAAGTGCACTTGCAGTGCAAAGTGGATTTTCCTTTCGTAAATAACCCCCAATGTATATGTAAAGTGCTGTGTAAATTGACAGCACTATATAAGTACCTGAAATAAATAAAAACTAAAATGAGCAATATTCACCTCTCAGATAGGTAACCACTGATGTAAATGATCTTTTTAGATATCTCTAAGGAGGGTTTCTTCCCATTGACCACCAATATAAGGGACATTCTTCCCACTGACCACCAATGTAAGGAGCATTCTTCCCACTGACCACCAATGTAAGGGACATTCTTCCCACTGATCACCAATGTAAGGAACATTCTTCTCACTGATCCCCAATGTAAGGAACATTCTTCTCACTGACTACCAATGTAAGGGACATTCTTCCCACTGACCACCAATGTAAGGAGCATTCTTCCCACTGATCACCAATGTAAGGAGCATTCTTCCCACTGACCACCAATGTAAGGGACATTCTTCCCACTGACCACCAATGTAAGGAACATTCTTCCCACTGATCACCAATGTAAGGAACATTCTTCCCACTGACCACCAATGTAAGGAGCATTCTTCTCACTGACCACCAATGTAAGGAACATTCTTCCCACTGATAACCAATGTAAGGAACATTCTTCCCACTGACCACCAATGTAAGGAGCATTCTTCTCACTGACCACCAATGTAAGGGACATTCTTCCCACTGACCACCAATGTAAGGGACATTCTTCCCACTGACCACCAATGTAAGGGGCATTCTTCCCACTGACCACCAATGTAAGGGGCATTCTTCCCACTGACCACCAATGTAAGGGACATTCTTCCCACTGATCACCAATGTAAGGAACATTCTTCTCACTGATCACCAATGTAAGGAACATTCTTCTCACTGATCACCAATGTAAGGAACATTCTTCTCACTGATTACCAATGTAAGGAACATTCCTCCCCCCACTGATCACCAATGTAAGGAACATTCTTCTCACTGATCACCAATGTAAGGAACATTCTTCTCACTGACCACCAATGTAAGGGACATTCTTCCCACTGACCACCAATGTAAGGGACATTCTTCCCACTGACCACCAATGTAAGGGGCATTCTTCCCACTGACCACCAATGTAAGGGGCATTCTTCCCACTGACCACCAATGTAAGGGACATTCTTCCCACTGATCACCAATGTAAGGAACATTCTTCTCACTGATCACCAATGTAAGGAACATTCTTCCCACTGACCACCAATGTAAAGGACATTCTTCCCACTGACCACCAATGTAAGCGTCATTTTTGCCATTGGTTTTGGTCATTTTAGGGGTTAAAAAGAATAACAAAGGCTCCTCTAGAATATATAACTCAAGATCAAAACAGAATAAGTAACCTACCCTTTCCCATTTGCATATATCTCTTTTGGTGCAGTTTAGTGTCTGTATCTTCTCTGCTCTCTCAAAGTAAACTGATATAAAAAGATACAGTTATATCCAATAATCAAATTCTCTAACCAGAGATTAAATCATTTAATTAAGTTTTATAGGGGCGACCTCCACTTTAAGAGGGCGTCCTTCACAATGACCACCAGCCTAAGGGTCATTTTTGCCATTGACCTACTGATGAGTCAGTTCTGGTAATTTTAAGGGTTCCTAAAAAAGGTTAAAAAAAGGTTGGTCTAGATCAGGGGTAGGCAACCTGGGGCCCTTCAGCTGTTGCAGAACTACAAGTCCCATCATGCCTTTGAGAGTAATTGTAACTGCCAGCCTTGCAATGCCTCATGGGAAATGTAGTTCCAAAACAGCTGGAGGGCCCCAGTTTATCTATCCTTGGTCTAGAATGATTATACCAAGCCAGGTCAAAACAGAATAAGGGACAGACTTTTGCCCCTTCGCTTATAACTATTTTTGTTCAATTGGTATCCTCTCTGCTCTCTTGATGTAGATATAAAAATATATAATCTAATTCTCTAACCAGGGTATAAATATATTTACACAGTTAAACAAGTTTAATGGAGGTGCCAAACCTTAAACTATCTCAATTATTGGGGCTGCATCACAGTGGACCTTGGTTTAGAAAAGCCTGTCTCAACCAGGGTTCCTCCAGGGGTGTCAAGATGTTCCTTGAGCTGTGGCTGATTGACCTCCCATCTGATGGTGCTTGTAGAGGTCTAGAACCAAAGCTGCTTGGCAAAGCCAGTAACTTTTTATCTGATCACCAATGTAAGGGCGATTTGTGCCATTGTCCCCCAGTGAAATTATATTTAGTAAGGGTTCTCCAAGACCTGAAGATTGTTTTAGAGGTTCCTCTGGGGTAAAAGTTTAAGAAAGGCCGGAATATACCAAGCCAGATCGAAACAGAATAAGCTTATAACTATTTTGTTCAATTAGCATGTGTATCCTCTCTGCTCTCTGGATGTCACTTTAGAAAGATACAGTTGTATCTAATAATCGAATTCTCTAACCAGGGTATCAATCATTTTACAAAGTTAAACATGTTATATGGGGATGACCACCACTTTAAGGGGGCATTTTTCCCAATAACCACCAATGTAAGGGACATTTTTGCCATTGATCCCCCTAGTGAGTTGGTTCTGGAAATTTTTAGGGGTGCCTAAAATGGTTAAGAAGGGCTTTTCTAGAGGGGGGTGATGAACGTCATACCAACTCATTTATTGGTGCTGCAGCACACTGCACCATTGTCTAGAGCAGCCTTTATCAGCCAACGTTCCTCCAGAGGTGTCTACGGGTTCCTTGGGTTGTGGCTAATTGACCCACTGTCTGATGGTGCCTGTATAGTTCTAGGGCCAACAGCACTTGACAAAGCCAGCGGCTTGACATCAATGATCTTTTTAGCTGTCTGTAAGGGGGGCATTCTTTCCACTGGCCACCGCTGTAAAAGGGCATTTTATTCCACTGGCCACCAATGTAAAGGGGGCATTCTTTCCACTGACCACCAATGTAAGGGGGGCATTCTTTCCACTGACCACCAATGTAAGGGGGGATTCTTTCCACTGGCCACCAATGTAACGGGGACATTCTTTCCACTGACCACCTATGTAAGGGGGGCATTCTTTCCACTGGCCACCAATGTAAGAGGAACATCCTTTCCACTGGCGACCAATGTAAGGGGCGGCATTCTTTCCACTGACCACCAATGTAAGGGGGACATCCTCTCCACTGACCACCAATGTAAGGGGCGGCATTCTTTCCACTGACTACCAATGTAAGGGAGGGGGGCAATTCTTTCCACTGATGACAAATGTAAGGGGAATATTCTTTCCACTGACTTCCAATGTAAGGGAGACATTCTTTCCACTGGCCACCACTGTAAGGGGAACATTTTTTTTCCACTGGCCACCAATGTAAGGGGGGGGGGGCATTCTTTCCACCGATGACAAGTGTAAGGGGAGTATTCTTTCCACTGACTTTCAATGTAAGGGGGACATTCTTTCCACTGGCCACCACTGTAAGGGGAACATTTTTTTCCATTTGTAAGGAGGGCATTCTTTCCACTGGCCATCATTGTAAGGGGGACATTCTTTTCACCGACTACCACTGTAAGGGGGCCATTCTTTTCACTGACTACCAATGTATGGGGGCATTTTTTTCCACTGATCACCACTGTAGAGGGGACAGTCTTTCCAATGGCCACCACTGTAAGGGGGACATTCTTTCCACTGACTACCAATTTAAGGGGGACATTCTTTCCTCTGGCCACCAATGTATGGGGGCATCCTTTTTATTGGCCATCAACGTAAGGGGGGCATTCTTTTCACTGGCCACCACTGTAAGGGGACATTCTTTCCACTGACTACCAATTTAAGGGGGACATTCTTTCCTCTGGCCACCAATGTATGGGGGCATCCTTTTCATTGGCCATTAATGTAAGGGGGGCATTTTTTCCATTGACCACCGACGTAGAGGCTGTTTTTGCTCCCCCCCCCCCCCCCAATGAAATGGAGGGAATTAAGTAACTGTACAAACATTAAGTATCTATATTTAGGTTAAATCCTGGGTAGAAAATGTCACTATATTATGCACTATATCATTAAGTTGGCCATAGACAGGCAGATCTTCGCAGCCGTCGCGTCCGTCCAGACTTGTGGTAACTGCTAAAGCTCCTTTATCTAATCAACGTGTCTACAGCTAAAGGAATGTTAACAGCTCACTCTATGACTGCTGGATGTAGCTTGCATCACATGCACTGTTATTGGTCGCTTTCATTACCGTTATCAATCGTAATACATCACACGGTATCACAAGATCAGAGCGTTCATTCATAAATTACCGGCCCTACATTTCATAAAGTGACTTGCAGCAGCCAATAGCGGGTCAAGCAGCCATCAATTCGCACATTAGTGCATGGAAATGTAAAAATGATATTCGGTAATAAATTGGACTTTTTTGCTTTAAAACTTCTGAGATTCAGTAAAAAAAAATCTCCGAGACAAGTTGTATCTTTATAACCCGAGAAGAAGAAGATCTACTCGGTAAGAAGACGAATGGCCCAGACCAGGGGTCCTTAGTGGAAAATAGAAAACGCGTTCTACCTTAGAAGAAGAAGAAGAAGAGGAAACCCGATGTGACAGGGCCACTCTAATGCGGCTCCAACATTTTAATCGTTGAAAAATAAAACGGCCGCATTCCAGACCCGACATTATTCTTCGCACAGATAAGAGCGTAGACAGCTCCCTGGAGCCGCGTGTGAACGGAATATACAAAGAATTTATACAGAACTTCAATGAAGGATAAAAAAAAAAAATACTTTAACCACTTGACTTCTGAAAAATTTAACACCCCCTCCCCCTCCCCCTTTCTTGACCAGGCCTTTTTTTTTTTTTTTTTTTTGCGATACGGCACTGCGTTACAATTGCGCGGTTGTGCAACGCTGTATCCAAATAAAAAAAATATTCCAACAAATAGAGCTTTCTTTTGGGGGGATCACCTCTGCATTATTTTTTTTTTTTTTTTTTCTAATTGCCAAAAGTAAAAAAAAATTTTTTTTTTAATTGTCTGCAATTTGTTGTGCTAGTGCAGACAATTTAAAAAAAATTTTTTTTTTACTTTCGGATATAAAACACATCCTATAAAAAAAATGTAATTTCTTCATGAGTTTATATTCTGATATTTTTTTTGGTAAAAAAAAAATCCCAATAAGCGTATATTGATTGGTTTGCGCAAAAGTTATACCATCTATGGTATATTTTTATTGTTTTTTTTTGTTTTTGTTTTTTTTACTAGTAATGTGGATTAGGCTTCATGTACACTGCAGCTGATAAACAGACGTTTAGGAGCAGTTGGGCATTTTTTTTCAGCTGCCCCTGATCTCTCCTCTATGTTATCTTATCAGTACATGTATACAGGGTCGTTTATAATCATTTCTAGGCAAACGCGGCTAAACTGACGTTTTTAAACATCGGTTTCTATCTGTCAAGTTGAATCGTTCAGGAGGGGTTGTAAAATATCCTGTGTACATTAAGGCTTAGAGCGCGATATTTCGGTGGACATTCTGACACTTTTGGCACTTTTTTGGGGGGACCAGTGACACCAATACAGTGATCAGTGCTAAAAAAAAATATGCACTGTCACTGTACTAATGACACTGGCTGAGAAGGGGTTAACATCAGGGGCGATCAAAGGGTTAATTGTGTGCCTAGCCAGTGTTTGTGTGTACAGTGTGAGGTGCTTTTACTAGGGGGAAGACATGGAATTAATTTGCCATCCTGTCTCTCTGCCTGACGATCGTCGGGTGCCGGAGGACATTGGGTACTGTGCACCTGCCGATCGGCTTCCGCTGTGTGTAATCACAGCAGAAGCGAGCCGCCGGCGGCGCGCATGTTCGCCCCACCTACCCAGAAGAGTCGATCATGTGTATACATAGCTCCCAACTGTCCCGGATTCAGAGGGACTGTCCCGGATTTGGGGGGACTGTCCCGGATTTGGAGGGACTGTCCCGGATTTGAAGGGACTGTCCCGGATTTGAAGGGACTGTCCCGGATTTAGAACAAAGTCCCTCTTGTCCCTCTTTCCTCCACATTTGTCCCTCATTTTGCTTTTTATCTGTATAGTTGTATATAAAATGCACTTTTTATCTTTCAAAAAGTGTTTCCCAGCGCTACACCTTTCATCTAAATTTTAAATTGCTGCATTTGTACATTTCAAAAGCCAATATAAAGAAATAGTAATATATTTTTTTTTTTTTTTTTGTAGAATTCTCCTTTAAAGTGATTGTAAGGGTTCGTTTTTTTTTTTTAATTTAAAATAACAAACATATCACACTTACCTCTACTGTGCAGCTCGTTTTGCACAGAGTGGCCCCGACCCTCCTCTTCTGGGGTCCCCCGACGGATCTCGCGGCTCCTCCCCGCATCAGATAACCCCCTTGGGGAAGCGCTTCCCCGAAGGGGGTTACCTTGCGGGCGCGCTCCTGAGTCCAGCATTCGGCGTCTATAGCCGCCTAATGTATGACTCGCCCCCGGCGCCCGTGTCATTAGATTTAATTGACAGCAGCGGGAGCCAATGGCTGCGCTGTTATCAATCTAGCCAATCAGGACACAAGACACTGGCTAGAGCTAGAAAAACAGAGTTCAAGTAAAACGGGGGGGCTGCTGCACTGCAAGAGGTTTACAACCCCTTTAAGAGGGGTGTGGCAGGGGGTGTGTCCCATGCCTACATACTTGTGCTAATAGGTGTCCCTCTGTGTATATACGTGATCTGGTGCACAGGGGGCCGCCCTGTTGCGGTAAAACTGCTATAGGGCGCACATTAAGTGGTTAAATATGAACAATGTTTGTATCGCAATCCCCTGAAAACTAGGAAGGCAGAAAAGAACCGAGTAGAAAGGATTGCACTTCAATGTGAAGACCTCAGAAAAGCAAAGTCTCAGATTTTCCCCGTTTTTCTAAAATAGTTAGATTTTTATTTTTTTTTTTAATTCAGAAGTCGGATAAGTCTTCACTCAGGCTGCTTTTTGGCGTTCTTTGAACTCAGACAAAATCGAACCGCATTTTTGCGTGTTTTTTGCAGGCTGCTCTACATCCACTTCAGCTCCAGGCTTTTTTTTAATTATATGTAACAATCAGTTTTTTGGTTTTTTTTGCTACAAAATTAGTTAGAAACCCCCAAACATTTTATATATATATATATATATATATATATATATATATATATATATATATATATATATATATATAACACACACACACACACATTATATATATATATATATACTTTAAAGCAGAGGCCCCTAGAGAATAAATTGGTGGGTGTTGCAATTCTTTTTTTATGTCACACGGTATTTGCGCAGCGATTTTTCAACGCAATTTATTTGGAAAAATACACTTTTTTGAATTTTAACGCAAAAAAAAAAAAAAAACACAATACATAATCCAACTTTTTTTGGTAAATTATAAAAGATGATGTTACGCTGAGTTAAATAGATACAAAACATGTCACGCTTTAAAATTGTGCACGCCGGTAGAAACGGCGACAAACAACGTAAATTTCGATATCCATAGGCAACGCTCTAAAAGCCTTTACAGGTTACTACTTTAGATTTACAGTGGAGGTCTGGTGCTGGAATTACTGCCCGTGATCTGACGCTCGCTGTGATACCTCACGCGTAATGGACGATCAATGTTGGCATGCGCGTGGGACCAAAGCGCGCATTCGCCTTTGCGCAATAGCACAAGAGAACGGCAGCATTTTTTTTAAAATTTTTTTTTTTTTTTTTTACACTGTTGCTTTAATTTTTTTTTTGTATCACTTTTATTGCTGCCACAGGGAATATAAACATCCTTGTGACAGCCCTAGGCATGTGACAGGTACTCTTTATAGAGAGATCTGGGATCTATAGGACCCCCAAATCCCTCCTCTGCCCTTAAAAAGTATTAAAAACACTAAGATTATGTTTTTGAGTATGTAAAATTTGTTAAAAATGGCGCAGTGAAACCGGAAGTCATGTCATGTCATCTCATCGCTTCCAGGCTACTATAGCGAGCAGACAATCAAAGCTGATCCTGGCTTTGTCTGGCTGTCCAGCCAGCTGGCGGATGCACCAGCTGGTCTCTGGGGTCTCCTGGAAAGATGGGAGAGCCCCGAACAAGCTGCGGAAGGTGGCAGGAGGAGGGGGGGGCGGGAGATGAGGATGTCCCGTTCCTGCTTCTTGTAATAGCAATCAAGCAGCTAGTTAGCCACTAGGATTGTTTTTACAAGAGTGCTGACCACTGGCTCTAAAAAAAAAAAACAGTACTGGGGTGATGCTTGCAGCATTCAGCAAATGCTAAATGCAGCCTTAGAGCTTGTTCGCACCAAGTGTGCACCAAGGAAAATCTGCATGTTGGTCTACCACATTGTACAGACTTTCTTTTGTTTTTCAAGGCTCTGATGAAGAGGGAACCCCTCGAAACGCGTCAGCCTACCTTTGAGCACTTGCCCTTGCAAGGGAATGTCTAACTTTTAATGTATACTCTGTAACCTAGTTTTTATGAATACGTAGTAACTTTTTAGTATTTATCCACTTTGTATAGGAATAAATGGTATTGTCTTGATTCAAGCGTTAGATCACGTGCCTTCCACTCCTTTCTTTCACTCAGCCTTCTTCAGACCACCCCTGGTCAGTTTAGGCAGCTCTAACTCCATCCTTAATTTCCAGTTACCCTCTCTATCTCCATCCTTAATTTCCAGTTACCCTCTCTATCTCCGTCCTTAATTTCCAGTTACCCTCTCTATCTCCGTCCTTAATTTCCAGTTACCCTCTCTAACTCTGTCCTTAATTTCCAGTTACCCTCTCTAACTCTGTCCTTAATTTCCAGTTACCCTCTCTATGTCCATCTTTAATTTCCAGTTACCCTCTCTATCTCCATCCTTAATTTCCAGTTACCCTCTCTATCTCCATCCTTAATTTCCAGTTACCCTCTCTAACTCTGTCCTTAATTTCCAGTTACCCTCTCTATGTCCATCTTTAATTTCCAGTTACCCTCTCTATCTCCATCCTTAATTTCCAGTTACCCTCTCTAACTCTGTCCTTAATTTCCAGTTACCCTCTCTATGTCCATCTTTAATTTCCAGTTACCCTCTCTATCTCCATCCTTAATTTCCAGTTACCCTCTCTATCTCCATCCTTAATTTCCAGTTACCCTCTCTAACTCCGTCCTTAATTTCCAGTTACCCTCTCTATCTCCAGTTACCCTCTCTATGACCATCTTTAATTTCCATTTACCCTCTCTATCTCCATCCTTAATCTCCAGTTACCCTCTCTATCTCCATCCTTCATTTCCAGTTACACTCTCTATCTCCATCCTTAATTTCCAGTTACCCTCTCTAACTCCGTCCTTAATTTCCAGTTACCCTCTCTATCTCCAGTTACCCTCTCTATCTCCATCCTTAATATCCAGTTACCCTCTCTATCTCCGTCCTTAATTTCCAGTTACCCTCTCTAACTCTGTCCTTAATTTCCAGTTACCCTCTCTTTCTCCATCCTTAATCTCCAGTTACCCTCTCTATCTCCGTCCTTAATCTCCAGTTACCCTCTCTATCTCCGTCCTTAATCTCCAGTTACCCTCTCTATCTCCGTCCTTAATTTCCAGTTACCTTCTCTAACTCTGTCCTTAATTTCCAGTTACCTTCTCTAACTCTGTCCTTAATTTCCAGTTACCCTCTCTATGTCCATCTTTAATTTCCAGTTACCCTCTCTAACTCAGTCCTTAATTTCCAGTTACCCTCTCTATCTCTGTCCTTAACCTCAAGTTACCCTCTCTAATGCCGTCCTTAATCTCCAGTTACCCTCTCTATCTCCGTCCTTAATCTCAAGTTACCCTCTCTAACTCTGTCCTTAATTTCCAGTTACCCAAATAAAAAAAAGTATCAATTTTCTCAGTTACCCTCTCTAACTCCATCCTTAAAGAGGAGCTCCAGTCTCCCCCCAAAAAATGTCAAGTCAACAGCTACAAATACTATTATTAGAACATTTTTATCTATTTTTTAAATGATTATTTTTCATTTGTATTCTTCATTTCTTTATCTTTTCCATCTTAGGTAAGGGAAATCGTCAGTGAAGCCCTCTGGCTTCACATCCAGTTTCCTAGTACGCACGCGCGATTCGCGCTGCACTTGGTCCTGCAGTCTACTGGGACTTGTGTGTGTCCCCGAAGGCTGCGGGGCAGGGGGGGTGAGAAGGAGGGGCCAGAAATGTCGTAGATTGCCAATCGGCAACCTTCCCTGAAAGTGGGAGCGGGTACTTGTCAAAACCAGGTATCTGCTCCCCCTCAAAAAGTGCCAAATGTGGCAGTGGAGGGGGGGGGGTGTGCATACAAGCAGAGTTTCCCCTTTTGGGTGTAGCTCTGCTTTAACTTTCATTGTCCTCTCTATCTCCGTCCTTAACTTCCAATTACCTTCTCTAGCTCTGACCTTTGTTCCCGGTTTGTATCATACTGATTCTGCCCAACTCCTGTTTGCTTGTAATTGTATTTGTGTCAGTTGTGTGACAACTCTTTCTGCATTTGAAGCTCATTAGACAAGATAAGAATGGTTTCTTCCAACTGATAGTCAACAAAGGCATTCAGCGAATGTAGAAGGTTTGATTGATGATGAATGATGGTGCAGTTATGGCATGAGTGTGGACTCAGCAACCCCCAATGTACTATGACAGCTGAGTAGCAAAGAAAGGAAGTGTCCACTCAAAACAGTGAGGGCTGCACTGTCTGATGACACAACTTCACCTGATGGGCTTTTGGAAAGGGCGGCATTTCTTAGGCAGTTTTGGTGGTAGTGCTGGGGGAGTCTGCCAACAGTCACAAAAGAAACCAAATATGTGCAAACTCTTGGCAGAAACTTCCTAAAGTGTGGGGGAAGCAGAGTATTCTCCCCGTGGAGCCATGCCAGGAGGACTGGGATTTATTCTGGTAATCAGAAGGAATGTATTTCCGGATACTATAAGCAATGGGTTCACAAGACTGGAGAACAGGGCTGAAGAATTATGTAAAAAAAATATATACATTGAAGTAGATAAAGTATTGGAAAGTTTTGAGTAAAGAAAAGCAGTTCGGCCTATGTCTGGATATAAAAATATGTGAATGGGCTCTGTGTGGGAAAGAGGTAGTTGGCCTCTTGAAGGGTCACCACCAGTGCCTGATTACCAGATAATGACAAGGCAGCTTCCTTAAAATGGTTTACAAAAGATAGAAAAAACTAACTCAAGGAAAGGAAAACCTTCCATTAAAGACTCTATAGAGAAAATCCTGTATTCATGTCATGTAACCAATAGCAACCATAAGTCCATAAACCAGAGACATCAGGTTACCGTTTGTCTCTGAAAAGTTAATCTTCTTCCAGCTGTCAGTTTGTAAAAATGTTGGTGCAACCTCCGTCCATGTAATGTACAGTAGTGATGGTAATCTCCATCTAGCAGCCAGAACATGCACACTACTTAGTTCAATGTTATCCCACTAGAGGGCGCACATGAAGAAACCTCCAGAAACCTGCCAGGTGGCCCCAAGGTGCCTACTGGCTAGGGGTCTCCACAGGAGTTTGGTCACCACCACTTTTGGAGTATATAGATTCCAATGAAATGAGCTGTCTTCAGACTTTGACGTCTCAATGACCCCCCGGTGAGACAGTGGGACCCTTAGGGGCTGCCGCTTGATACTACCTGAAAAGAGAGACCAGTCAATAAATATTTCCCGGTGACGCTGTGAAGAAGTGAGCCTAGAGTTATGGCTTTTGGGTCTCTGACCCCCCCCATAAGTGGAGCACAAGCAGAAGTGCCTCTTGAGTTCTACACCCCGGAGAACCTGCTGGAAGGGGTGACTACAGGGGTCAGTACAATCCCGGTTAAAATATGGGCTTCCATTAATCTGCTTATGTCATCTCAAAGGAAATAAGGATGCATTACTAGTTAGCGATGACACATAGGGAAGAATTCTTGGCCTCGGGGAGGCAACGTCTGATTAGGTTCAACAAAAACAAACAATTAGGTGAAAATTTACTGCACAGGTTAGCCTAGGGTATGAGGGTCAAAGGGCAACAGAGAGGCCACATGGTTATTATCTGTAGAAGGTTTCTTCTAGTGATGACTATGGAGGGTTTAACCACTTGACCTCCAGAAGATTTCCCCCCTTAATGACCAGGCCATTTTTTGGGATACGGCACTGCGTTATTTTAACTGACAATTGTGCGGTCGTGCAACGCTGTACCCAAATAAAATGTATGTCCTTTTTTTCCTCACAAATAGAGGTGGTATTTGATCACCTCTGCGGTTTTTATTTTTTGTGCTATAAACAAAAAAAGACAGACAATTTTGAAAAAAAAAAAAACAATATTTTTTTACTTTCTGCTATAAAACATATCCATTAAAATGTTTTAAAAAAATCCCAATAAGCATATATTGATTGGTTTACGCAAAAGAAGGGACATTTTAAATTAAACAGCGTGTGTTTAGTATAATATTATTTAAAAAGTCGGACGTTTCCCATGCACAGGGCGTTCATAATGGAAGCAAAGCCCAAATGCTATTCTGAAAATAAAATAGCTACAGATCTGATTGCGGGAAGAGAGGAAGATCAGTCAGTTGGTTACAAACTTTAATATCCTCAAATGTTTTTGGGCTTGGGGTACGATTGTGAGAAGATCATCATGACCTACGATCAGACCACAAAGGTCAGGACATGGGCGGTCAGACCACAAAGGTCAGGACATGGGCGGTCAGACCACAAAAGGTCAGGACATGGGCGGTCAGACCACAAAAAGTCAGGACATGGGCGGTCAGACCACAAAGGTCAGGACATGGGGTGGTCAGACCACAAAGGTCAGGACATGGGGTGGTCAGACCACAAAGGTCAGGACATGGGGTGGTCAGACCACAAAGGTCAGGACATGGGGTGGTCAGACCACAAAGGTCAGGACATGGGCGGTCAGACCACAAAGGTCAAGACAAGGGCGGTCAGACCACAAAGGTCAGGACAAGGGCGGTCACACCACAAAGGTCTGGACAAGGGCGGTCAGACCACAAAGGTCAGGACAAGGGCGGTCACACCACAAAGGTCAGGACAAGGGCGGTCACACCACAAAGGTCAGGACAAGGGCGGTCACACCACAAAGGTCAGGACAAGGGCGGTCACACCACAAAGGTCTGGACATGGGCCGCACTTTAACCCCAAGTGATGGACTGTTGCTGGTTAAATATTTAATTGTTGGCAGATTAGTGGTTTTGAGGATAGCTACTAGCAGGTCATCATGAGTACTCTTTGGCTCCTTGACATGCTCTGCTAGATTTTCCAATACCTGACCATAAACATTTTTAGTGTCTCTAAACAAAAATAAAATATATTTCGGGGGGGAGGGGGGCTATGGTTGTCACAGCCTGGGCTTCAAGGACATCTTCCATTCTCTTTATCTCCAAAACAGAAGGAGGTTGGTTACTCGGCCTGGGCACCATTCAAAGAATGCTTGGCATTTTCTGAACGAACGCCAATCAATCTCTAATTGGACGAGGTGAGGAACGTGACGTCACCGCCCTACCTCTCCAGCACATTCGATCAGAGAATGCTTTACATTTATTGAGGAAATGCAAAGCGATCTTTTGAATGGTCACAAGATAGAAAAAAAAAGCTGCTTAGTAGGAAAATCCTGTGCACTGGTTGAAGTGTCTCCACACACTAGCAATGATTCATGCAGCAAAATGGAGCTGGCAACCAGGTATCATCCACAAATATGAATGCTTTATTGACTACATGGTGAGTATATAGCGCAAGTATAACGCATTTCAGTTACACAGCTTTACTCATAGCGCTATGCACGCTATGAATAAGGCTGTGTAACCAAAAGGTGTTAGCCTTCTGCGCTGTATACTCACTATGTAGTCAATAAAGGATTCGTATTTATGGATGATACCTGGTTGCTGGCCCCATTTTGCTGCATGGATCTCTAAATGATGCCTAGGCTGTGTGACCTCTACTGTCTTCAGGAGGGCTCCACCATCTTGTATCCCAACACATGCACACAGGCCTGAGGCCTTAATTCGGAGTCCAGAGCCATCAGCCAATAAAGAATGTCTAGTCAGATCTTCCTTCTCAACGGTTTATCTACATAGACATGACACACCCCATCTCAAACCCAGTGAATATCTTCAGATAACAATCACCTATTGAGGCCCTACTCAGAGTGGTTGTCAGGCACCTACTGAGGTCCTAAACAGAGTGGTTGCCAGCCACCTACTGAGATCCTACTCAGAGGGGTTGCCAGCCACCTACTTAGGTCCTACTCAGAGGGGTTGTCAGCCACTTTTTTAGGTCCTACTCAGGGGGGTTGAGAGCCACCTACTGAGGTCCTAATCAGAGTGGCTGCCAGCCACCTACTGAGATCCTACTCAGAGGGGTTGACAGCTGTCTACTGAGGTCCCATTTAGAGGGGTTGCCAGCCACCTACTATGGTCTTACCTAGAGGGGTTGTCAGCCACCTACTGAGGTCCTACACAGAGAGGTTACCAGCCACCTACTGAGGTCCTACTCAGAGGGGTTGCGAGCCACCTACTGAGGTCCTACTCAAGGGGGTTACCAGCCAACTACTGAGGCCCTACCCAGAGGGGTTGCCAGCCACCTCCTGAGGTCATACTCCGAGGGGTTGCCAGCCACCTACTGAGGTCATACTCAGAGGGGTTGCCAGCCAACTACTAAGGTCCTACTCAGAGGGGTTGCTATCCATCTACTGAGGTCCTAATCAGAGAGGTTGCCAGGCACCTACTGAGATCATACTCAGAGGAGTTGACAGCCATCTACTGAGGCCCAATTTAGAGTGGTTGCCAGCCACCTACTGAGGTCCTACTCAGACGGGTTGCCAGCCATCTACTGAGGTCCTATTCAGAGGGGTTGCCAGCCACCTACTGTGTTCTTACCCAGAGGGGTTGCCAGCCACCTACTGAGGTCCTACTCACAGAGGTTGCCAGCCACCTACTGAGTTCCTACTCAGAGGGGTTACCAGACAACTACTGAGGTCATACTCAGAGGGGTTGCCAGCCAACTACTGAGGTCATACTCAGAGGGGTTGCCAGCCATCTACTGAGGTCCTACTCAGAGAGGTTGCCAGCCACCCACTGAGGTACTACTCAGAGGGGTTGCCAGCCACCTACTAAGGTCCTACTCAGAGGGGTTGCCAGCCACCTACTGAGGTCCTATTTAGAGGGGTTGCCAGCCACCTACTGAGGTCCTACTCAGAAAGGTTGCCAGCCACCTACTGAGGTCCTACTCAGAGTGGTTGCCAGCCACCTACTGAGGTTTTACTCAGAGGGGTTGCCAGCCATCTACTGAGGTCTTACTCAGAGAGGTTGCCAGCCACCTACTGAGGTCCTACTCAGAGGGGTTGCCAGCCATCTACTGAGGTCTTACTCAGAGAGATTGCCAGCCACCTACTGAGGTACTACTCAGAGGGGTTGCCAGCCACCTACTGAGGTCTTACTCAGAGGGACTGCCAGCCAGCATTCCATACTCACTCTTACTCCCTAACCCTCTCATATAATTCTTGCCAGCCAATCTGGACCCATTAAGGGTTAAACGTTCATGGTACTGTACTACCACACCTTAAGAGACTCTGTGACTTCTTATTTCCATCAGCCCTCACTCTGGCCCCTCCCACTTCTTTCAAGGTTGCAACCCATGCTCACATAGGGAACAGGGTAGGATCACTATAAAAAGGGTCCTAACCCCTGCTTACAAGAGCTAGAACCATTAAAGACATGTTTATTGCAGTCTGTGTCTTCCTTTCCCAGGGACAACTCCTGCTTCTTTTCTTGCCTTGATATCAATGTAAAAAGCAAATGAGGAAAAACCTCCCCAATAAGATCACAGAGTCATAAAACCTACAATTTGGGTTTAGGTCACTGATGGCCGATTCAGTGAAAATAAAAATATACCTGAGCTTGTAGAGATCACTTACTGGTGACAGCAGTAGTCAAGCTTTAAGGGTTAGAGCCTGACCATGGACCATGTGGTCCACGAATGTTCTGAATGTCTATCATAAATCTTCATTGCAACTAGTTTGGAACGGCATTTTTACCATCTGTTGGTCTATTAACTGTGTGGGGGAGCCACAAATTATTATGTTTTAAGGAAGGAAAACAATTCTTGGAGATGCCAACGATGAGAAGCTCTTACAATGGTACCCCCCAATAGTGCAATAAATGGGCATTATCTACAAAAAAAATAATTAAGCGCAAGCACCTCTGTTGAGCAATGTATGTATAAAAGACATGTTAGAGGCAGACACATATTTATTGGACATCCAGTTTAATTACTATAGTGTAAATTCAGTTCGGATACTGTATATCACCATGTTCTGCTCTGGGGAAATAGATGTGTGGCCTGGAAGCACTTTTACAAAGCTCAGGGCTAAGTGGAAGGTTCTGCTCTCATAATAACCTCCTATTCATCTCAGTGTTACAGCAAGAAATACTGCAGCCTTATCATCCCTTTACATGGAATTAAATGTGTACAGAATATTGGGAAATGCAGTGAGCAAGTCAAATGAGGAGGAACAATTTTCTGGGGGATGTTGTCCACAAACTGTCTATCTGGAGAAAGTATCCAGTATTGTCATAGTCATAGCAGATTTAGAAAACCCTGGCTGGTGAAATACATTTAAATCTTAATTTTGAATAAAAATAAATGATACATTCTGATACAGTCGCTATTTTGGAGGTCGGTGTTGGTTAGCACAGAGAGTGATGCCCTACCCAAAGCCCTCCTACCAACTATCCCTCCTGTAACCAAATGCACCTAATTTAACGGTCTTCAATGCGTAAATGCAGAATACATTTAACATGGGTTTTGAGATGATTCTGAGATTCAGAATTCATCGCAGGTGCATTTGACCTGCTTGAGCTGCTTTTGCGTTCCTATAGACTTGTATGGGGAGAGGGGCAGTTCAGAAGGGAACAAAAAACCCATCAACACAGGCCCTGACCACCACTCTAAACCTCCCTGTAATCCTAACTCACACACTATGGCTTATCTATAAATCCAACACCTACCCTCCCTATAACCCCAAATCTCACACTAACCCTCTCCGTAACCCCAACTTTTACTCTAACACTCCCTTTAACCCATCTCTTACACTAACCCTCCCTGTAACCCTAGCTCTTACGCTAACCCACTCTGTAACCCCAACTCTTAAACTAACCCTCCCTGTAACCCCAACTTTTACACTAACCTTCCCTGTAACCCAAAAACTCACACTAACCCTCCCTGTAACCCCGATTTTTACAATAACCTTCCCTGTAACCCAAAAACTCACACTAACCCTCCCTGTAACCCCGACTTTTACAATAACCTTCCCTGTAACCCAAAAACTCTTACACTAACCCTCCCTGTAACCCCAACTTTTACACTAACCTTCCCTGTAACCCAAAAACTCACACTAACCCTCCCTGTAACCCCGACTTTTACAATAACCTTCCCTGTAACCCAAAAACTCTTACACTAACCCTCCCTGTAACCCCAACTTTTACAATAACCTTCCCTGTAACCCAAAAACTCACACTAACCCTCCCTGTAACCCCAGCTATTACACCAACCCACTCTGTAACCCCAAACCTCACACTAACCCTCCCTGTACCTCCAAATCTCACACTAACCCTCCCCATAACCCCAGCTCTTACACTAATCTACTCTGTCATCCCAACTCTTACACTAAACCTCCCTGTAACCCCAAACCTCACATTAAACGTCCCTGTAACCCAACTCTTACACTAAACCATTCTGTAACCCCAACTCTTACACCAGCCCTCCCTGTAACCCAAAACCTCACAGTAATCCTCTCTGTAAGCCATCTCTTACACTACTTCTTCAGTGACGATGTTCGTGACTGATGTGCGCTCATGTCCTAAACAAGTGGTCTCCAAACTGCGGCCCGCACACAGGATATGGCCTTTTGCTGGCCTTTATCCAGTCCTTGAGGCACCATTCCATCCACTGCCACCAATGATGGGGCACTATTTCTTCCACCAACACCAGTGTTGGAAGGACCATTTCTTCCACTGACACCAACATCGGGGCACTATTCCTCCTCTAAATACCAACAATGGAGCACAATTATTCCCACTGTGACCAACAATGGGGCACTATTCGCCCACTATGGTCAATCATGATGATGATTGATGGACTTGTGTCTTTTTTCAACCTCACCTACTATGTAACTATGTGACTATGAGGCACTATTGTTTCCATTGACACCAATGATGAGGCACTATTCCTCCCACTGACACCAATGATGGGGTACTTCCTCCCCTAAATAGCAACAATGAGGCACTATTCCTCCCACTTACACCAATGATGGGGCATTATTCCTCCCACTGACACCAATGACAGGGCACTATTCCTTCCCTAAAAACCAACAATGGGGAACTATTCCTCTCCTAAATACCAACAATGGGGCACTACTTCTACTGCTAAAATCAATAATAGGGCACTATTCCTCCCACTGACACCAATGATGGGGCACTATTCCTCCCACCAATATCATTGATGATTTACTATTCCTCCCACTGATACCAATGATGGGCCATCATTTATCCCAATAAATCCAATGATGGGGCACTATTTCTCCCACTGACACCAATGATGAGGCACTATTCTTTCCACTGACAACATTGATGGGACACTACTCCGTACACTGACACCAGTGTTGGTGGGACCACTTCTCCCACTGATACCAATGGTTGGGCACTATTCCTCCCACTGATACCAACACTGGGGCACTATTTCACCTACTAGAAGCAATGATGGGGCATCGTTTACTCCCACTGACGCCAGAGTGTTTTCTAATCTCACTGGCCACAGTCTGGCCCCTCCTAAAGCCTGGATGACAGTAAACTGGCAATTCAGCAACTGGAACCCTCGGCTCATCCATGTTGGCTAGGAGAAAACATCTACTGTGACTTTTCTAGCACAACAATGGTCTCAAAAACAAGCCAGCAGATTAATAGGGCTTTAAATATGGCATTTGGAGGTTAAACGTTTGTCTTTACGGTGTTGCGGGTTATGGGCACATAAGCACGTCGATATTTCCTGTGGAATTTGGCCGAATCGAGCCTTAACACATAAATATTTTCCCTTCGCTCCCCGCGGAAGGTGATACACTTCTCCTATTTGTATTCCTGGTCCTGAACATCCGACACCTGGGGCCGCCGCTGAAATGTGGAGGCCGCGGCCACGAGTCCCTGGTGTTAATAACAATCCGACTCGGATATTTACATTATTATTGCAAATGTGTCTGAATCATGCATTTTTTCACATCCAGCGAGACCCTCAGATATACCCCGATAGAGTAAAACAACAAATATATCATGAAATGTTTATCCACCCGAACAGCATGGAACATTCCCTCCAGTAGGGAGGGTGGAAGCGGAAGCCATATGCGAAATCCATCATCTATCAAAAGTAATGAAAAGATAATCTATCCCACGTTTTAGACATTTTATTTCCAAGGTCCACGCGTCCCCTACTGTGAATCCTAATGATTTCGGGGGGGGTTCTGCTTCCATAGCCCATCAATTTCAGGAATATGGAGTCATGGACAGGCTTATCTTTATCAGTCATGAGATATTTCTGGCTTAACCACTTGCTGACCGACGTAGGTTTGCAAATGTCCTGTCAGCAAGTGCTTATAACAACGTAGCACTCTCCTAGTTAACCAGTGGAGCAGTTGTTAATTGCTATAGACTGCTCAGTGGTTTACAGGCTGACGGCCTGATTGCTTCCCCCTACATTCTAGAGGGTTCTAGAATCACAGTGGGTGGAAGGGGCAAATGGGAACTCTCAATATTTAAGGGCTTTCAGACAATCTCTGGGGGAGATGTGCCCAGTAGGTGGCTAAAGAGCCCATAAATAGTATGAGGCATGGAGCAAGGTGTGCTAGTCCTGGGACCAATCCTGTAGGAGAAATCCCTAGTCGGTTGGGGCTCTGCCTCTTTGGCCAGCATGTTCACCGTGTTCCCAGCTGTGATATAGCTGAGGGACCTATTTGAGAGATATCGTCTGGAGATCTGGTCTAGAGAGCTCACTGGGGAGTGTTTGGGGGGGGGAGTTGGAAGAGGGTTTCCAGCTGTCCCGTGGCATTGCGAGAGTTGATTGCTCCCTCACTGAAGAGTGCCCAGTGGATATCTGCAGGAGGCATCCGGTGATCCTGTGTCATTGTGAATGCCAACCCGTACTCAGTGCCCTAGTGACTGTGTGCAGTTTTATCTGTTGAACAGAAGGTCCTATAATTTCTTTAACAGAAGTAGCTTTTGCAAGAACTTGGCTCCAACTGCCTTGTCTGCTTTTGTGCAGAGTTCACTTCTAGAGACTGAGCAAGGTGAGGAGTCCTATTGCTATGTAGTGTTCCTGGGGTATTCCATATCACCCATCATCCCATCCAAGTTACTCCAGTAATAAAATCACATAAAAAACATTCCCTAGACCATTGGTCTCCAAACTGCTGCCTGTGGGTCGGATCTGGCACTTTGCTTGCCCTTATTTGGCCCTTTATTTGGCCCCAATTATACCAATGATGGGACACTATTCCTCCAACTGATACCAATGATGGGGCACCATACCTCCAATTGATACCAATGATGGGCCACTATTCCTCCAACTGATACCAATGATGGGCCACTATTCCTCCAACTGATATCAATGATGGGCCACTATTCCTCCAACTGATACCAATGATAGGCCACTATTACTCCAACTGATACCAATGATGGGACACTATTCCCCCAACTGATACCAATGATGGGACACTATTCCTCCAACTGATACCAATGATGGGACACTATTCCTCCAACTGACACCAATGATGGGACACTGTTCCTCCAACTGACACCAATGATGGGACACTATTCCTCCAACTGATACCAATGAGGGGACACTGTTCCTCCAACTGACACCAATGATGGGACGCTATTCCTCCAACTGATACCAATGATGGGACACTATTCCTCCAACTGATACTAATGATGGGCCACTATTCCTCCAACTGATATCAATGATGGGACACTATTCCTCCAACTGATACCAATGATGGGACACTATTCCTCCAACTGATACCAATGATGGGGCACTATTCCTCCAACTAATGCCAATGATGGGGAACTATTCCTCCCACTGGCACCAATGATAGGGAACTGTTTGTTCTGTGTTCACCACAGCGTTTTCTAATCCCACCGGCCATAGTCTGGCCCCTCTAAAGCCTCAAGGACAGTAAATTGTCCCGTTGTTCAGAAGGAGACTCCTGCCCTAGACTGTTTATTGAGCTGAAGTGAAAGGAAAATGCTGTGTGTCTGGATGCTTCTGCATCAACTTTTTGGGAAAGAACCGGTTAAGTCTTCGGGGCTCCTGCGGGAGGTAGCGCTACAACAAGGTCATGGGGAGCCTGGAACCTCAAGTAAGCGGCTAGGGTGGTACTCCACAGAGGAACGTGGAGGAACATCCATTTCCTGATCTCCTCTGTGACTAATGAACCTGAAAGTGATGATGATTTTGTCCCTTTCCAGGTTCAGAGCTGTCATTCCCCGGCTGTTACACCTAACCAAGCATGATCTGTGGTTGGTTAGCTGCTTTGGAGAGCAGGGGAGACATTGGGGATCCAATAGACCCCTGATGTCTCCATAAAGAGTACCCGTCACCTGCCCAAAGCTATCACAAGGGAAACACGCATTCCATGTAGAAATACTAACCTGACAGAGGTCCTAACATTTCCCAGTGCGCATAGCAAAAAGTTTTGGCTGGAGTTCCATTTCTACAGATTTCACTTTCCTGAAGGCGGCTCATTAAATCGTGATTGTTGATTGGCTGCTTTGCGTTCTAGTATTTTGCAATATTGGAGTTACAGTATATGTAAGGTCACCGATTTCCCAGCTGAATCCTTCAGTGGACATCAGACATCTGCCTTCCCAGCTGTTCTTTGGCATTCATCATTAAATGTGTCACTGTATTACCGTTAATGAGCGGAGTCCTACCGGCCCTGAGTCACTCCACTTCCCAAACTTTCACCAGTGAAGACAATACCATTGTTATTAATCATGGCCAATCTATGGTCGGCCGGAACGCTTTCACTTGACGCAGAAATCAATTCCCATGTAGACTAAAGACTAATTGTCATTCCTCCACAAGTAGAATGAAGTCTGTTGAGCTGGCCTCCCGCTGTGTTTGGGTGAATCATAGGTAGTTAATTGGTGCTGCCATCCGACAAAGGATCCCCCCGATGTGCTCACCTCCAAGCAACAGAACAGAAACAAAGTCTGAAAGTCTGTTCCTCTTCCACGCCGAGAAAACAAAAGCCCTTTGTTCGTGTCATCTTCAATTACCAGCTTTATTCATACTGAACACACGCAGAAGACTATTCGAAGTTGTGACTATTATCAGCCGGTCTACAAAACAAACAAAAGTCTTCCAAAAAGGGTACAATGGACCCTTCCTCCTAAAACAGTCAAAACTGACTCAAAGCGATCTCCAAACTGCGGCCATTTGCTTGCCTTTATCCGGCCCTTGGGGTACCATTCCTCCCACTGACACCAACAATGGGGCAGAATTTCTTCCATTGACACCAATAATGCGGCACTATTCCTCCCACTAATACCAATTATGAGGTACTATTCCTCCCACTAATACCAATTATGAGGCACTATTCCTCCCATTGATAACAATGATAGGGGACTATTCCTCCCACTGACATAAAAGACTGGGCACTATTTCTCCCAGTAATACCAATGATGGGACACTATTCCTCCCACTGACACCAAAGATGGGGCACTATTCCTCTCACTGACACCAAAGATGGGGCACTATTAATCCCACTAATACCAATTGTGGGGCATTATTCCTCCCACTGACACCAACAATGGGGCACTATTCCTTCCATTGACACTAATAATGGGTCACTATTCTTCCCATTGATAACAATGATGGGACGCTATTCCCCCCACTGACACCAAAGATGGGGCACTATTCCTCCCTCTGATACCAATGATGGGGCACTATTCCTCCCACTGATACCAATGACGGGGCACTATTCCTCCCACTGACACCAATGATGGGACACTATTCCTCCAACTGATACCAATGATGGGACACTATTCCTCCAACTGATACCAAAGATGGGACACTATTCCTCCCACTGATACCAACATTGGGGCACTATTCCTCTCACTGATACCAAAGATGGGACACCAATGATGGATTGTTTTTTCTTTTTTGGCCTGGTTTCTCTTGCAACTGTATATACAGTGCCTTGAAAAAGTATTCATACCCCTTGAAATTCCCCACATTTTTGTCACAACCAAAAACGTGAATGTATTTTATTGGGATTTTATGTGATGGACCAACACAAAGTGGCACATAATTGTGAAGTGGAAAGAAAATGATAAATGGTTTTCAATTTTTTTTACAATTAAATATGTGAAAAGTGTGGGGGGTACATTTGTATGGCGCCCCCCGGAGTCAATACATTGTAGAACCGCCTTTCACTGCAATTACAGCTGCAAGTCTTTTTGGGGACGTCTCTACCAGCTTTGCACATCTAGAGAGGGACCTTTTTGCCCATTCTTCTTTGCAAAATATCTCAAGCTCTGTCAGATTGGATGGAGAGCGTCTGTGAACAGCAATTTTCATGTCTTGCCACAGATTCTCAATTGGATTTAGGTCTGGACTGTGACTGGGCTATTGTAACACATGAATATGCTTTGATCCAAACCATTCCATTGTAGCTCTGGCTGTATGTTTCAGGTCGTTGTCCTGCTGGAAGGTGAACCTCCGCCCCAGTCTCAAGTCTTTTGCAGACTCCCCTAGACTTCTAAGATTGTATTTGGCTCCATCCATCTTCAACTCTGACCAGCTTCCCTGTCCCTGCTGAAGAAAAGCATCCCCACAACATGATGCTGCCACCACCATGTTTCACGGTGGGGATGGTGTGCTCAGGGTGATGTGCAGTGTTAGTTTTCCGCTACACATAGTGTTTTGCTTTTAGGTCAAAAAGTTCAATTTTGGTCTCATCTGATAAGAGCACCTTCTTCCACATGTTTGCTGTGTCCTCCACATGGCTTCTCACAAACTGCAAACAGGACTTCTTATGACTTTCTTTCACCAATGTCTTTCTTCTTGTCACTCTTCCATAAAGGGCAGATTTGTGGAGAACACGACTAATAGTTGTCCTGTGGACAGATTCTCCCACCTGAGCTGTGGATCTCTGCAGCTCCTCCAGAGTTACCATGGACCTCTTGGCTCTTCTCTGATGAATGCTCTCCTTGCCCGGCCGGTCAGTTTAGGTGGACGGACATGTCTTGGTAGGTTTGCAGTTGTGCCATACTCTTTCCATTTTCGGATGATGGATTGAACAGATCTCCGAGAGATGTTCCAAACTTGGGAGATTTTTTTTCATAACCTAACCCTGCTTTAAACTTTTCCACAGCTTTACCCCCGACCCTTTCCCACATGTTTGCGAGTAGTATTTTTGTCTCAATTTTAAATAAAAAGACGTTTAAAGGATAACGCACAAGGCTGGTGCTCCCTCTTCTTCTTCTTGTTTCCCCAACTTTATTCCTGACCTGTCTGGTGTGTTCCTTGGCCTTCATGGTGCTGTTTGCTCACTAAGGTTCTCTAACACACCTTTGAGGGCTTTACAGAACAGCTGTATTTATACTGAGATTAAATTACACACAGGTGGACTCTATTTACTAATTAGGTGACTTCTGAAGGCAATTGGTTCCACTGGATTTTAGTTAGGGGTATCAGTACAGACAGTAGAGTTACAATACAACTCAATACAGGAGTAATCTGGGAGCCATGCTTGTTAGAGCTTTACAATCTAGGAGGGAGGGTCAAGTGATACAGGTAGGATAGGCAGGTAGGATACGCTTCTCTGCAGAGATGGGATTTCAGGGATCGTCTAAAAGCAAACAGAGTAGGAGATAATTGGACAGATTGGGGTAAGGAGTTCCATAGGATGGGAGAGGCTCTGTAAAAGTCCTGGAGGCAAGTATGGGAGGAGGTGACGAGGGAGCTAGAGAGCAGGAGGTCTTGGGAGGAATGAAGGGAACAAGTAGATTGGTATTTTGAGACGTGGTCAGCGATGTAGCTCTGGGTTGAGTTGTGGATGGCTTTGTAAGTAGTTGTTAGCATTTTGAATTTAATTTGTTGGGTGAGTGGAAGCCAATGGTGGGATTGGCAGAGAGGAGTAGTAGACACGGAGCGGTTCGTAAGGTGGATGGGCCTTGCAGCAGCATTCATGATGGACTGAAGGGGGGGATAGACTATGTAGAGGTAAGCCAATGAGGAGGGAGTTGCAGTATCGAGGCGAGAGAAGACCAGGGAGTGAACTAGAAGCTTGGTGGTGTCGTTGGTTAGAAAGGGTATATCCAGGTGATCTGTCTGCATCCTGATCTATGCATTGGACCCCACAGATTTACACACCGGGATGTTCATGGAGATCCATGCAGTCAGCAGCCTTTCATTGCCTGCATAGGTCTGCATGGAGCACCTGTGAAGATGGGTGAAGATGGCCCCTTGGTCTGCGTGATTGAGGCCTAACTGTGTAAAAGATGCCATCCCCGGAATTCATCTTTCATTTTTTGCTCTTAGGCTTAGATATAATACAAAGGCTGCTCCTAAAATGAAAAGCCAGATCCATATCACTTTCCATAGCACAAGGCCTATCTGCCATCTTCTATGTGGAGGGTCTTCAGAACTGCATCTATACTATAGAATGGCTGTACCCCAAACACCATGTAGACCCCCCATATTATGAGGAAGAATGGAAGCCCATCCGAGCAGCACCTTTCCCCCTAGAAGAGTGGTCTCCAGGCTGCGGCCCATGAGCCAGATGTGGCTCTTGCTTTGCTTTACTCTTGGGGTACCGTACCATGTTATCTAGCGACACCAATAATGGGGCACCATTACTCCCACAGACACCAATGATGGGCGTTATTCCTCCCACTGATACCAATGATGAGGCACTATTCCTCCCACCGCCACCAATGTTGGGGTACTATTCCTCCCACTGATACCAATGTTGGGGCGCTATTCTTCCCACTGACACCAATGATGGGGCACTATTCCTCCCACTGACACCAACGATGGGGCACAATTCCTCCCACCGCCATCAATGTTGGGGCACTATTCCTCCCACCGACACCAATGATGGGGCACTATTCCTCCCACCGCCATCAATGTTGGGGCACTATTCCTCCCACCAACACCAATGACGGGGCACTATTTCTCCCACTGACACCAAGCACTATTTATCCCACTGACACCAATGATGGGGCACTATTCCTCTCACTGATACCAATGATGGAGCACTATTCCTCCCACCAACACCAATGACGGGGCACTATTTCTCCCACTGACACCAATGATGGGGCACTATTCCTCTCACTGATACCAATGATGGAGCACTATTCCTCCCACTGACACCAATAACGGGGCACTATTCCACCCACCGCCACCAATGATGGGGCACTAATCCTACCACAGATACCAATGATGTGGCACTAATTCTCCCACTGATACCAACAATAGGTTCACTATTCCTTTCACCAAAATCAATGATGGGGCACTTTCCAATCCCACCGGCCACACTCTGCCCCCCCCCCCCCGTAAAGCCTCAAAGACAGTAAACTGGCCCTTTGTTCAGAAAGTTTGTAGACCTCCTGTCCTAGAAAATTCCTAAAAAATACACTTGAATGGGTCTAAAATCCACTATATACCAAAAAAACAAAAAACGAATGAAATGTTTGGTGCAGACGTGTGAATGGTTCCTCAGAAGCAACAAGTAATGAAAACATGCAGAGAGTGAGAGTCGAAGGCGTTTTACAGTAAATTATTTTCACAGCTCCGCCCCCCCCCCCCCCCCCCCAGATAAGTGCTGGAGCATTAAACAGACATTTTTCAAGATGTTCACACTGCGGCTGAAACTTTCAGCAAGTGGTGAAGTTCTCCAGAACCTCTGGAGGTGAAAGGACAGACTTCTCATGAATCACCAATCCAACACACACACCATCCTCATTCTTCTGCTCTGCCTCACAAACCTTGGAATTCAAGAGCCGTAGAAGAGCCTTTCCATCAAACGATTAGCACATTCTAACTTTCTGACTTTACCGCAAGATAAAGAAGCGGATTGGTGGGCTGGAAGGCTGAGAGTAAAGTCATGGAGGACCGCCGATATGAAACCAACATTAAAAAGATGGGATGGACCACCGATGGTGAAGGTGGTCATGGTGGGTCTAGGCCAGTGATGGAGAACCTTGGCACCCCCAGATGTTTTGGACCTACATTTCCCATGATGATGAACTACACTGCAGAGTGTGATGAGCATCAAGGGAAATGTAGTTCCAAAACATCTGGCGGTGCCAAGGTTCTCCATCTCTGGTCTAGACCCACCATGACCACCTTCACCATCACTGGTCTAGGTGGAGAAGTTCTCAAAATTTGCACAGCTCTTCATCCATCCATAAATGCTGATATATATTCCTACGGTGCAAATTGAGAAAGACATCGAATGCACTCCTATTTCCTCCGCAGGGTGAACATTATTATTCATTGATAAAAAAATAAAATAAAAATAATAGCGGTTAGGAAAAATAGCATTTCCCTCTTAGGCCTCATGCACTCAGGAACCCAAGTGCCCAAGAATGCGCAAAAACACGCAAAAAAAACGTGAAAGAGCATGAAAAAGCTCAAAAGAAGCTTGAAAACACACAAAAAACTAATTAGAAAAAATTAGCTGAGCGGAGGGTTTGTGAAAAAAAAAACACTTACGCTCAAAAAAGCGCAAAGAAGCTCAAAAGGAGGTCAAAGAAGCTCAACAAAAGAGCCCCAAAAAAAAGTACAAGCTTCTTCTAGCTGAAATAAACGCTCAAATGCCTGTAAGGTTCGTGCAAACTGCAGCTCAAAGAAGCTCAATAAAATCATGCAAAAGAGCCCAAAACAGTACAAGCTTATTCAGGCAGAAATAAAAGCTCAAATGCTTGTAAGGCTCATGCACGCTGCAGCTCAAAGAAGCTCAATGGAGCTCAAAAGAGCTAAAAAAAAACATGCAAAAGAGCCCAAGAAAAAAAAAAAGCTTCTTTAGGCTGAAATAAAGGCTCAAATGCCTGTAAGGCTCATACACACTGTAGCTCCAAGAAGCTCAAAAGAGCTCAAAGAAGCTCAATTAAACCATACAAAAGAGCCCAAAAAAGTAGGAGCTTCTTCAGGCTGAAATAAAAGCTCAAGTGCCTGTAAGGCTCATGCACGCTGCAGCTCAAAGAAGCTCAAAGAAGCTCAAAGAAGCGGCTCCTAGAGGCTTTTGAGCTTTTTTTGAGCTCTTATTTTTTTCTGCCTGGAAACTCCCCTCCTTGTTAGCCAATGTGTCCATGCAAATTACGGCTCTTTCAGGAGATCACAGGCATATGCTCCGACAGGCAGACAAAAACCCCGCCAAACCCCGCATTTTTGAGAGGAGCTTTCGAGCAACAAAGACGCCTAAGTGTTCCAAAAAAGCATGAAAATGCCCAAAGAAGTCACACACAAAAAAAAAGGAAAAATTAATTAAGGGGAGGGTTTGTAACAAAAAAAATGTTATGCTCAAAAAAAAAAAAAAAAAAAGGTCAACGGGGCTCAAAGGAGCTCAATAAAACCGTGCAAAAGAGCCCAAAAAAAGTACAAGCTTCTCCAGGCTGAAAAAAAAAAAAGCTCAAATGCCTGTAAGGGCTTATGCACACTGCAGCTCAAAGAAGCTCAAAGAAGCTCAAAAAAGCTCAACGGAGCTCAAAGGAGCTCAATAAAACTGTGCAAATGAGCCCCAAAAAAATACAAGCTTCTCCAGGCTGAAATAAAAGCTCAAATGCCTGTAAGGCTCATACACACCACAGCTCAAAGACGCTGAAAGAAGCTCCTCCTACAGGCTTTTGAGCTTTTTTGAGCTCTCGTTTTTACTGCGTGGAAACTCCCCTCCATGTTAGGCAATGGGTCCATGCACACTGTGGCTCTTTCAGGAGTTTACAGGCATATGCTCCTACAGTGAGAAACCCCCCCCCACCCAACTCGCATTTTTGAGAAGAGCTTTCGAGCGGAAAAGTGCTAAAAAAAAGCGTAAAAACGCGTAAAAAAGCGTGAAAGGGCATGAAAAAGCTCAAAGAAGCTCAAAAACACACACACACAAAAAAATAGGAAAATTGAGGGAAGGGTTTGTGACAAAAAGGCCTCATAGACACGGATGTTTTTAAAAAATGGTCTGTAAAGCTAGTAACAGCGCCTGGAAAAAATGCGCGTTTAACGTCGTTTGTAAGCATTAATGTTAAGGGGCGTTTTTTAAAAAAAAAAAACATCCCTCTGCTATTTTCCACTCCCAAATTACCCACATAAACATTTTTACAGCTTAAAAACGCTGACGCTAAAAAACTGCAGTTTTTGAGCTTTTTTCAGCATCAAAACAGCTCTAGCGCCGGAGCCTCAGAACGCGCTGGTCCTTGGTTTTTTTGTTTTTTTGGAGCTTAAAAACGACCGTGCCAGTTACAGCTCAAAAACGCCATGGTGTGTATGAACCCATTGAATAACATGTAGTGGCGTTCTTAACCACTTCCCGCCCGACCCTATAGCGGATTGACGTCCGGGAAGTGGTTCCGTTATCCTGACTGGGCGTCATATGACATCCAGCAGGATAACATGCCGCTGCGCGGCCCCGGGGGGCGCGCATCGTGGCGATCGGTGGAGCGGTGTGTCAGTCTGACACACCGCTTCACCGATCTTGGTAAAGAGTCTCCGGCGGAGGCTCTTTACCACGTTTTCAGCCGTGTCCAATCACGGCTGATCACGCTGTCAATGGGAAGAGCCGTTGATCGGCTTTTCCTCACTCGCGTCTGACAGAAGAGAGTAGAGGAGAGCCAATCGGCGGTTCTCCTGACAGGGGGGGTCTGTGCTGATTGTTTATCAGCGCAGCCCCCCTCAGATCACCACACTGGACCACCAGGGATCACCACTAGGACCACCAGGGAAGGGGCAACATGTGAATGGCCAGGTATGTACCCCATGGCCATCCACATGTGCCCAATCTGTGCCAATCAGTGCCCACAAATGGGCACTGATTGGCACCATTATGTTCCAGCAATGCCCCCAATATGTTTTATGAGTGCCACCTGTTATTGCCCATCGGTGCCACCTGTCATTGCCCATCGGTGCCACCTGTCAGTGCCCATCTGTGCCCATCAGTGCCCATCAGTGCCCACCTATCAGTGCCCATCAGTGCCCACCTATCAGTGCCCATCAGTGCCACACATCAGTGCCACCCATAAGTACCCATCAGTGCCACCCATATGTACCAATCAATGCCACCTGCGAGTGCCCATCAGTGCCGCCTATGAGTGCCCATCGGTGCCAACTATGAGTGCCCATCAGTGCCGCATACCAGTGCCACCTATCAGTGCCCATCAGTGCCACCTATCAGTGCCCATCATCAGAGCCCGTCAGTGCCACCTCATTGGTGCCACCTCATCGGTGCCCATCAGTGCCGCCGTATCAGTGCCCGTCATTGAAGGAGAAAACGTGCTTATTTACAAAAAATTTTAACAGAAACAATATTGTGATAAAAAATTTGTCTGGGTACAGTGTAGCATGACCGCGCAATTGTCATTCAAATTGCGACAGCGCTGAAAGCTGAAAATTGGCCTGGGCAGGAAGGTGTCTAAGTGCCTGGTATTGAAGTGGTTAAACAGCAAAAAAAAGCTTAAAAAAAGCCGCTGTTAAAACGTCCGTGTGTATGAGGCCAAGAGATCAAAGAATCTCAAAGAATCTCAATAAAACCATGCAAAAAAGCACAAAAAAGTACAAGCTTCTTCAAGCTGAAATAGAAGCTCATTACGGAGGATTGTTTGTAGAACTTCAAGGAAAATAATGAGTTTAGTCCATTTTGGAATAAGGCTGTGACATAACAAAATGTGGAAAAAGTGAAGCTCTGTGAATACTTTCCGGATGCACCGTCTATTCAGTAAAAGTCCAGAGGAGTCCCGAAATGCAGCCAGAAGCTAATATTCTATGAATCAAGCAGTCGGCGGTGCAGCACATGTCCCAACACATACAGTAGACGGGCCTCTCGAATCCAAGGAGAGATGTTGGGGGCCCTCAAGCGTCTATCACACACCCTAGGGCGACGAGAGGCGGCCCGCCCGACAAACTGATAACCGGGGCTCTCAGCACTCCACCAACATCGCATTCCAGCTTTACTCAGCGGTGTCCTCCCTGCCGCACCTTCAGATGACCGATCGTCCGTCATTAGATGTCACTACTGGAAAGAGTGACGTTCAAAGAGTTCTTTTCAGGTGTCCCTTGGATCATCTGGAGAGTTCAATGACCAATCACAGCTCACGTTACGGTCCGTGCGATTACATTTACAAGAGATGTGCGCTTCATTTCATTCCACGAGCGTCTCATAAACATTCATTTTATTTTCCCTCTCTAATAAAAAAAAAACAAATAGCCAAAAAAGCCAATTTAGGCTCGGTTTCCACTAATGCAACTTTTCATGCGACTTGGGACTGCAAAGTCACATGACAAGTCGTACCCCCCTCATGATTTCCAATGAGTACCGTTCATCTGTGCGACTTCAAGTCGCAGCAACTGCAAAGTAGTCCTTGCACTACTTTGGTCCTACTTTGATGCGACTTGTGGTCCATAGACCTCAAGAATACACAGGCATTGCTTCAAGTCGCAGGAAAAAAAATTGCGGGAAAATCGCGCGACTTTGGGGTTGCAATAGTGGAAACCGAGCCTTAACGGCGAATTTCGGCATTCCTTTCCTACATGTAAATATCATCATTTTTTTGCTAGAAAATTAATCAGAACCCCCAAACTTTATATATATATTGTATATATATATATATATATATTTTTAGCAGGGGCCCTAGGGAATAAAATGGCGGTCATTGCAATTTTTTTTTTTTTTGTCACGCGGTATTTGCGCGGCAATTTTTCAAATGCCGCTTTTTTGGGTGAAAAAAGCACTTCATGAATTAAAAAACAAAACACCCAATTTTTTTGTATAATGTGAAAGATGACGTTACGCCAAGAAAATAGATACCGACAATACAAGGCTTTAAAATTGCGCCCCGCTCGTGGAATGGCGCCAAACTACGGTACTTAAAAATCTCCATAGGCTACAGGTTACCAGTTTAGAGTTACAGAGGACGTCTTGCTAGAATTTTTGCTCTCGCTCTAACGATCGCGCCTGTACCTCACATGTGTGGTTTGAATGTCATTTACATATGCGGACGCGACCTACGTAAACTTTCGCTTCTGCTTGCCAGCATGAGGGGACGGGGGCGCTTTAATTTTTTTATTGTTTTTTTTTTTTTAATTTAATTTTTTTTTTTTTTTTCCTTAAAATTTTTTTTTTTAATCACTTTTATTCCTATTACAATGAATGTAAACATCCCTTGTAATAGGAATAGGGCGTGACAGGTCCTCTTTATGGAGAGATCTGGGGTATATAAGACCGCACATCTCTCCTCCAGGCTCGAAAACCTGAGTTAAAGAAAAACAAAACAATCTCAGGCTTTCCAGTGGAACACACAGCACTGTTTACAATTGCCGGGCTGGACGTGACGTCATAACGTCGCGCCTGGCCTCCGAGAGTCATAGAGATGACCCTAGGATGTCATAGGATGTCCCTTCCCGCCTAGGGTTTTCTTCAAGTCAAACCCGAACACTTTAGAGGCACACAGCAATTTTTTTTTTAATAGTATAAACTATACATATATTTTGCTATTAAATAACATTTCTAATCATATGGAGTTAATAACAAGAGTTCCCCTTTTACATCTGAATCCACAGAGATGAATCCACAGAGTTCCTCTTTTACATCTGAATCTGCAGAGTTCCCCTCTTACATCAGAATCCGCAGAGTTCCCCTTTACATGTGAATTCGCAGAGTTCCCCTTTACATCTGAATCCGCAGAGTTCCCCTTTTACATCCGAATCCGCAGAGTTCCCCTTTTACATCTGAATCCGCAGAGTTCCCCTTTTACATCCGAATCCGCAGAGTTCCCCTTTTACATCTGAATCCGCAGAGTTCCCCTTTTACATCCGAATCCGCAGAGTTCCCCTTTTACAGCTGAATCCGCAGAGTTCCCCTTTTACATCCGAATCCACAGAGTTCCCCTTTTACATCTGAATCCGCAGAGTTCCCCTTTTACATCTGAATCTGCAGAGTTCCCCTTTTACATCTGAATCTGCAGAGTTCCCCTTTTAATCCGAATCCACAGAGTTCCCC
Organism: Lithobates clamitans; assembly: GCA_037952925.1. Taxonomy (NCBI): domain Eukaryota; kingdom Metazoa; phylum Chordata; class Amphibia; order Anura; family Ranidae; genus Lithobates; species Lithobates clamitans. The sequence continues at coordinate 397,967 of JBBGZY010001401.1, forward strand.
TTTTACATCTGAATCCGCAGCGTTCCCCTTTTACATCAGAATCTGCAGAGTTCCCCTTTTACATCTGAATCCGCAGCGTTCCCCTTTTACATCAGAATCCGCAGAGTTCCCCTTTTAATCCGAATCTGCAGAGTTCCCCTTCTACATCTGAATCCGCAGAGTTCCCCTTTTACATCTGAATCCGTAGAGTTCCCCTTCTACATTTGAATCCGCAGAGTTCCCCTTTTACATCTGAATCCGCAGAGTTCCCCTTTTACATCTGAATCTGCAGAGTTCCCCTTTTACATCTGAATCCGCAGAGTTCCCCTTTTACATCCGAATCCGCAGAGTTCCCCTTTTACATCTGAATCCGCAGAGTTCCCCTTTTACATCCGAATCCGCAGAGTTCCCCTTTTACATCTGAATCCGCAGAGTTCCCCTTTTACATCCGAATCAGCAGAGTTCCCCTTCTACATCTGAATCGGCAGAGTTCCCCTTTTACATCCGAATCCACAGAGTTCCCCTTTTACATCTGAATCTGCAGAGTTCCCCTTTTACATCTGAATCTGCAGAGTTCCCCTTTTAATCCGAATCCACAGAGTTCCCCTTTTACATCTGAATCCGCAGAGTTCCCCTTTTACATCTGAATCCGCAGAGTTCCCCTTTTAATCCGAATCCACAGAGTTTCCCTTTTAATCCGAATCCGCAGAGTTCCCCTTTTAATCCGAACCTGCAGAGTTCCCCTTTTACATCTGAATCCGCAGCGTTCCCCTTTTACATCAGAATCCGCAGAGTTCCCCTTTTAATCCGAATCTGCAGAGTTCCCCTTCTACATCTGAATCCGCAGAGTTCCCCTTTTACATCTGAATCCGTAGAGTTCCCCTTCTACATTTGAATCCGCAGAGTTCCCCTTTTACATCTGAATCCGTAGAGTTCCCCTTCTACATCCGAATCCGCAGAGTTCCCCTTTTACATCTGAATCCGCAGAGTTCCCCTTTTACATCCGAATCCGCAGAGTTCCCCTTTTACATCCGAATCCGCAGAGTTCCCCTTTTACATCCGAATCCGCAGAGTTCCCCTTTTACATCCGAATCCGCAGAGTTCCCCTTTTACATCCGAATCCGCAGAGTTCCCCTTTTACATCCGAATCCGCAGAGTTCCCCTTTTACATCTGAATCCGCAGAGTTCCCCTTTTACATCCGAATCCGCAGAGTTCCCCTTTTACATCCGAATCCGCAGAGTTCCCCTTTTACATCTGAATCCGCAGAGTTCCCCTTCTACATCTGAATCGGCAGAGTTCCCCTTTTACATCCGAATCCGCAGAGTTCCCCTTTTACATCTGAATCCGCAGAGTTCCCCTTTTAATCCGAATCCACAGAGTTCCCCTTTTACATCTGAATCTGCAGAGTTCCCCTTTTAATCCGAATCCACAGAGTTCCCCTTTTACATCTGAATCTGCAGAGTTCCCCTTTTAATCCGAATCCACAGAGTTCCCCTTTTACATCTGAATCCGCAGCGTTCCCCTTTTACATCTGAATCCGCAGAGTTCCCCTTTTACATCAGAATCCGCAGAGTTCCCCTTTACATCTGAATCCGCAGAGTTCCCCTTTTACATCCGAATCCGCAGAGTTCCCCTTCTACATCTGAATCGGCAGAGTTCCCCTTTTACATCCGAATCCGCAGAGTTCCCCTTTTACAGCTGAATCCGCAGAGTTCCCCTTTTACATCCGAATCCACAGAGTTCCCCTTTTACATCTGAATCCGCAGAGTTCCCCTTTTACATCTGAATCCGCAGAGTTCCCCTTTTAATCCGAATCCACAGAGTTCCCCTTTTACATCTGAATCTGCAGAGTTCCCCTTTTAATCTGAATCTGCAGAGTTCCCCTTTTACATCTGAATCTGCAGAGTTCCCCTTTTAATCCGAATCCACAGAGTTCCCCTTTTACATCTGAATCTGCAGAGTTCCCCTTTTAATCCGAATCCACAGAGTTCCCCTTTTAATCCGAATCCACAGAGTTCCCCTTTTACATCTGAATCTGCAGAGTTCCCCTTTTAATCCGAATCCACAGAGTTCCCCTTTTACATCTGAATCCGCAGCGTTCCCCTTTTACATCAGAATCCGCAGAGTTCCCCTTTTAATCCGAATCTGCAGAGTTCCCCTTCTACATCTGAATCCGCAGAGTTCCCCTTTTACATCTGAATCCGTAGAGTTCCCCTTCTACATTTGAATCCGCAGAGTTCCCCTTTTACATCTGAATCTGCAGAGTTCCCCTTTTACATCAGAATCCGCAGAGTTCCCCTTTTAATCCGAATCTGCAGAGTTCCCCTTTTACATCTGAATCTGCAGAGTTCCCCTTTTACATCAGAATCCGCAGAGTTCCCCTTTTAATCCGAATCTGCAGAGTTCCCCTTTTACATCCGAATCCGCAGAGTTCCCCTTTTACATCTGAATCCGCAGAGTTCCCCTTTTACATCTGAATCCGCAGAGTTCCCCTTTTACATCTGAATCCGCAGAGTTCCCCTTTTACATCTGAATCCGCAGAGTTCCCCTTTTACATCCGAATCCGCAGAGTTCCCCTTTTACATCTGAATCCGCAGAGTTCCCCTTTTACATCTGAATCCGCAGAGTTCCCCTTTTACATCTGAATCCGCAGAGTTCCCCTTTTACATCTGAATCTGCAGAGTTCCCCTTTTACATCTGAATCCGCAGAGTTCCCTTTCACTGTAAGGGGGGACTCTGCAGACTCTGATGTAAGGGAGAACTCTGGGGACTCTGACATAAAGGATGCTCTGGGAACCCTGATGTAAGGGGTGCTCTGAGAACCCTGAATTACCTTAGTGTACTCACTCAGAGTCAGGAGAGAGAAAGGGGGGAGGGGGGGACTTCAGACACAGACAGGGATGGCAGTCAGCACCCCTCATCCAGCTGCATCTGGAAGCCATAGTCCAGTCTGAATAATGTGTCCGGGTTTCCGGCAGTCGCATGATTCTGAACCCGAACTGTCCGGGTGAATCCTGGACAGGTGGCAACCCTATTCCCGCCTCCTGTAAAAACAATCAAGTGGCTGAACTGCCGCCATGATGGTTCGTACAGTACACGGAATCGCCGGCAGAAAAGAATGATATCTGACCGATGCCTGACACCCATCATTCAGATATCTCCACTGAAGGCCCAGGACATCATATGACGTTGGAAGTGGGTCCTGGGCTCCCAGGTGGGACAATGAATGACAATGGGGGAATGTTGTGCCGGGGGAGGGGTCACAGAAAGTGATCCAGCACAGCCACCGGACCAATTTCCGTAATTGCCTGACACAACAACCCCCCCCCCCCCCCGGCCCACCTGGGAGCCTAGAACCCACATATGCAGCCATCACCTGTGGAAGGAAGGATGACCAGGTGTTTGTAATACTCCCGCTGCCATCACCATAAGCCATACGGAGGTGGTGGTGGTAAAAGGGTTAAACCCGAAGCCAAAAATGCAATATATCATAGCTTACCAGCCCTTGGTGTGGTGGCTGCATTATTTATTTATTTATTTTTAAGCTTCCTTACTTTAATTTTCAGCCGATAATCTATTATAGAATACACTTCCTGTCAATGGGTGGCTACGTCTTTCCTCCACCGTATCTATGGAAGGAGCCATGGTGGTCACCCAAGGCTGCTCTGCTGATATTTGCCTATAAACATGTCCAAAACTAGGGGAGATCGGTGAATGGATGTTCGCTGGTCTCCCTTTCCTCCACCCGGTGATGGATGTCCTGGGCACCCATGTAGGACAACAGTAGATGATGCGGTTTGTTTCTATTATAGAATACACTTCCTGTCAATGGGTGGCTATGTCTTTCCTCCACCGTATCTATGGTAGGAGCCATGGTGGTCACCCAAGGCTGCTCGGCTGATATGGTCAACAAACATGTCCATAACTAGGGGAGATCGGTGAATGGATGTTCCCTGGTCTCCCATTCCTCCACCTGGTGGTGGATGTCCTGGGCACCCAGGTAGGACAACAGTAGACGTGCGGTTCGTTTCTATTGTGCAATGCCTTTCCTGTCAATGGGTGGCAACGTCTTTCCTCCACCGTATCTATGGAAGGAGCCATGGTGGTCACCCAAGGCTGCTCGGCTGATATTTTCCTACAAACATGTCCATAACTAGGGGAGATCGGTGAATGGATGTTCTCTGGTCTCCCGTTCCTCCACCCGGTGATGGATGTCCTGGGCACCCAAGTAGGTCAACAGTAGACGATGCGGTTCGTTTTTTTATTATAGAATACACTTCCTGTCAATGGGTGGCTACGTCTTTCCTCCACCGTATCTATGGTAGGATCCATGGTGGTCACCCAAGGCTGCTCGGCTGATATGGTCTACAAACATGTCAATAACTAGGGGAGATCGGTGAATGGATGTTCTCTGGTCTCCCGTTCCTTCACCCGGTGATGGATGTCCTGGGCACCCAGGTAGGACAACAGTAGACGATGCGGTTCGTTTCTATTATAGAATACACTTCCTGTCAATGGGTGGCTACGTCTTTCCTCCACCGTATCTATGGTAGGATCCATGGTGGTCACCCAAGGCTGCTCGGCTGATATGGTCTACAAACATGTCCATAACTAGGGGAGATCGGTGAATGGATGTTCTCTGGTCTCCCGTTCCTCCACCCGGTGATGGATGTCCTGGGCACCCAAGTAGGTCAACAGTAGATGATGCGGTTCGTTTCTATTATAGAATACACTTCCTGTCAATGGGTGGCTACATCTTTCCTCCACCGTATCTATGGTAGGATCCATGGTGGTCACCCAAGGCTGCTCGGCTGATATGGTCAAAAAACATGTCCATAAATAGGGGAGATCGGTGAATGGATGTTCTCTGGTCTCCCGTTCCTCCATCCGGTGATGGAGGTCCTGGGCACCCAGGTAGGACAACAGTAGACGATGCGGTTCGTTTCGTTCCCGAAACAAAATTCGGACAAATTTTTCGATCTTCGGAAATTCGGGTGTATCCGAATTTCCGAATGACAATAGTAACAAATTTAAATGAATCTAAAATAAGGGAACAAAATTTTGGTCGAATTCAAATCGTTTTTGAATCAAATCTGAATTATTTTCTAATCGAATTTGAATTTCCAAATGGAATAAAATAGAATAGAAAATAAAGGAATAGAATAGAAAAAAGTAGAACAGAATAGAATAGAAAAAAATAGAAAATAATAGAGTAGAACAGAATAGAAAATTAAAGAGTAGAAAAAAATTGTATGGAAAATAAAGGGATAGAATAGAAAAGAATAGAGTAAAACAGAACAAAATAGAATAGAAAAAAAAAAGAATAGAATAGAATAAATTAGAATATAACCATCTTCTGAAATTTGAATCGCAAATAGAATAAATTCGAATTGAATCGAAAAGAAAAGAATAGAATATTAAAAAAAATAAATAAATAACATTGCTTGGGTAAATAGATACCCAACATGTGAAACTTTAAATGTGCTTGTGAAATGGTGACAAACTTCAGTACCCGATATTTTCTATAGGCGACGCTTCAAAGGCCCCCTACAGGTCATCAGTTTAGTGTTACGGAGGAGGTCTGGTGCTAGAATTATTGCTCTCACTCCGGCGTGTGCGGCGATATGTAACATGTGTATCGCAATCAACGTTTTCATGCGTAGGCGCCCCTGATGCGTACGTTTATGTTTGTGCGTGCGTATATGTGAGGGTGGGGATGCCTCCATTTTTTGGGGGGGGGGATTTTATTGTGCTTGGGTGTAACTCGATCTGTGATCAGCTCTTCCTGATGCGTGCCACAGCGAGGGCGCAGGGGGGCGCGGTTCAGTGAGGATGTCAATAGACGCCCTCCCACAACAGGACGACCACGCTGCAGCCGTGGGAAAAATGCCGTCCAAGGCAAACGCCCTTTGTTTTTCTCACGGTAGAAACGACCTTCGTTTTTCTCGCGGTAGATACACCGTTTGTTTTTCTCGCGGTAGACACGCCCTTTGTTTTTCTCGCGGTAGACACGCCCTTTGTTTTTCTCACGGTAGACACGCCCTTCGTTTTTCTCGCGGTAGATAAAACCTTTTTTTTTCTCGCGGTAGATATGACCTTTGTTTTTCTCGCGGTAGATATGCCCTTCGTTTTTCTCGCGGTAGATATGCCCTTCGTTTTTCTCGCGGTAGATACGACCTTTGTTTTTCTCGCGGTAGATATGCCCTTCGTTTTTCTCGCGGTAGATATGCTCTTCGTTTTTCTCGCGGTAGATACGACCTTTGTTTTTCTCGCGGTAGATATGCTCTTCGTTTTTCTCGCGGTAGATACGACCTTTGTTTTTATCACAGTAGATACGCCCTTTGTTTTTCTCGCGGTAGATATGCCCTTCGTTTTTCTCGCGGTAGATACGACCTTCGTTTTTCTCACAGTAGATACGCCCTTTGTTTTTCTCACAGTAGATACGACCTTTGTTTTTCTCGTGGTAGATACGACCTTTGTTTTTCTCACAGTAGATACGACCTTTGTTTTTCTCGTGGTAGATACGACCTTTGTTTTTCTCACAGTAGATATGACCTTTGTTTCACTCGCGGTAGATACGACCTTCGTTTTTCTCACAGTAGATACGACCTTTGTTTTTCTCGCGGTAGATACGACCTTCGTTTTTCTCACAGTAGATATGACCTTTGTTTTCTCGCGGTAGATACGACCTTTGTTTTTCTCACGGTAGATACGACCTTTGTTTTTCTCGCGGTAGATACGACCTTTGTTTTTCTCACGGTAGATACGACCTTTGTTTTTCTCACGGTAGATACGCCCTTTGTTTTTCTCGTGGTAGATACGACCTTTGTTTTTCTCACGGTAGATACGACCTTTGTTTTTCTCGCGGTAGATACGCGCTTTCTTTTTCCCGCGGTAGATACACCCTTTGTTTTTCTTGCGGTAGATACGCCCTTTGTTTTTCTCGCGGTAGATACGCGCTTTCTTTTTCCCGCGGTAGATACGCCCTTTGTTTTTCTCGCGGTAGATACGCGCTTTCTTTTTCCCGCGGTAGATACGCCCTTTGTTTTTCTTGCGGTAGATACGCCCTACGTTTTTCTCGCGGTAGATACGCGCTTTCTTTTTCCCGCGGTAGATACGCCCTTTGTTTTTCTTGCGGTAGATACGCCCTTTGTTTTTCTCGCGGTAGATACGCGCTTTCTTTTTCCCGCGGTAGATACGCCCTTTGTTTTTCTCGCGGTAGATACGCGCTTTCTTTTTCCCGCGGTAGATACGCCCTTTGTTTTTCTTGCGGTAGATACGACCTTCGTTTTTCTTGCGGTAGATACGCGCTTTGTTTTTCTCGCGGTAGATACGACCTTCGTTTTTCTCACGGTAGATACGACCTTCGTTTTTCTCGCGGTAGATACGACCTTCGTTTTTCTTGCGGTAGATACAACCTTTGTTTTTCTCGCGGTAGATACGCCCTTTGATTTTCTCGCGGTAGATACGCCCTTTGTTTTTCTCGCGGTAGATACGCCCTTTGTTTTTCTCGCGGTAGATATGCCCTTTGTTTTTCTCGCGGTAGATACGACCTTTGTTTTTCTCGCGGTAGATACGACATTTGTTTTTCTCGCGGTAGATACGACCTTTGTTTTTCTCACAGTAGATACGACCTTTGTTTTTCTCGCGGTAGATACGACCTTTGTTTATCTCGCGGTAGATACGCCCTTTGTTTTTCTCGCGGTAGATACGCCCTTTGTTTTTCTCGCGGTAGATACGACCTTTGTTTTTCTCGCGGTTGGTACGCCCTTTGTTTTTCTCGCGGTAGATACGCCCTTTGTTTTTCTCGCGGTTGGTACGCCCTTTGTTTTTCTCGCGGTAGATACACCCTTTGTTTTTCTCGCGGTTGGTACGCCCTTTGTTTTTCTCGCAGTAGATACGCCCTTTGATTTTCTCGCGGTTGGTACGCCCTTTGTTTTTCTCGCGGTAGATACGCCCTTTGTTTTTCTCGCGGTAGATACGCCCTTTGTTTTTCTCGCGGTTGGTACGCCCTTTGTTTTTCTCGCGGTAGATACTCCCTTCGTTTTTCTTGCGGTAGATACGCCCTTTGTTTTTCTTGCGGTAGATACGCCCTTTGTTTTTCTCGCGGTAGATACGCGCTTTCTTTTTCTCGCGGTAGATACGCCCCTGGATCTAAAGACTGCGAGCTGTAATATATTGCATTTCTTGTTCTTTGGGTTCAGTTCTCCTTCAATGTAGATGTGTCGGATACGATCGATACATAGTAAACAATCTCCAGCATAGCCAAGTAATCGTTTCTACACATGAAGAATGTTCATCACCTGCTCGCTGAAAACTGACATTTGACTGGCAGGAAAAACCGCGAGGGACGGTAAATAATCAGAGACGTATTATGGGATGTACGGGAGTTCCACACATTCTGCTCCTATCTTCACTCATCTATGCCTCAAGGCTCATAGCAACCAATGTATTATCACCGCCAACACCGAGGTGAAGATAATCCCAGCACTCCGCTCTTCACTTCTACACAATGACAAGCATGCGTGCGTTTAACCACTTGCCTACAGGGGAGTCATTTTTAAATTTTTTTGGCATTTTTTTTTTTTTGCTAGAAATGACTGCAAACCCACCAAAAAATTAATATTTTCTGAAAGCAGAGACCCAGGAGAATAAAACGGCGTTGTTGCAATTTATGTCGCATTTTTCACAGCTGTTTATCAAAAGCATATTTTTTCAGAAATAAAGTACACTAAAATTTATTTTAGTGCAAAAAAAAAAACACAATATTACACCCGTTTTTTTTTTGTAAAATATAAAAAGATTGGGTTGCGTGGAGTAAATAGATACCAAACACGTCAAGCCTTAAGGCTTCGTTCACATCTTGGCGTTTCGAGGCGACAATCGCGGGCAAAACCGCGCAAACAGAATCGTGGGACGCCTGTCGCCTCCAAAAGAGGCTCCTGCGCTTCTTTATGGGGCGACAGGCGTTCCCGCGATTCTGTTTGCGCGATTCTGTTGCGATTGTCGCCCCTGACGAATCGCGGCAACATCGAGCTGCGCCTGGGGCGCTATTGAAAGTGACAGGACGTCCCGCGATTTGCAGCTGTTTCCAATGGCGAGAGGAATCGCGGCAGCATCGAGCCGCGCCTGGGGCACTATTGAAAGTCACAGGACGTCAACTGCTGCTATTTTTCGAATCGTGAGCGGAATCGCAGCAATTCCACCCGCGGTTCGGAAACGCCAAAATTTGAACGGAACCTAAAATTGGGCATGCCTGTGAAATTGCAAAAAAAAAAATTCCCCCTTAGCTGGCGCTCTAACCTTTTCGCTGCCAGAGGCAATCAACGTTTTCGAGCAAAGGCGCCCCTGACGCATGTGTTTACATTCATACGTGCTTATATGTGGGGGTGGGGGGGCCTCAAAAAAATTTTAGGGGTGGGGGGGATTTTATGCGCTTGGGTGTAACTTTAGTTTTTTACAAAATGAAAAAAGATTTTTTTTTTTTTTTTTTTCCTTAACTTTTTTTTTTTTATCACATTGGGGACAAAAACTTCTCTATGTGATGATTTTTAGGTGACAGGTTCTCTTTAACCACTTCAGCCCCAGAAGGATTTACAACCCTTCCTGACCAGAGCACTTTTTTTTTGCGATTCGGCACTGCGTCGCTTTAACTGACAGTTGCGCGGTCGTGCGACGTTGCACCCAAACAAAATTGACGGGTTTTTTTCCCCACAAATAGAGCTTTCTTTTGGTGGTATTTGATCGCCTCTGCGGTTTTTATTTTTTGCGCTATAAACAAAAAAGGAGGGACAATTATGAAAAAAAAAGCAAATTTTTTTACTTTTTGCTATAATAAATATCCCCCAAAAATATATAAAAGTGAACACATTTCTTCCACCGTTTAGGCCGATTTGTATTCTTCTACATATTTTTGGTAAAAAAAAAATTGCAATAAGCGTTTATTGATTGGTTTGTGCAAAAGTTATAGCGTCTACAAAATAGGGGGTAGATTTATGGCATTTTTTATTAATAATTTTTTTTTATTAGTAATGGCAGCGATCTGCAATTTTTATCGTGACTGCGACATTGCGGCGGACAGAGGTCATGCATTTACCTGTGCAGTGCCATGCCTCATGTTTGAACACAAACAGAAACTTCTGACAATGGAATTCATACCTCCCAACTTTTTGAGATGGGAACGAGGGACACCTTTTAGCAAAAGTACGTAGGCATAGGACACGCCCCCCTGCCCCGCCCACTTAAAGGAGAATTCTACAACAAAAAAATTGTGAAACCCACAAGTGCTTTTTTTTACCACTAATATTCCTTTATATTGGCTTTTGTAATTTACAAATGCAGCAATTTAGAAATTGGATGAAAGGTTTAGCGCTGGGAAATACGTTTTGAAAGATACAAAATGCATTTCATTTACAACTATATGGATCAGACCAAAATGAGGGACACATGAGGGGGAGAGAGGGACAGAGGGACATTGCTCCAAATCAGGGACAGCTAAGGGAATGTTAAAATTTACTCTACTATAGGCTGTGTGTATAGGGCAACAAATTACACCATGAGACTACATGATCAATGTACATCTTATGAATGACACCATGAGACTACATGATCTATGTGCATCTTATGAATGACACCATGAGACTACATGATCAATGTACATCTTATGAATGACACCATGAGACTACATGATCAATGTACATCTTATGAATGACACCATGAGACTACATGATCTATGTGCATCTTATGAATGACACCATGAGACTACACGATCAATGTGCATCTTATGAATGACACCATGAGACTACACGATCTATGTGCATCTTATGAATGACACCATGAGACTACACGATCAATGTGCATCTTATGAATGACACCATGAGACTACACGATCAATGTACATCTTATGAATGACACCATGAGACTACATGATCAATGTACATCTTATGAATGACACCATGAGATTACATGATCAATGTACACCATGAGACTACACGATCAATGTGCATCTTATGAATGACACCATGAGACTACACGATCAATGTACATCTTATGAATGACACCATGAGACTACACGATCAATGTACATCTTATGAATGACACCATGAGACTACATGATCAATGTACATCTTATGAATGACACCATGAGACTACACGATCAATGTACATCTTATGAGTGACACCATGAGACTACACGATCAATGTACATCTTATGAATGACACCATGAGATTACATGATCAATGTACACCATGAGACTACACGATCAATGTACATCTTATGAATGACACCATGAGACTACATGATTAATGTACATCTTATGAATGACACCATGAGACTACACGATCAATGTACATCTTATGAGTGACACCATGAGACTACACGATCAATGTACATCTTATGAATGACACCATGAGATTACATGATCAATGTACACCATGAGACTACACGATCTATGTGCATCTTATGAATGACACCATGAGACTACACGATCAATGTGCATCTTATGAATGACACCATGAGACTACACGATCAATGTACATCTTATGAATGACACCATGAGACTACATGATCAATGTGCATCTTATGAATGACACCATGAGACTACACGATCAATGTGCATCTTATGAATGACACCATGAGACTACATGATCAATGTACATCTTATGAGTGACACCATGAGACTACACGATCAATGTACATCTTATGAATGACACCATGAGACTACATGATCAATGTGCATCTTATGAATGACACCATGAGACTACACGATCAATGTGCATCTTATGAATGACACCATGAGACTACATGATCAATGTACATCTTATGAATGACACCATGAGACTACATGATCAATGTACATCTTATGAATGACACCATGAGACTACATGATCAATGTACATCTTATGAGTGACACCATGAGACTACACGATCAATGTACATCTTATGAATGACACCATGAGATTACATGATCAATGTACACCATGAGACTACACGATCAATGTACATCTTATGAATGACACCATGAGACTACATGATCAATGTACATCTTATGAATGACACCATGAGACTACACGATCAATGTACATCTTATGAATGACACCATGAGACTACACGATCAATGTACATCTTATGAGTGACACCATGAGACTACACGATCAATGTACATCTTATGAATGACACCATGAGATTACATGATCAATGTACACCATGAGACTACACGATCAATGTACATCTTATGAATGACACCATGAGACTACATGATTAATGTACATCTTATGAATGACACCATGAGACTACACGATCAATGTACATCTTATGAGTGACACCATGAGACTACACGATCAATGTACATCTTATGAATGACACCATGAGATTACATGATCAATGTACACCATGAGACTACACGATCTATGTGCATCTTATGAATGACACCATGAGACTACACGATCAATGTGCATCTTATGAATGACACCATGAGACTACACGATCAATGTACATCTTATGAATGACACCATGAGACTACATGATCAATGTGCATCTTATGAATGACACCATGAGACTACACGATCAATGTGCATCTTATGAATGACACCATGAGACTACATGATCAATGTACATCTTATGAGTGACACCATGAGACTACACGATCAATGTACATCTTATGAATGACACCATGAGACTACATGATCAATGTGCATCTTATGAATGACACCATGAGACTACACGATCAATGTGCATCTTATGAATGACACCATGAGACTACATGATCAATGTACATCTTATGAATGACACCATGAGACTACATGATCAATGTACATCTTATGAATGACACCATGAGACTACATGATCAATGTACATCTTATGAGTGACACCATGAGACTACACGATCAATGTACATCTTATGAATGACACCATGAGACTACATGATCAATGTACATCTTATGAATGACACCATGAGACTACACGATCAATGTACATCTTATGAATGACACCATGAGATTACATGATCAATGTACACCATGAGACTACACGATCAATGTACATCTTATGAATGACACCATGAGACTACACGATCAATGTGCATCTTATGAATGACACCATGAGACTACATGATCAATGTACATCTTATGAATGACACCATGAGACTACATGATCAATGTGCATCTTATGAATGACACCATGAGACTACACGATCAATGTGCATCTTATGAATGACACCATGAGACTACACGATCAATGTGCATCTTATGAATGACACCATGAGACTACACGATCAATGTGCATCTTATGAATGACACCATGAGACTACATGATCAATGTACATCTTATGAGTGACACCATGAGACTACATGATCAATGTACATCTTATGAATGACACCATGAGACTACACGATCAATGTCATCCTATTAATGACACCATGAGACTACATGATCAATGTACGTCTTATGAATGACACCATGAGACTACATGATCAATGTACACCATGAGACTACATGATCAATGTACATCTTATGAATGACACCATGAGACTACACGATCAATGTACGTCTTATGAATGACACCATGAGACTACACGATCAATGTGCATCTTATGAATGACACCATGAGACTACACGATCTATGTGCATCTTATGAATGACACCATGAGACTACACGATCAATGTACATCTTATGAATGACACCATGAGACTACATGATCAATGTGCATCTTATGAATGACACCATGAGACTACACGATCAATGTACATCTTATGAATGACACCATGAGACTACATGATCAATGTGCATCTTATGAATGACACCATGAGACTACACGATCAATGTGCATCTTATGAATGACACCATGAGACTACATGATCAATGTACATCTTATGAATGACACCATGAGACTACACGATCAATGTCATCCTATTAATGACACCATGAGACTACATGATCAATGTACGTCTTATGAATGACACCATGAGACTACATGATCAATGTGCATCTTATGAATGACACCATGAGACTACACGATCAATGTACATCTTATGAGTGACACCATGAGACTACATGATCAATGTACATCTTATGAATGACACCATGAGACTACACGATCAATGTCATCCTATTAATGACACCATGAGACTACATGATCAATGTACGTCTTATGAATGACACCATGAGACTACATGATCAATGTACACCATGAGACTACATGATCAATGTACATCTTATGAATGACACCATGAGACTACACGATCAATGTACGTCTTATGAATGACACCATGAGACTACATGATCAATGTACATCTTATGAATGACACCATGAGACTACATGATCAATGTACATCTTATGAATGACACCATGAGACTACACGATCAATGTACATCTTATGAATGACACCATGAGACTACACGATCAATGTACATCCTATTAATGACACCATGAGACTACATGATCAATGTACGTCTTATGAATGACACCATGAGACTACATGATCAATGTACATCTTATGAATGACACCATGAGACTACACGATCTATGTGCATCTTATGAATGACACCATGAGACTACACGATCAATGTGCATCTTATGAATGACACCATGAGACTACACGATCAATGTACATCTTATGAATGACACCATGAGACTACACGATCAATGTGCATCATTATCAGGGGTAGCCATTGAGACCCGTCCCCATGCTCCAGGGGGGCCCATGTGGCACCCTCTGTATGCCTGCATAGGAGGTTGGTGGGGGGCGGCTGCATATAGAGGAGCCCATTCCTCCATGTACCCGCTGAGTGCCCGCTTCTCCTCCTCCCCCTCCCGAAGACATTCAGCAGCTATTGGAGGGAAGTAGAGGGCATTGGTTCCTCTACATGCGGCTCCCACTACCTCCCTATTGCTGTCCTGCTTCCCCGAGCTCCTCTGTGCTCCCCTGGCCCCGCCTGGCCCCTCCCCCTGCAACACTGACAGGTTTCCCCCTCCCACCTCTCGCTGGCTGCTGTGGGGAATCTGTCAGGATTGGGAGCGGGGAGGGGGCTGGTAAATGTCTCATTTACTGGCTCCTTCCTTTTCAGTGATCGATTCCGATCACCGACTCTGTTTTTTTCTTTTTATTGTTTGTATGTTTTCTGTGTTTACATTGCCTCAGTTTATGAATGAACAGGAAGCCTCTATACAAAGCTATTCCTGGTCATGCATTCTGTGCGGCTGAGGCTACGGAGAAAGTGACTTATGAATCTGCTCTCAGTCCCTTTCTCTAACTCAAAAGTGAGACATCAGGGGTGTAAACCCCTGATATCGCACCAAAGCCCCCCCCCCCCCCATGGGGGTCCTAAAAAATTTTTTTAAAAATAATAAAAAATAGGGTTGTAAAAAAAATAAATAAAAGGTCAATAAATAAATAAATAAATAAATAAAACAAAAATTAAAAAACTGCTGACACCAGTGGCAGAGCTACCTTAGTCGCAAAGGCTGCACTTGCCACCCTGGGGGGGGGACCCCAAGATGGCAGGAAGGTGGCCCCCTGTGTAATTAATGGTCCCACGATAGGAGTAAAGGGCTCTGTGGGAAGGGCCCCGGTCAGTGGGAAGGGCCCCGGTCCGTGGGAAGGGCCCCGGTCCGTGGGAAGAGCCCCGGTCCGTGGGAAGGGCCCCGGTCCGTGGGAAGGGCCCCTGTCAGTGGGAAGAGCCCCGGTCCGTGGGAAGGGCCCCGGTCCGTGGGAAGGGCCCCTGTCAGTGGGAAGAGCCCCGGTCAGTGGGAAGGGCCCCTGTCAGTGGGTAGAGCCCCGGTCCGTGGGAAGGGCCCCGGTCCGTGGGAAGGGCCCCGGTCCGTGGGAAGGGCCCCTGTCAGTGGGAAGGGCCCCGGTCCGTGGGAAGGGCCCCTGTCAGTGGGAAGAGCCCCGGTCAGTGTGAAGGGCCCCGGTCAGTGGGAAGGGCCCCTGTCAATGGGAAGGGCCCCGGTCAGTGGGAAGGGCCCCGGTCAGTGGGAAGGGCACCTGTCAGTGGGAAGAGCCCCGGTCAGTGGGAAGGGCCCCGGTCCGTGGGAAGGGCCCCGATCAGTGGGAAGGGCCCCGGTCAGTGGGAAGAGCCCCAGTCAGTGGGAAGGGCCCCGATCAGTGGGAAGGGCCCCGGTCAGTGGGAAGGGCCCCTGTCAATGGGAAGGGCCCCGGTCAGTGGGAAGAGCCCCGGTCAGTGGAAAGAGCCCCAGTCAGTGGGAAGAGCCCCAGTCAGTGGGAAGGGCCCCGGTCAGTGGGAAGGGCCCCTGTCAATGGGAAGGGCCCCGGTCAGTGGGAAGGGCCCCGGTCAGTGGGAAGGGCACCTGTCAGTGGGAAGAGCCCCGGTCAGTGGGAAGGGCCCCGGTCCGTGGGAAGGGCCCCGATCAGTGGGAAGAGCCCCGGTCAGTGGGAAGAGCCCCAGTCAGTGGGAAGGGCCCCGATCAGTGGGAAGGGCCCCGGTCAGTGGGAAGGGCCCCTGTCAATGGGAAGGGCCCCGGTCAGTGGAAAGAGCCCCGGTCAGTGGGAAGGGCCCCGATCAGTGGGAAGGGCCCCGGTCAGTGGAAAGAGCCCCGGTCAGTGGGAAGGGCCCCGATCAGTGGGAAGGGCCCCGATCAGTGGGAAGGGCCCCGGTCAGTGGGAAGGGCCCCTGTCAATGGGAAGGGCCCTGAGTGCCGATTCACACTAGTGCCATGCCAGACATCACACGTCATTCACACCGCATTGCTGTGCAGGTCACATGCGATGTCTGTGCAATGCGATTTCATCCATACAAGCGGTATGGCTGAAATTGCATCGCATTCGCACCAAAATGGTGCAGGACCCTTTTTTTGGTCCGCACTGGAAGCACACCCATGCGATCCGATTCCTGCACCATTTCACAGTCCGCCCTGCGATCTGAGAACCGATCTGCTACTACAAGAGCTCAGCAAGTTGGAACCTTTAGTTGAAGATTGGCGGTGCCGCCTGTACACCTCGGCATATTTGGCAGCCGTTCTAATGCTGCTACAACGATGTCCAAAATCTGACATCAGGAAAAATATTACAAGCTACTAAGAGCCAAGGTCATTATTACCACAAATAAATAAATAAAAAATGAAAAAAGAATATATAAAAAGAATATATAGAAAGAATATATAGAAAGAATTAGCAAAAAATAATGAATTTAAGGGAGAAAAGGCCACTTATAATGTGCTGTCACTATGAAACCTGTGGGTGATGAGAAACCACATCATAGCCTTTCCCTTCCCCCGGTAATCTCTGTGCCCCCCATGGTGGTCTTTCCTATATGTGCCTATTGTCTCTGGGTATGGTCTAAGAGGTGGATGATGTCCGACATCGCTGAGACCCGTCCTGATGGGACTAAAGAAGGTCGTACCCCTGTAGTCCTTTAGGTGGCATCATCACGATGCAAGGTGTTTAAACAGTTGGGGGAGCTCCGTCCAGCGTCCATCTATTGCTCTCCTCCCAGGACCCCACCCCCACCTCTCACACATTGGGGGCACAGCTGATCACAGATCAGGGCAAAGAGCCAATCAAAGCAGCCCTTTACCATGTGATCAGCTGTATCCAATCACAGCTGAAGTCATGTAAACAAATTCCAATTATTGTCACAGCACACATTTAAACTGATAATCAGGGCACTGATGATCAGTGCCAATCACTGCCCATCATTGCTGCCCATCAGTGCTTCCCATCAGTGCCTTCTTATCAGTGCCTCCTCATCAGTGCCCATAAGTGTAGCTTCATCAGTGCCCATCAGTGTCGCCTCATCAGTGCCCATTAGGGTTGCCACATCATCTCTTTAATCCAGGACACATATTAATTACACGGGTTCTGAGGCTGATTTAATGCAGATAAGGCACCAAGTGAGTTTAATTACCACCCTAATCAGCCACAGAACCTGTGTAATTAATGTGTGTCCTGGATTAAAGGGATGATGTGGCAACCCTAGTGCCCATCAGTGTCGCCTCATCAGTGCCCATCAGTGCAGGTTCATCACTGCCAACCATCAGTGCCCATCACTGCCGCCTCATCAGTGCCCATAACTGCCGCCCATCAGTGCCTTCTTATCAGTGCCCATCAGTGCAGCTTCATCAGTGCCCATTAGTGCAGCTTAATTGGCACCTATCAGTGACGCCTCATCAGTGCCCATTAGTGCAGCTTCATCAGTGCAGACTCATCATTGCCCATCAGTGTCGCCTCATCAGTGCCAATCAGTGCAGCCTCATCAGTGCCCATCAGTGTTGCCTCATCAGTGCCAATCAGTGCAGCCTCATCAGTGCCCATCAGTGCAGCTTCATCAGTACCCATCAGTGCAGCCTCATCAGTGCCCATCAGTGTCGCTTCATCAGTGCCCATCAGTATCTTCTTATCAGTGCCTCCTCATCATCAGTGTCCATCAGTGCAGCCTCATCAGTGCTCATCAGTGTCGCATCATCAGTGCCCAACTCTGCCGCCCATCAGTGACCATCAGTGCAGCCTCATCAGTGCCCATTAGTGCAGCCTCATTATGACCATGAGTGATGCCTTATCAGTGCCCATCAGTGCAAACTTATCATTGCCCACCAGTGTCACTTCATCAGTGCCAATCAGTGTTGCATCATAAGTGCCCATCAGTGTCACATCATCAGTGCCCACCAGTGTCGCCTCATCAGTGCCCATCAGTGTCGCCTCATCAGTGCTCAACTCTGCCGCCCATCAGTGACCATCAGTGCCTCCTCATCAGTGCCCATTAGTGCAGCCTCATTATGACCATCAGTGATGCCTCATCATTGCCCATCAGTGTCACTTCATCAGTGCCAATCAGTGTCGCATCATCAGTGCCCACCAGTGTCGCCTCATCAGTCCCCATCACTGCCGTCTCATTAGTGCCCATCCGTGTTGCCTCATCAGTGCCCATCAGTGAAGAAGATAAATTATTTATTTGCAAAATTTTATAACAGAAACAAAGAAAAGGATTTTTTTTCAAAATTTTTGATTTTTTTCCCCAAATAAAGCTCTAATTCTCTCAAAAAACGGTAAAAATTTTGAATTGGTACAAAAAGCCACGACTTGACTTACACTAAGTCCTCATTCTCACCGATGTGACAAGTCACACCCTATTGTCGGCAACGGAACTGTTCAAACCGGTGTGACGCCGACTTTGTGGTGCCGCACTGATTTAAAAAAAAAGTCGTTCCTGCACTACTTTTTGGCGATTTTCAGGTGCGACCTTCATGGACATCTGTGCATGAAGCCGCTCAGATGTCGGCCAAGTCGCACCTGAAAATCGCAACTGACATGCGGCTTTGAAAAACGTGCGATTTCAAGTGACGTCGCAAAATTTTAAAAGCCGCATTGGGTGTGAACCAGGGCTGAGAATGCGACGAAAGTATCAAAGTACCTCTTAGGATCACCAGAAACAAAAAAAAGAAAGAAAAAAAAACAAAAACGTTTTAAACTTTTTTTTTTTTACTTTTCCCGGCTGGATTTCCCGTGAAGTCGCAGGGGTTAGCGGTAAGCGGGGGGGTAATCCGGCACAGCTCTGGTCTCCTGCGGATACATGTAATAAATTGATCTGCGATAGGCGGTTGGGAGTGTGTGTGTGCCGGGGGGCCTGTGCCAGGCATTATGTGTAAATGACGGATAATAAACACATTCCGGCCCCCGCCATCCGCGCCAATTCTTCTTCCAGCCGAAACCCGCAGCACAGATCTGCCATTTGTACAGCAAAAATTTTAAAAAAACAGGCCGAGTCTTGTAAACATTCCGCAGTCACATATTCATGATACATTGTTCTCTCTTACAGTAACCAAGATCTGCACTCAGTGTGAAATCGAGCAAAAATCCGAGACCATGCGGGTCCAGTACTGCGCCAGCGACTTCGGTAAGTCTCCTGATGTACGGCGTTCATTAGATTGTGTCACGCAGACCAGAAAATAAATATACGCTTTTGTTTAAAGAAAAGAAAAAAATAAAGCGTATGTTCACTTTTTAAATTATTAATGTAACAACCCATGATGCGTTTTCTATCATATCATGTATTTGATACAATGTATCGTCATCTCAGGATTAAGGAAATGCTCCCTCTAGTGGCCATCTGTCTCACAAAGCAAGGAAGTTATTTTTTTATACACATTAATATATGTTTTAAAAAAATCATTATTTTAGGCCTGAAGATTAGTTGAAACCCCCACAAACTTTTTTTTTTTTTAAAAGCAAAGACCCTGGAGAATAAAATATTGGTAGTTCCACCTTTTTATTTGATATTCCATATTGTCAACTCGGGATTAGGAAATGCTCCCTCTAGTGGCCGTCACTCTCCTACAAAGCAAGGAAGCTATTTTTTCACACATACCGTATATACTCGAGTATAAGTCGAATTTTTCAGCACATTTTTTTGTGCTGAAAGTGCCCCCCTCGACTTATACTTGAGTCAAGCACTTTTCTGCAGCAAAAAATTTCATTTTCCGAACCGAATTTGGGGCCCTGTATCTCAGTGCCACTTGGTGCTAGGAACCCCAAATTTGGTGTGCAAACCCAGTGGAACTGGTACCACAACATATCCAAAGATGAAGTTCCTAGCCCTAAGTGGCCCTGAGATACAGGGCCCCAAAATCGGTTCGGAAAATGTCATTCTCTGCTGCAGAAAAGTGCTTGACATTTTCTGAACCGACTTTGGGGCCCCGTATCTCAGGGCCACTTGGTACTAGGAACTCCAAATTTGGTGTGCAAACCCAGTGGAACTGGTACCATAACATATCCAAAGCTGGGGTTCCTAGCACCAAGTGGCCCTGAGATACGGGGCCCCAAAACCGGTTCAAAAAAAGGTCATTCTCTGTGCAGAAAAGTGCTTGACATTTTCTGAACTGATTTTTGGGGCCCTGTATCTCGGGGCCACTTGTGGCTAGAAACTCCAGCTTTAGAAATGTTATGGTGCTAGTTCCACTTGGTTTACACACCAAATTTGGGGTTCCTAGCACTAAGTGGCCCCGAGATACGGGGCCCCAAATCCGGTCAACTGTGTCCATCTGCAGCAATGTCATTTCGGGACCCTTTGGGTTCAGAGACCCCAAATTTTGGCTGCAGCTAGGGGGCATCTAGGAACCCTTAACTACCGAGTTTGAAGTTCCGAGGACCTATGGCTGCAAATGGGCACAGTGAGGCTGCAAATGGGCATTGTTGACCCTCTTTTCCACTTACAGTAGCTGTGCATTTCTCACCCTCGTCTTTTACTCGGGTCAATACGTTTTTCCCATTTTTTTTGTGGTAAATTAGGGCCTCGACTTATACTCGAGTATATACGGTATTTAAAAAATCATTTTAGGCCTGAAGATTGGTTGAAACCCCCAAACATTTTCTGAAAGCAGAGACCCCGGAGAATAAAAATAATGGTAGTTCCAAATTTTTATTGGATAGGCCATATTGTCATTGCAGGATTAGAAAATGCTCCCTCTAGTGGTCGTCTAGCATCCTTTTTTTTTTTTTTTAAAGCAAAGACCCTGCAGAATAAAATAGTGGTCCATATTGACTCTCAGGATTAGGAAATGCTCCCTCTAATGGCCGTCTCTCTGCTACAAAGCAAGGAAGCAATTTTTTCACACATGTTTAAAAAATTAATTTTAGGCCTTAAGATTATTTGAAGCCCCCAAACAATGTATACATTTTCTGAAAGCAGAGACCCTGGAGAATATAATATTGGTAGTTGCATCTTTTTGTCTGATATTCCATATTGCCTCTCAGGATTAGGAAATGCTCACTCTAGTGGCTGTCTCTCTGCCAAATAAGCAAGGAAGCTATTTTTCCACATATGTTTAAAAAAGTAATAATTTTAGGCCTGAAGATTACTTGAAACCCCCAAAACAATGTATACATTTTCTGAAAGCAGAGACCCTGGAGAATAAAATAATGGTAGTTTCACTTTTTTATTGGATATAGCATATTGTCAATGCAGGATTAGGAAATGCTCCCTCTAGTGGTCGTCTAGCATGGACGCTATTTTTGCATACGTTTCAAAAATCATTTTAGGCCTGAAGATTAGTTGAAACCCCCAAAAACTTTTTTTTTTTTTTTTTTTTTTAAAGCAAAGACCCTGGAGAATAAAATAGTGGTAGTTTCACCTTTTTTATTTGATATTCCATATTGTCATCTCGGGATTACCTCTGGTGGTCGTCAACTCTTACAAAGCAAGGAAGCTATTTTTATACACGTTTAAAAAAATCATTTCAGGCCTGCAGATTAGGCTGCGTGATACCTATTACCAAAGCCCCCCAACGGGGCTCCTAAAAATAAATAAATTAATTAAAAAAATTATTGTTAAAAAATGTAAAATAAATTAATAAAAAAATAAAATTGTAATAGTAAAAGTATCAATAAAAAGATAAATAAAATAAACTACTCACACCAATGTCTGTCATAATGACGCTGTCCACTTCCATATGTATATACACAGATTGAGCTTTGGGGTGCATAAATCTATGATATATATATATATGTGTGTGCCAGACCCCTGATATTTCACCAAAGACCCCCAAAGGGGCTCCTAAAAAAAAAAAAAATAAATTGTGTAATGTAAAATAAATTAACAAAAAAATAAAATTGTAATAGTAAAAGTATTAATATAAAAAAAAAAAAAATTCTTCCATATGTATGTACTGTACACAGATTGAGCTTTGGGGTGCACACCCTAATGCAAAAGGCTGCGTACACCTATAATATACACTGTATATGTAATTTTGTAGATAGTAACAATGTATACATTTGCCTAGAACCCAGAGGACGCATTTTGTTATGTGTTGGAATTCGACAGTTTTCATTTCTTAATAAAATCAAATCAGGAGATATCCATTACCGTTTACCACCAAATGAAATCCCAATTTGTTCTGAACCCCCCCTCCCCCGGTATGATCCTCTCCCCCGGTATGATCCCCTCCCCCAGTATGATCCCCTCCCCCGGTATGATCACCTCCCCGGTATGATCCCCTCCCCCTATGATCCCCTCCCCCTGTATGATCCCCCCCGGTATGATCCCCTCCCCCGGTATGACCCCCTCCCCCCTATGATCCCCTCCCCCTGTATGATCCCCTCCCCCTGTATGATCCCCTCCCCCGGTATAATTCCCTCCCCTGGTATGATCCCCTCCCCCTATGATCCCCTCCCCCTGTATGATCCCCTCCCCCGGTATGATCCCCTCCCCCCTATGATCCCTTCCCCCTATGATCCCCTCCCCCTGTATGATCCTCTCCCCCTGTATGATCCCCTCCCCCGGTATGATCCCCTCCCCCGGTATGATCCCCTTCCCCCTATGATCCCCTCCCCCTGTATGATCCCCTCCCCCTGTATCATCCCCTCCCCCTGTATCATCCCCTCCCCCGGTATGATCCCCTCCCCCTGTATGATCCCCTCCCCCGGTATGATCCCCTCCCCCCTATGATCCCTTCCCCCTATGATCCCCTCCCCCTGTATGATCCCCTCCCCCTGTATGATCCTCTCCCCCTGTATGATCCTTTCCCCCGGTATGATCCCCTCCCCCGGTATGAT
This sequence comes from Lithobates clamitans, assembly GCA_037952925.1. Classification (NCBI taxonomy): domain Eukaryota; kingdom Metazoa; phylum Chordata; class Amphibia; order Anura; family Ranidae; genus Lithobates; species Lithobates clamitans. The sequence continues at coordinate 421,450 of JBBGZY010001401.1, forward strand.
CCCCTTCCCCCTATGATCCCTTCCCCCTATGATCCCCTCCCCCTGTATGATCCCCTCCCCCTGTATCATCCCCTCCCCCGGTATGATCCCCTCCCCCTGTATGATCCCCTTCCCCCGGTATGATCCCCTCCCCCGGTATGATCCCCTCCCCGGTATGATCCCCTCCCCCTGTATGATCCCCTCCCCCGGTATGATCCCCTCCCCCGGTATGATCCCCTCCCCCTGTATGATCCCCTACCCCGGTATGATCCCCTCCCCCGGTATGATCCCCTCCCCCCTATGATCCCTTCCCCCTATGATCCCCTCCCCCTGTATGATCCCCTCCCCCTGTATGATCCCCTCCCCCGGTATGATCCCCTTCCCCCTATGATCCCCTCCCCCTGTATGATCCCCTCCCCCTGTATCATCCCCTCCCCCGGTATGATCCCCTCCCCCTGTATGATCCCCTTCCCCCTATGATCCCCTCCCCCTGTATGATCCCCTCCCCCTGTATGATCCCCTCCCCCGGTATAATTCCCTCCCCCGGTATGATCCCCTCCCCCTATGATCCCCTCCCCCTGTATGATCCCCTCCCCCTGTATGATTCCCCCCGGTATGATCCCCTCCCCCGGTATGATCCCCTCCCCCTATGATCCCCTCCCCCTGTATGATCCCCTCCCCCTGTATGATCCCCCCGGTATGATCCCCTCCCCCTGTATGATCCCCTCCCCCGGTATAATTCCCTCCCCTGGTATGATCCCCTCCCCCTATGATCCCCTCCCCCTGTATGATCCCCTCCCCCGGTATGATCCCCTCCCCCGGTATGATCCCCTACCCCTGTATGATCCCCTCCCCCTGTATCATCCCCTCCCCCGGTATGATCCCCTACCCCTGTATGATCCCCTCCCCCAGTATGATCCCCTCCCCCTGTATGATCCCCTCCCCCGGTATGATCCCCTCCCCCGGTATGATCCCCTCCCCCGGTATGATCCCCTCCCCCGGTATGATCCCCTCCCCCCGTATGATCCCCTCCCCCTGTATGATCCCCTCCCCCGTTATGATCCCCTCCCCCATTATGATCCCCTCCCCCCGTATGATCCCCTCCCCCTGTATGATCCCCTCCCCCGTTATGATCCCCTCCCCCCGTATGATCCCCTCCCCCTGTATGATCACCTCCCCCGTTATGATCCCCTCCCCCCGTATGATCCCCTCCCCCTGTATGATCACCTCCCCCGTTATGATCCCCCCCGGTACAATAGCTGTGATGATATGTACGGATTTACACGTCGAGGCTCCAATATTGGGTTGTTTTGGCCTTGGCCATGAAGGGGTTAAGTGGTTGATGATTCTCATGTAGATGGAAGGTGAACAATGGATCACGTCTTATAAGTCTCATGCTGAAATAAATCAATGAGACGAAAGCTCTGTGATTGGAGGGGATCATCGAGTGTCACATGAAATCTTTCGGAGGAGTCAGCGGCGAGCCGGCGAGCGTCTTGTTTTTCGCTCCTCGAATGTGACAGTTAGTAATGCGGTTGGTGTTGCAGCTCCACCGGCCCGGAGTTATGTGTGCGGATCGATGAGAAAAATCAACAGACTTTCATTTCACCCGCCGACATCTGCTGGAGGAACTAAAGGAAAAAAAAAAAGAAAAAAGCGCGTTGTGAAGATGACCGTCTGTTTCCAATCGGAGGGTCTCGGACCGTCCCGGGGGGCTAAAGACGTGATTCAAAAAATGATTTTTTATTGTTTGTTTGGCATCCAGAATCACCAAGTTGTGCCCCTCCAAATTCTGCCCTTCACCACCTAACTGTAAATACAGTATATGTCATGACTTTGACGTTAACCACTTAAGGGCCGAGCCTCTTTCTGAGATTTGTTGTTTACAAGTTTGTTTTTTTATGCTAGAAAATTACTTAGAACCCTCAAACATTATACATTTTTTTTTCTAACACCCTAGAGAATAAAATGGCGGTGGTTGCAATACTTTCTGTCACACCGTATTTGCGCAGCGGTCTTACAAGCGCACTTTTTTTGGAAAAAATACACTTTTAAAAAAAAAAAAAAAATATGACAACAGTAAAGTTAGCCCAATTTTTTTTTTTTTTTTTTTAATATTATGAAAGATAATGTTACCCCGAGTAAATTGATGCCCAACATGTCACGCTTCAAAAAATGCGCCCGCTCGTGGAATGACGACAAACTTTTACCCTTTAAAAATCTCCATTGGTGACGTTTAAAAAAATTCTACAGGTTGCGTGTTTTTAGTTACAGAGGAGGTCTAGGGCTAGAATTATTGCTCTCGCTCTACCGATCGCGGCGATACCTCACATGTGTGGTTTGAACACCGTTTTCATATGCGGGCACTGCTCACGTATGCGTTCACTTCCGCACGCAAGCTCGGCGGGACGGGGCGCGTTTAAAATTTTTTTTTTTTTCTTATTTATTTTACCTTTTATTTTTTATTTTTGCACTGTTTAAAAAAAAAAAAAATGTGTCACTTTTATTCCTATTACAAGGGATGTAAACATCCCTTGTAATAGAAAAAAAAAAGCATGACATGATCTCTTAAATATGAGATCTGGGGGTCCAAAAGACGTCAAATCTCATATTTACACTAAAATGCAATAAAAAAAAGAAAAAAAAAAATGTTGTCATTTAAAAAAATATTTTAAAAAAATGGCCCTTTAAGAGCTATGGGCGGAAGTGACGTTTTGACGTCGCTTCCGCCCTGCAATGTTATGGAGACGGGTGGGGACATCTTCCCCTCACTCATCTCCATACCCAGCAAGGGGTAACATCCGATCGCCTCCGCAGCTGCCGACGCATCCGGTAAGTGGCGGAGGGCACCAGAGCGCAGCGGGAGGAGGGGGGTCCTCTCCCGCCGCCGATAAAAGGGACCCCGCGGCGAATCCACCGCAGAGACCACTCTTATCAGAAAGCAGACCGCCCACTGAAGAAGAGGAGACCGGGGTTATGGCAGCTAGCTGCTGCCACAATGATATTCCTCTTCAAAGGTAGGACGTATATCGGCGTCAGGGCTGTCTTTAGTATTGATTGGACCCCGGGCAAAACTTTTCTTGGGGCCCCCCCACGCAATTTTGCTCTCCACGTGCTCTGAGACATACAATAAATAGCAGCTATGCTCAAAATCAGTTTACTGAATCAGATCAGGCAGCTATTGCGATCGGTTGCCAGAGGTTACAGTGTATCATTACCGATCACTGACTGGTTGCTAGAGGTTACAGCACACATTATGGCTCGCTGATTAGTTACTAGAGGTTACAGCACATGATTTCTGCTTGTTGATTGGCTGCTAGAGATTACTGTGGATATGACCTCAGAGGGGCATGATATACATATAAATGCCGCCACTATTTACATATGAATGTCGCTATTTACATATGAATGACGCTATTTACATATGAATGTCGCTATTTACATATGAATGTCGCTATTTACATATGAATGCCAGTAATTTACATGTAAACACAGAGTCTGTATGTGAGTCATCTGTACAAAAAAGGACAGAGCTGGGCAGCATTAGTAGCAGTACTTCACATTGAGATATTGGGACACAGCACGGGACTAAAACCTCAAGGGACGAGGGAATTTAAACCTGGATAGTTGGCAGGTATGAGGCAGCTGCTTTGGGCCCCCAACAATGACAGGGCCCAGGGCAGCTGCCCCTTTTGCCCTGCCTTAAAAACGGCCCTGATCGGCGTGCGGTGGTCCTAAGGGGGTTAATACCGGGGGTTTTGGCAGCAGCTAGCCGTCATGACCCCAATATCTTTTTTTTTTTTTTTTTTTTTTTAGTTAGGCGGTCGGCTTTCAGATAAAAGTGGTCCCAGCAGCGGATTCACCGCAAGATCACTTTTATAGGCTGCGGGAGAGGTGCCCCCACCACCACCATCACTTCCCGGTGGTTCTCGAGCTTACCGGAGCCGTCGATAAGCCCGGAACCGATCCGGCGCGGCAGGAAGTCGAGTGAGTGCAAGATAGCCCCCACTCTCGGCTCTATGCCCTTGGAGGACCTAAGCGACGTCTGATGTCACTTCCGCCTCTCGGGCATAAAACAAAGGAATTTTTTTTTTCCCTTAAAATCTCATTTTTTATTTATTTTTTGCTTTTCAGGCTGCATTCGCACTACAGCGTTTGGAATCGCGGGATCTGCCCGCGATTTGACAGCGCCGAGGTGTGAATGACGAAACGCGGGACGCGCATTCGATATGAATGACACCTCAAATCGCTGTGACGTGATTGTCGTAAGATAAAACGTGCTGCGATAGCGGCGGACCCGCCTCGCCGGGACACATGTACGCCCAAAAGTAGCTCTTGAATCGCGGGTTGCCGCGATTGCACCCGGATTTATCGTGCAGCCATCGCGGCAGACCCGCACAGCGATTTGAGGCCTCATTCACAAGAATGGCATCTCGAATGCGACTCCCGCGTTTTGTCATTCACACCTCGGCGCTGTCAAATCGCGGACAGATCCGCGGCAAATCTGCCCGGGATTTAAAACGCTGTAGTGTATTCACGGCCTTAAAAGGAAAAAAAAAAGAAAAAAGAAAAGATTTTGCTTTTAAGGGAAAAAAAAAATCCTTTGTTTTATGCCTGAGAGGCGGAAGTGACATCAGAGGTCGCTTAGGTCCTCCAAGGGCATAGAGCTGAGTGGGGGGGGCTAAAGGTAAATGAGAGATCTGGGGTTTCTTTTCTCTATAAAGAGGACCTGTTATGCTTATTTCTCTTACAAGGGGTGTTTACGTTCCTTAGGAAAAAAGTGAGCAAAAATAAAAATAAAGGAGCAGTGTAAAAAGAAAAAGTAAAAAAAAATAAAAGAAAGAAAAAAATAATAATTTTAGGCACCCCCATTCCTCTGCAATCTACTTTCTCCATGACAGGTGGTGCTCTTCCACGGCACTGATAAACAGGGTTCCTCTATGGCTTCCTGGGTCACTGGGGAAGCTATCCTATTGGATGCTGCCCCTCCCCCATGTGACTCTGGTGGCCATCTTGGATCAGACAGAGCCCATTTAGGGCCCTGGCTCCCAGTTTTGGCACATATTTGCGATTGGACGGTGAAGGGAAAGGCTCCCCGTCTGTTAGGGACAGAACTAGTGGTAGGGAAAGGTTCTTGTTAAGGACAATAAGCATAGGGTTGACTACTCCTGTGAACATCTTCCTGATCAGCCAGGCTGCATTCTGCCCTCTTTACAGGCTCTGTCAGTCCAGCTGAGCATCGCTCCACCATCTTTGCTGAAAAAACGCGAGTGCACCTGATTGGGCGGTTCCCCCCTTCCGGTTTTGTTGTATCTGTTACTGCATTACTTAACCATTTACAGACCGGAAGATTTTCCCCCCCTTAATGACCAGGCCATTTTTTGCGATACGGCACTGCGTCGCTTTAACTGAAAATTGCGCCGTCGTGCGACGCTGTAACCGAACAAAATCTACGTCCTTTTTTCCCACAAATAGAGCTTTCTTTTGGTGGTATTTGATCGCCTCTGCGATTTTTATCTTTTGCGCTATAAACAAAAAAAGAGCGTCAATTTTGAAAAAAAAAAAAAAACAATATTTTTTACTTTTTGCTATAATAAATAGCCCGCATTTTTAAAAAGAAAAAACAAATTTCTTCCTCAGTTTAGGCCGATATGTATTCTTCGACATATTTCTGGTACAAAATAAAATCGCAATAAGCGTATATTGATTGGTTTGCGCAAAAGTTATAGTGTCTACAAAATAGGGGGGTAGATCTATGACATTTTTATTTTTATTTTTTTTTACTAGTAATGGCGGCGATCTGAGATTTTTAGTGGGACTGCAACATTGCGGCGGACAGATCAGGCACTTTTTTGGGACCATTGACATTTATACAGCGATCAGTGCTACAAAAATGCACTGATTACTGTGTAAATGTTACTGGCAGGGAAGGGGTTAACACTAGGGGGCGATGAAGGGGCTAAATGTGTTCCCTGGGAGGTGTTTCTAACTGTGGGGGGGAGGGGACTGACTAGAGGAGGAGACAGATCGCTGTTCCTAATTACTAGGAACAGCAAATCTCTCTCTCCTCCCCTGTCAGAACGGGGATCTATCAGTTTACATTGACAGATCCCCGTTCTGGCTCTTTTTCCCGCAAACGCGGATGGCCACGCGCATCGGCTCCCCTGCCATGCAGCGCCTGCTACTGCGATTTGCGGGAACGAGCTGACCTGCCGCAGTATAATGACGGAGGCTGATCGGCAAGCGGTTAATACGAGTCTCGATTGCATCTGACTGGATGAATGATTGTTAGCTTTTATTTTGTTCGGACGGCTTTTTTTTTTTTTTTTTTTACTTTACAGGTATTAGCAATTATATTTGATATATTTAATACTGATTTGTATTAATACTAAGCTTTTGTTGTAAGTTTTTTAGTGAATGTAATTAATCAGTATTCTCTATCCAACCCCCGTAGTGTTTAGCAATAGGAGGACATGGAGAAGGGGGGTCATTTACCACTCTGTATCTGCCCACATGTGTGACTCTATAGTCATGTAGACTGCACAGATACAACGCACCAAGAAAGTATTCACAGTGCTTCACTTTTTCCACATTTTGTTACAGTATGTTACAGCCTTATTCCAAAATTGATTAAATTCATTATTTTCCTTAAAAGTCTACAAACAATCCCCCATAATGACAATGTGAAAAAAGTTTGTTTGAATTTTTTGCAATTTATTAAAAATAAAAAACAAAAAAAATCCCATGTACAGTACATAAGTATCACAGACTCCTCCCATGTACATAAGTATCACAGGCTCCTCCCATGTACATAAGTATCACAGGCTCCTCCCATGTACATAAGTATCACAGGCTCCTCCCATGTACATAAGTATCACAGGCTCCTCCCATGTACATAAGTATCACAGACTCCTCCCATGTACATAAGTATCACAGGCTCCTCCCATGTACACAAGTATCATAGACTCCTCCCATGTACATAAGTATCACAGGCTCCTCCCATGTACACAAGTATCACAGGCTCCTCCCATGTACATAAGTATCACAGGCTCCTCCCATGTACATAAGTATCACAGACTCCTCCCATGTACATAAGTATCACAGGCTCCTCCCATGTACACAAGTATCATAGACTCCTCCCATGTACATAAGTATCACAGGCTCCTCCCATGTACATAAATATCACAGGCTCCTCCCATGTACATAAATATCACAGGCTCCTCCCATGTACATAAGTATCACAGGCTCCTCCCATGTACATAAGTATCACAGGCTCCTCCCATGTACATAAGTATCACTGGCTCCTCCCACGTACATAAGTATCACAGGCTCCTCCCACGTACATAAATATCACAGACTCCTCCCACGTACATAAGTATCACAGGCTCCTCCCACGTACATAAGTATCACAGGCTGCTCCCATGTACATAAGTATCACAGACTCCTCCTATGTACATAAGTATCACAGGCTCCTCCCACGTACATAAGTATCACAGGTTGCTCCCACGTACATAAGTATCACAGGCTCCTCCCACGTACATAAGTATCACTGGCTGCTCCCATGTACACAAGTATCACAGGCTCCTCCCACGTACATAAGTATCACAGGCTCCTCCCATGTACATAAGTATCACAGACTCCTCCCATGTACATAAGTATCACAGGCTCCTCCCATGTACATAAGTATCACAGTCTCCTCCCATGTACATAAGTATCACAGGCTCCTCCCATGTACATATGTATCACAGGCTCCTCCCATGTACATAAGTATCACAGGCTCCTCCCATGTACATAAGTATCACAGTCTCCTCCCCTGTACATAAGTATCACAGGCTCCTCCCGTGTACACAAGTATCACAGACTCCTCCCATGTACATAAGTATCACTGGCTCCTCCCACATACATAAGTATCACAGGCTCCTCCCACGTACATAAATATCACAGACTCCTCCCACGTACATAAGTATCACAGGCTCCTCCCATGTACATAAGTATCACAGACTCCTCCCATGTACATAAGTATCACAGGCTCCTCCCATGTACATAGGTATCACAGGCTCCTCCCATGTACATGGGAGGATGTTTCTACAACTTGATTGGAGTCCACCTGTGGAAAATTCAGGTGATTGGACATGATTTGGAAAGGCACACACCTGTCTATAGAAGGTCCCACAGTTATCAGTACATGTCGGAGCACAAACCAAGCCATGAGGTCCAAGGAATTGTCTGTAGACCTCCGAGACAGGATTGTATGAAGGCACAGATCTGGGGAATTGTTACAGAAACATTTCTGCAGCATTGAAGGTCCCAATGAGCGCAGTGGCCTCCATCATCCGTAATGGCCTCCAGCATCAGTAGAGGACACCAGCTGGTCTACACAATCTCAGCCTACAGTGGGGACACAGAGAAGATGGGAGGGACAGCTGAAGGCAGGATCAACCAGGAATATTTCACTCTACGCAAAAAAAAAAAGGCTTTAGTGGCTTTGTGAGTATGCGCAAAGACGCACGCACACATGTGCACTCGGATATTCTGACGCACGCACACATGTGCACTCGGATATTCTGACGCACGCACATATAAGTACTCGGATATGCTGACGCACGCACACATGTGCACTCGGATATGCTGATGCACGCACATATGAGCACTCGGATATTCTGACGCACGCACACATGTGCACTCGGATATTCTGACGCACGCACACATGTGCACTTGGATATGCTGACGCACGCACATATGAGCACTCGGATATACTGACGCACGCACACATGTGCCCTCGGATATGCTGACGCACGCACACATGTGCACTTGGATATGCTGACGCACGCACACATGTGCACTCGGATATGCTGACGCACGCACACATGTGCCATCGGATATGCTGACACAAGCACACATGTGCACTTGGATATTCTGACGCACGCACACATGTGCACTCGGATATTCTGACGCACGCACACATGTGCACTCGGATATGCTGACGCACGCACACATGTGCACTTGGATATGCTGACGCACGCACACACACGTGCACTCGGATATGCTGACGGACGCACACATGTGCACTCGGATATGCTGACGCACGCACACACGTGCACTCGGATATGCTGACGCACGCACACATGTGCACTCGGATATGCTGACGCACGCACACATGTGCACTCGGATATGCTGACGCATGCACACATGTGCACTCGGATATTCTGACGCACGCACACATGTGCATTCGGATATGCTGACGCACGCACACATGTGCACTCGGATATGCTGACGCACGCACACATGTGCACTCGGATATGCTGATGCACGCACACATGTGCACTCGGATATTCTGACGCACGCACACATGTGCACTCGGATATGCTGGCGCACGCACACATGTGCACTCGGATATGCTGACGCACGCACACATGTGCACTCAGATATGCTGATGCACGCACACATGTGCACTCGGATATGCTGATGCACGCACACATGTGCACTCGGATATGCTGACGCACGCACACATGTGCACTCGGATATGCTGACGCACGCACACATGTGCACTCGGATATGCTGACGCACGCACACATGTGCACTTGGATATGCTGACGCACGCACACACACGTGCACTCGGATATGCTGACGGACGCACACATGTGCACTCGGATATGCTGACGCACGCACACACGTGCACTCGGATATGCTGACGCACGCACACATGTGCACTCGGATATGCTGACGCACGCACACATGTGCACTCGGATATGCTGACGCATGCACACATGTGCACTCGGATATTCTGACGCACGCACACATGTGCATTCGGATATGCTGACGCACGCACACATGTGCACTCGGATATGCTGACGCACGCACACATGTGCACTCGGATATGCTGATGCACGCACACATGTGCACTCGGATATTCTGACGCACGCACACATGTGCACTCGGATATGCTGGCGCACGCACACATGTGCACTCGGATATGCTGACGCACGCACACATGTGCACTCAGATATGCTGATGCACGCACACATGTGCACTCGGATATGCTGATGCACGCACACATGTGCACTCGGATATGCTGACGCACGCACACATGTGCCCTCGGATATGCTGACGCACGCATACATGTGCACTCGGATATTCTGACGCACGCACATATGAGCACTCGGATATGCTGACGCACGCACACATGTGCCCTCGGATATGCTGACGCACGCACACATGTGCACTCGGATATGCTGACGCACGCATACATGTGCACTCGGATATTCTGACGCACGCACATATGAGCACTCGGATATGCTGACGCACGCACACATGTGCCCTCGGATATGCTGACGCACACATGTGCACTCGGATATGCTGACGCACGCACACATGTGCCCTCGGATATGCTGACGCACACATGTGCACTCAGATATGCTGACGCACGCTCACATGTGCACTCGGATATGCTGACGCACGCACACATGTGCACTCGGATATTCTGACGCACGCACACATGTGCACATAGGCCGAGGCATACTCAAGTGTACATGAACAGCCTCAAGCAAATCATAAACTATGAAGTGCCATTTGCCTAGACGTGCTTGTGAGAGCGGGGGAGGGGAATCAAGCAACATTTTTTCTCCCGAAAGGCAAGCAATGCAATTTGCAAATGTTAGGGATTAAATGCCTTCAGATCTTCAATTCCGAATGATATTTATATGAATGGAGAAATCCCCGAGCCGAACATCCAATTCTTCATCTGGAGAGACAAGTTACATGAGCGTCTAAGAAGCCAGAGTTTATCCCTCCAAGCTAATCACGGTCAACAGTTCTCATAGATCACATTGTATTCCCGAGCTTCCATCCAGAGCTTCGCTCCAAGGAAAAAGATTTCACAATGGAAGAAACACATCCTATTCTTCTTTTATCTTTAAATGGGGGGATCTAGTAATGGATTCTTAATCGGTAGGAAAACATGACTTCCCATGACACCGGCCTCTGGGTAATCTCTTCATTCAATGACTTCACTGGATTAGGTAGAATAAAAAAAAAAGAAGACAGATTACAAAAAAAAAAAAATAGAAAAAAAAACAAAAACCTGTTGGCTAGCAACGAAAAGTATGATTTAAACAAAAACATATCTGTAGCCGGAGGTGTAATATTGCACAACGCACGGCGCGGTGTTTGTATGACACGGGCTGTGTACTGAGGAGGAATGTGCGACTTTATTTGGTTTAAGATGCTGGCCAACGCGTTTGGCTCCAAATACTGGATTTCATTCATCGGGCTGACTATAAAGTTTAGTAAATAATAATTATTAGAGCATAAACAGAATACTTGGCATGGGTGGTTATATTACCCTAAATCACAGGACAAAATTCGTTTTTTTATAGACTAGTATATATACAAAAATATATATATATATATATATTTTTAGTATATATACTAGTCTATAAAAAAACTAATTTTGTCCTGTGATTTAGGGTAATATAACCACCCATGCCAAGTATTCTGTTTATGCTCTAATAATTATTATTTACTAAACTTTATAGTCAGCCCGATGAATGATATATATATATATATATATACAGTATTTCACAAAAGTGAGTACACCCCTCACATTTTTGTAAATACTAAGTAATACTCAGTAACTAAGTACAAATACTAAGCTATAACATAACATTGAATCATTAAGCAAAAATGTGACATATATATATATATATATATATATATATATATATATATATATATATATATATATATATATATATATATATTTATATATATATATAGATACTATGTATCTATATCTCTATCTATCTATCTATCTATCTATCTATCTATCTATCTATCTATCTATCTATCTATCTATCTATCTATCTATCTATCTATCTATCTATCTATCTATCTATCTATCTATCTCTCTCTCTCTCTCTCTCTCTCTCTCTCTCTCTCTCTCTCTATCTATCTATCTATCTATCTATCTATCTATCTATCTATCTATCTATCTATCTACCTATCTATATATATATATATACCGTATATACTCGAGTATAAGTCGAGTTTTTCAGCACATTTTTTTGTGCTGAAAGTGCCCCCCTCGACTTATACTCGAGTCAAGCACTTTTCTGCAGCAAAAAATTTCATTTTCCGAACTGACTTTGGGGCCCCGTATCTGAGGGCCACTTTGTGCTAGGAACCCCAAAGTTGGTGTGCACACCCATTGGAACTGGTACGACAACATATCCAAAGCTGGGGTTCCTCGGACCAAGTGGCCCCTAGATACGGGGCCCCAAAGTCAGTTTGGAAAATGTCATTCTCTGCTGCAGAAAAGTGCTTGACATTTTCTGAACCGATTTTTTGGGGCCCTGTATCTCGGGGCCACTTGGTGCTAGGAACCCCAAATTTGGTGTGCAAACCCAATCGAACTGGTACTATAACATATCTAAAGCTGGGGTTCCTAGGATCAAGTGAAATATGGGGCCCCAAAGTCGGTTCGGAAAATGTCATTCTCTGCTGCAGAAAAGTGCTTGACATTTTCTGAACTGATTTTTGGGGCCCTGTATCTCGGGGACACTTGGTGCTAAAAACCTCAGCTTTGGATATTTTATGGTGCTAGTTCCACTGAGTTTGCCCACTAAATTTGGGGTTCTTGGCACTAAGTGGCCTCGAGATACGAGGCCCCAAATTCGGTCAACTGTGTCTATCTGCAGCAATGTCATTTCGGGACCCTTTGGGTTCAGAGACCCCAAATTTTGGCTGCAGCTAGGGGGCATCTAGGAACCCTTAACTACCGAGTTTGAAGTTCGGGGGACCTATGGCTGCAAATGGGCACAGTGAGGCTGCAAATGGGCATTGTTGACCCTCTTTTCCACTTACAGTAGCTGTGCATTTCTCACCCTCGTCTTATACTCGGGTCAATACGTTTTTCCCATTTTCTTGTGGTAAATTAGGGCCTCGACTTATACTCGAGTATATACGGTATATATATATATATATTTTTTTTTTTTATTGTTATTTTTTTCTAGTATGTATACCAGTCACTATATTTTATAATTAAAAACACTATCTATATCTGTATATAGATATCTACATACACTGAGCAAAATTAAAAAACACAACACTTCTGTGTTTTACTTATCATGAGCTGAACTCAAAGATCTGCGACTTTTTCTCTGTACACAAAAGACAGATTTCTCTCAAATATTGTTCACAAATCTGTCTAAATCTGTGTTTGGTGAGCACCTCTCCTTTGCCAAGATAATCCATCCACCTCACAGGTGTGGCACATCAAGATGCTGATTAGACAGGATGATTATTGCACAGGTGTGCCTTAGGCTGGCCACAATAAAAGGTAACTCTAAAATGTGCAGTTTTACTGTATTAGGGGGCCGGGGGTAAGGGAGGGGGGTCTAAAAACCAGTCAGTATCTGGTGTGACCACCATTTGCCTCTTGCAGTGCAGCACAAGGAATTGTACAAGGAGGAGTGATTTTTTTTTGGGGGGGGGGTACATCTTTGCTGGAGGGATTTGCGGAGAGAGAGAATCTGAGCTGGGGGGCCAAAGATCTGTGCTGGGAGGGGGGATTTGAAGTGGGGGGAGGGGTACCGTGAGGTGAGATTTGAGAGGTAAAGGATGTGTCCTAGGAGGAGTGATTTTTATGGGGGCTGATTTGTGTGGGAGGGAATTGCGGAGAGAGAGGATCTGGGATGGGAGAGGGAATGGGGGAAGGACAACGACAAAGATTTGTGCTGGGAGGGGGGATTTGGAGTGGGGGGGGGAGAGGATTTGTACTTGGAGGGGAAATTTGAGGAGTAAAGGATTTATGGTAGGAGGTGTGATTTATTTGGGGGAGGGATTTGTGGAATGAGAGAGGATTTGAGCTGAGAGGGGGGATGGGGGGGCAAAGATTTGTGCTGGGAGGGGGAAGAATTTATGTTTAGGGGGTACGCATGCAGATTAGTGCACTTTTGTTTTGGGGGGGGAGGATTTTTGCTGACATATAAAGTCCATACCTGATGAGAAGAGGGGGGGGGGGCAGTTTGGCACGTTCCTCTGGGCTCTAGAGTACCTTGTCCCGGCTCTCCTTGGAGTGCACCAGGTGATGATAATGAACCGGACTCTCCCAATCAGAATCTGTTTGCAAAGAACTTGGGGAAACAAACAGTTATTTCTGCAGAGCAACAAAAATTAGGAATCCGCTATGAAGTTTTTTTTTATAACCCCTGCAATGTATATACACTCACCGGCCACTTTATTAGGTACACCTTGCTAGTAGCGGGTTGGACCCCCTTTGGCCTTCATTCTTGGTGGCATAGATACAACAAGGTGTTGGAAACGTTCCTCAGAGATTTTGCTCCATAGTGACATGATAGCATCACACAGTTGCTGCAGATTTTGTCGGCTGCTCATCCATAATTCCAATCTTCCACCACATCCCAAAGGTCCTCTATTGGATGAGATGTGGTGAGTGTGGAGGACATTAGAGTACAGGGACCTCATTGTCCAGTGGTGAGATGATTGGAGCTTTGTGACATGGTGCATTATCCTGCTGGAAGGAGCCATCAGAAGATGGGGACACTGTAGTCATAAAGGGATGGACATGGTCAGCAACAATACTCAGGTAGGCCGTGGTGTTTAAACCATGATCCATTGGTACTAAGGGGCCCAAAGTGTGCCAAGAAAATATCCCCCCCCCCCACCATTACACCCCCAACACCAGCCTGAACCGGTGATACAAGGCAGGATGGATCCATCCGCCAAATTCTGACCCCACCATCTGAATGTCGGAGCTGAAATCCAGACCCATCACACCAGGCAACGTTTTTCCAATCTTCTATTGTCCAATTTTGGTGATCTGTGCAAATTGTAGCCTCAGTTTCCTGTTCTTATCTGACAGGAGTGGCACCCGGTGTGGTCTTCTGCTTCTGTAGCCCATCTGCTTCAAGGTTGGATGTGTTGTGCGTTCAGAGATAGTATTCTGCATACCTTGGATGTAACGAGTGGTTATTTGAGTTACTGTTGCCTTTCTATCATCTCCAACCAGTCTGCCCATTCTCCTCTGACCTCCAACAAGACATTTTCCTCCACACAACTGCCACTCACTGGATATTTTCTCTTTTCCCCACCATTCTCTGTAAACCCCGAGAGATGGTTGTGTGTGAAAATCCCAGAAATACTCAGACCAGCCCCGTCCGGCACCAACAACCACGCCGCGTTCAAAGTCACTTTAATCCCCTTTTCTTCCCCCATTCTGATGCTCGGTTTGAAGTTCAGCAAGTCGTCTTCACCACATCTAGATGCCTAAATGCATTGAGTTCCTGCCGTGTGATTGGCTGATCAGCAATTTGTGTTACCAAGCAATTGAACAGGTGTACCTAACAAAGTGTCCGGTGAGTGTGGATCACCGGGGGGGGGGGGATGAATGGGGTGGGGGATGGGGGGGGATGAGGGGGAGGGGGAGGTGGGGGATGGGGGGGTGAGGGGGGGTGGATGGGGTGGGGGATGGGGGGATGAGGGGGGGTTGATGGGGTGGATGGGGGGTGGATGGGGGGGTGAGGGGGGGTTGATGGGGTGGGGGATGGGGGGATGAGGGGGGGTTGATGGGGTGGGGGATGGGGGGATGAGGGGGGTGGATGGGGTGGGGGATGGGGGGATGAGGGGGGGTGGATGGGGTGGGGAGGGTTCTTTCTCGACAAGCGGGGACTTACACTTTCAGCACTATTAATACTTCGCAGAACACGGAGGAACGAATGTACAATTCCACAGGCTATAAAAAACCGACCACAGAGCGCACTTTGCCTTCCATGGCGAGCACAGACCTTCAGACATATTTATTTGATATCCCGCTCACATCCTCTCCAAATGCCGAATTATCATCACATCTAAAGCAAACACGCGGCTTTATATGGGGCCGGGTTTTGGTTTTCATTTTTTTCCCCAATTTGTTTAGGTATTGTGAAAGGCTGCGAGCGATTTCTGCTGCTGATTAATACGGCCGATAAAGAGCCGGGGGGGGGGGGAGGGGAGAAAAGTTAACATGTTCTGTTCATTCTGACATTTGGCACCGGCGGAGTCATTGCTTCTTTTGGAGATTTTTTTTGTTTTTTTCAATCCAGGCTGTGATCCCGTATGAATACAATCATAGATTTATTTTTTATATATATTTATATTTATATATTTATATTTATATATATTTATATATTTATGTATATAAATAAATATAAATATATATACACATATATTTATTTATTTATTTATATATAGTCATAGATTTATGATTTTTTATTTATAGCTATATATATGTATATATATACCGGTGTATATATATATATATATATATATATATATATAGATAGATAGATAGATAGATAGATAGATAGATAGATAGATAGATAGATAGATAGATAGATATTTTTTTTTTTTTAAATACAATCGTAGATTAGGTGAAGATGTACGGAGGAGATCGGCATCGGTAGCCGCTGTGTATCGCACGTTGGGGGGGGAGGGGAGATTTACTAAAGGCAAATAGACTGTGCACTCTGCAAGAGCAGGTTCTCCGGAGCTTAGTAAATGATGGGGAAGCTCTGCTGACTTCCATCATCCAATCACGTGCAAGCAAAAAATGCTGTTTTTTTTTTTGTTTGTTTTCTTGTTACATAGTAGGTGAGGTTAAAAAAAGACACAAGTCCATCAAGTCCAACCTATGTGTGTGATTATGTGTCAGTATTACATTGTATATCCCTGTATGTTGCGGTCGTTCAGGTGATTATCTAATAGTTTCTTGAAGCTATCAATGCTCCTCGCTGAGACCACCGCCTGTGGAAGGGAATTCCACATCCTTGCCGCTCTTACAGTAAAGAACCCTCTACGTAGTTTAACGGCTTGCCGCCCGCCCCGCCGTCAAATGACTTCGGGGCGGTGCGGCCCTCGTTCTGGGACACCGTCATATGACGCAGCGCGGCGATCGCGGCCACGTCGTGTTGCTAGGACACGGCGCGACCCTGATCTCTGTAAAGAGCCGTGTCCGTGGCTCTTAAACCATGTGATCGGCTGTGTCCAATCACAGCCGATCACATCTAAACACAGAGATGCCGGTAATCGGCGCTCCTCGCCTCACACTGACAGAGGGGGTGGTGAAGAGAGCTGATCAGCGGCATCTCCTCACAGGGGGACATCTAGGAATGTAATCAGGGCACTGATCATCAGTGCCTTGATTACAATAGTGCAACACAGTGTCACCAATCAGTACCCACCATTGCCCACCAATGCCAGCTATCAGTGGCAGCAATCAGTGCCCACCACTGCCCACAAGTGCCACCAATCAATGCCCATTAGTGATGCCAGTCAGTGCTGGTAGTCAGTGCCACCTATCAGTGCTGCCCATCAATGCCCATCACTGCTGTCAATCAATGCCCATCAGTAATGCCCATCAGTGCCACCACCTATCAATGCCCATCAGTACCGCCTATCCATGCCGACTATTAGTGCCCACCAGTGCCGCCTTTTAGTGCCCACCAGTGCCGCCTATTAGTGCTCATCTGTGCCAAATATCAGTGCCCATAAGTGCGGCATATTAGTGCCTCCTCATCAGTGCCACCTAATCAGTGCCCACCAGTTCAGCCTATCAGTGCCCATCAGTGAAGGCGAAAAATTACTTAGGTACAAAATTTACTGACAGAAAAAAAGTAAAAAAAAAAAACATTTTTTTTTCATAAATGTTGGTCTTTTTTTTTTTTTTTTGTAAAAAATAAAAAAACCCAGCAGTGATTAAATACCACCAAAAGAAAGCTCTATTTGTATGAAGAAAATGATAAAAATTTTGTTTGGGTACAGTGTAGCATGACCGCGCAATTGTCAGTCAAAGTGCGACAGTGCTGAAAGCTGGCCTGGGCAGGAAGGGGGTGCAAGTGCCCGGTAGGCAAGTGGTTAAGGTTAAACCTCTTTTCTTCTAATTTTAATGAGTGGCCACGTGTCTTGTTAAACTCCCTTCCATGGAAAAGTTTTCTCCCTATTGTGGAGTCACCAGTCTGGTATTTGTATATTGAAATCATATCCCCTCTCAAGCGTCTCTTCTCCAGAGAGAATAAGTTCAGTGCTCACAACCTTTCCTCATAACTAATATCCTCCAGACCCTTTATTAGCTTTGTTGCCCTTCTTTGTACTCGCTCCATTTCCAGTACGTCCCTCCTGAGGACTGGTGCCCAGAACTGGACAGCATACTCCAGGTGCGGCCGGACCAGAGTCTTGTAGAGCGGGAGAATTATCGTTTTATCTCTGGAGTTAATCCCCTTTTTAATGCCAATATTCTGTTTGCTTTGTTAGCAGCAGCTTGGCATTGCTGAGCCTATCATCTACTAGGACCCCCAGGTCCTTTTCCATCCTAGATCCCCCCAGAGGTTCTCCCCCCAGTGTATAGATTGCATTCAGATTTTTGCCACCCAAATGCATTATTTTACATTTTTCTACATTGAACCTCATTTGCCATGTAGTCGCCCACCCCATTAATTTGTTCAGGTCTTTTTGCAAGATTTCCACATCCTGCGGAGAAGTTATTGCCCTGCTTAGCTTAGTATCATCTGCAAATACAGAGATTGAACTGTTTATCCCATCCTCCAGGTCGTTTATGAACAAATTAAATAGGATTGGTCCCAGCACAGAACCCTGGGGAACCCCACTACCCACCTCTGACCATTCCGAGTACTCCCCATTTATCACCACCCTCTGAACACGCCCTTGTAGCCAGTTTTCAATCCATGTACTCACCCTATGGTCCATGCCAACGCACCTTTTTCTGTACAGTAAACGTTTATGGGGAACTGTGTCAAATGCTTTTGCAAAATCCAGATACACCACGTCTACGGGCCTTCCTTTATCTAGATGGCAACTCACCTCCTCATAGAAGGTTAATAGATTGGTTTGGCAAGAACGATTCTTCATGAATCCATGCTGATTACTGCTAATGATACCGTTCTCATTACTAAAATCTTGTATATAGTCCCTTATCATCCCCTCCAAGAGTTTACATACTATTGATGTTAGGCTAACTGGTCTGTAATTTCCAAGGTGATTGGGTATTCTTTGTAAAGTGAAGCTTCACCTCATTTACTAAACTCTGGAGAAAATGCACTTGCAAGGTGCTCTTTAACCACTTAAGGACCAGGCCTATTTTTGAGTTAGTTTGTTTTTTTTTTTGCTAGAAAATTACTTAGAACCCCCAAGCATTGTATTTTATTTTTTTTTCAGACACCCTAGAGACTAAAATTGGCGGTCGTTGCAATACTTTGTCACACCGTATTTGTGCAGTGGTCTTACAAACTCAATTTTTTGGGGGGGCAAAAATAACTTTTTTGAATTATAACATAAGAACACAGTAAAGTTAGCCAATTTTTTTTCTATATTAGGAAAGATGATGTTATGCCGAGTAAATTGATACCCAACATGTCACGCGTCAAAATTGCACCTGCTAATGGAATGGCGCCAAACTTTGGCACTTAAACATCTCCATAGGCGACGTTTACAAATTTCTACAGGTTACCAGTGTTGAGTTACAGAGGAGGTCTAGTTCTATAATTATTGCTCTCACTCATGGCAATACCTCACATGTGTGGTTTGAACACCAATTTCATATGTGGGTGCGACTTTTTTTTTTTGTTGTGTTCTAGCGTGTTCCCTGCATTGATCCCAGTGTGTCCTCTTGGCAGTCCCGTCCCATCCCCCCCCCCCACAGTTAGAACACACACACACACGAGGGAACACATTTAACCCCTTGATCGCCCCCTAGTGTTAACCCCTTCCCTGCCAGTGACATTTATACAGTAAACAGTGACTATATATAGCTCTGATCGCTGTATAAATGTCAATGGTCCTAAAAAAGGGCCAACAGTGTCCGATGTGTCTGCCGCAATGTCGCAGTCCAAATAAAAATCGCAAATCGCCACCATTACTAGTAAAAAAAATGATAATAATAATAATGCCATAAATCTCTCCCATATTTTGTAGACGCTATAACTTTTGCGCAAACCAATCAATGTACGCTTATTGCGATTTTTTTTTTTTTTTTTACCAAAATTATGTAGAAGAATACATATTGGCTTAAACTGAGGAAAAAAATTGTTTTTGTTTTTTTAAATTTGGGGATATTTATTATAGCGAAAAGCAAAAAATAGGAGCCAGAAGGGATGTCAGCAAAGCAAGTCTTGATCAGGATCGCAGGAGATAGTCTCTGTGATGTTGACCAAGGCGAAGGCAGAGATCCTCTGGACTGGACGGCTTAAGTAGGCAGGACTGACGAGCAGGATCATCAACAGCTGAGTAACTGTGGAGAGAGATAGGAGCTGGCAATTAGCCGACAGCTGAGCGGCCAGCTCAGAGAAGAAAGGGCTGAGCCCAGCCCTGACACTGGAGCACTTGTCAGGATAGAAGGAAAAATGGATGGGGCAGAATACCATCAAATTCTTGAGGAAAATCTGCTGCCCTCTGCCAGAAAGTTGTCAATGGGAAGAAGGTTTACCTTCCAACATGACAATGACCCAAAGCACACAGCAACAATGACCACACGGTGGTTGGAGGAGAAAAAGGTGAAAGTCCTTGCATGGCCTAGTCAGAGCCCAGACTTAAACCCCATTGAAAATCTGTGGAATGACTTGAAGACTGCAGTCCACAAACAGTCACCATCAAATGTAACTGAACTTGAGCGGTTCTTCCAAGAAGATCGGGCAAATATTGTAAAGTCTAGATGTGCAAAGTTAGTAGAGACCAAACCCAACAGACTAAAGGCTTCCAGCCAATCACAGAGGGGGGCGCTGTTTTACCAGCTAGCATGTGGATTGCCCCCGTATTCTCTTAATGTATTTCTTTGTTCCACTTGTCATTTGTGACACCCAGCATTCTTATATGTCCCAGCCTTTCTCCCAGTATGTCCCAGCTTGTTCCCTGCATTGCTCCCAGTATGTCCCAGCTTGTTCCCTGCATTGCTCCCAGTATGTCCCAGCTTGTTCCCTGCATTTCTCCCAGTATGTCCCAGCGTGTTCCCTGCATTTCTCCCAGTATGTCCCAGCGTGTTCCCTGCATTTCTCCCAGTATGTCCCAGCTTGTTCCCTGCATTTCTCCCAGTATGTCCCAGCGTGTTCCCTGCATTTCTCCCAGTATGTCCCAGCTTGTTCCCTGCATTGCTCCCAGTATGTCCCAGCTTGTTCCCTGCATTGATTCCAGTATGTCCCAGCTTGTTCCCTGCATTTCTCCCAGTATGTCCCAGCTTGTTCCCTGCATTTCTCCCAGTATGTCCCAGCTTGTTCCCTGCATTTCTCCCAGTATGTCCCAGCTTGTTCCCTGCATTTCTCACAGTATGTCCCAGCTTGTTTCCTGCATTGCTCCCAGTATGTTCCAGCTTGTTCCCTGCATTGATCCCAGTATGTCCCAGCTTGTTCCATGCATTGCTCCCAGTGTGTCCCAGCTTGTTCCCTGCATTGATCCCAGTATGTCCCAGCTTGTTCCCTGCATTTCTCCCAGTATGTCCCAGCGTGTTCCCTGCATTGATCCCAGTATGTCCCAGCTTGTTCCCTGCACTGCTCCCAGTATGTCCCAGCTTGTTCCCTGCATTGCTCCCAGTATGTTCCAGCTTGTTCCCTGCATTGATCCCAGTATGTCCCAGCTTGTTCCCTGCATTTCTCCCAGTATGTCCCAGCTTGTTCCCTGCATTTCTCCCAGTATGTCCCAGCTTGTTCCCTGCATTGCTCCCAGTATGTCCCAGCTTGTTCCCTGCATTGATCCCAGTATGTCCCAGCTTGTTCCCTGCATTGCTCCCAGTGTGTCCCAGCTTGTTCCCTGCATTGCTCCCAGTATGTCCCAGCTTGTTCCCTGCATTGATCCCAGTATGTCCCAGCTTGTTCCCTGCATTGCTCCCAGTATGTCCCAGCTTGTTCCCTGCATTGCTCCCAGTATGTCCCAGCTTGTTCCCTGCATTGCTCCCAGTATGTCCCAGCTTGTTCCCTGCATTGCTCCCAGTGTGTCCCAGCTTGTTCCCTGCATTGCTCCCAGTATGTCCCAGCTTGTTCCCTGCATTGCTCCCAGTGTGTCCCAGCTTGTTCCCTGCATTGCTACCAGTATGTCCCAGCTTGTTCCCTGCATTGATCCCAGTATGTCCCAGCTTGTTCCGTGCATTGCTCCCAGTGTGTCCCAGCTTGTTCCCTGCATTGCTCCCAGTATGTCCCAGCTTGTTCCCTGCATTGCTCCCAGTGTGTCCCAGCTTGTTCCCTGCATTGCTCCCAGTATGTCCCAGCTTGTTCCCTGCATTGATCCCAGTATGTCCCAGCTTGTTCCCTGCATTGCTCCCAGTATTTCCCAGCTTGTTCCCTGCATTGCTCCCAGTATGTCCCAGCATGTTCCCTGCATTTCTTCCAGTATGTCCCAGCTTGTTCCCTGCATTGCTCCCAGTGTGTCCCAGCTTGTTCCCTGCATTGCTCCCAGTATGTCCCAGCTTGTTCCCTGCATTGCTCCCAGTGTGTCCCAGCTTGTTCCCTGCATTGCTCCCAGTATGTCCCAGCTTGTTCCCTGCATTGCTCCCAGTATGTCCCAGCTTGTTCCCTGCATTGCTCTCAGTATGTCCCAGCATGTTCCCTGCATTTCTTCCAGTATGTCCCAGCTTGTTCCCTGCATTGCTACCAGTATGTCCCAGCTTGTTCCCTGCATTGATCCCAGTATGTCCCAGCTTGTTCCGTGCATTGCTCCCAGTGTGTCCCAGCTTGTTCCCTGCATTGCTCCCAGTATGTCCCAGCTTGTTCCCTGCATTGATCCCAGTATGTCCCAGCTTGTTCCCTGCATTGCTCCCAGTGTGTCCCAGCTTGTTCCCTGCATTGCTCCCAGTATGTCCCAGCTTGTTCCCTGCATTGCTCCCAGTGTGTCCCAGCTTGTTCCCTGCATTGCTACCAGTATGTCCCAGCTTGTTCCCTGCATTGATCCCAGTATGTCCCAGCTTGTTCCCTGCATTTCTCCCAGTATGTCCCAGCTTGTTCCCTGCATTTCTCCCAGTATGTCCCAGCTTGTTCCCTGCATTTCTCCCAGTATGTCCCAGCTTGTTCCCTGCATTTCTCACAGTATGTCCCAGCTTGTTTCCTGCATTGCTCCCAGTATGTTCCAGCTTGTTCCCTGCATTGATCCCAGTATGTCCCAGCTTGTTCCATGCATTGCTCCCAGTGTGTCCCAGCTTGTTCCCTGCATTGATCCCAGTATGTCCCAGCTTGTTCCCTGCATTTCTCCCAGTATGTCCCAGCGTGTTCCCTGCATTGATCCCAGTATGTCCCAGCTTGTTCCCTGCACTGCTCCCAGTATGTCCCAGCTTGTTCCCTGCATTGCTCCCAGTATGTTCCAGCTTGTTCCCTGCATTGATCCCAGTATGTCCCAGCTTGTTCCCTGCATTTCTCCCAGTATGTCCCAGCTTGTTCCCTGCATTGCTCCCAGTATGTCCCAGCTTGTTCCCTGCATTGATCCCAGTATGTCCCAGCTTGTTCCCTGCATTGCTCCCAGTGTGTCCCAGCTTGTTCCCTGCATTGCTCCCAGTATGTCCCAGCTTGTTCCCTGCATTGATCCCAGTATGTCCCAGCTTGTTCCCTGCATTGCTCCCAGTATGTCCCAGCTTGTTCCCTGCATTGCTCCCAGTATGTCCCAGCATGTTCCCTGCATTGCTCCCAGTATGTCCCAGCTTGTTCCCTGCATTGCTCCCAGTGTGTCCCAGCTTGTTCCCTGCATTGCTCCCAGTATGTCCCAGCTTGTTCCCTGCATTGCTCCCAGTGTGTCCCAGCTTGTTCCCTGCATTGCTACCAGTATGTCCCAGCTTGTTCCCTGCATTGATCCCAGTATGTCCCAGCTTGTTCCGTGCATTGCTCCCAGTGTGTCCCAGCTTGTTCCCTGCATTGCTCCCAGTATGTCCCAGCTTGTTCCCTGCATTGCTCCCAGTGTGTCCCAGCTTGTTCCCTGCATTGCTCCCAGTATGTCCCAGCTTGTTCCCTGCATTGATCCCAGTATGTCCCAGCTTGTTCCCTGTATTGCTCCCAGTATGTCCCAGCTTGTTCCCTGCATTGCTCCCAGTATGTCCCAGCATGTTCCCTGCATTTCTTCCAGTATGTCCCAGCTTGTTCCCTGCATTGCTCCCAGTGTGTCCCAGCTTGTTCCCTGCATTGCTCCCAGTATGTCCCAGCTTGTTCCCTGCATTGCTCCCAGTGTGTCCCAGCTTGTTCCCTGCATTGCTCCCAGTATGTCCCAGCTTGTTCCCTGCATTGCTCCCAGTATGTCCCAGCTTGTTCCCTGCATTGCTCTCAGTATGTCCCAGCATGTTCCCTGCATTTCTTCCAGTATGTCCCAGCTTGTTCCCTGCATTGCTACCAGTATGTCCCAGCTTGTTCCCTGCATTGATCCCAGTATGTCCCAGCTTGTTCCGTGCATTGCTCCCAGTGTGTCCCAGCTTGTTCCCTGCATTGCTCCCAGTATGTCCCAGCTTGTTCCCTGCATTGATCCCAGTATGTCCCAGCTTGTTCCCTGCATTGCTCCCAGTGTGTCCCAGCTTGTTCCCTGCATTGCTCCCAGTATGTCCCAGCTTGTTCCCTGCATTGCTCCCAGTGTGTCCCAGCTTGTTCCCTGCATTGCTCCCAGTATGTCCCAGCTTGTTCCCTGCATTGATCCCAGTATGTCCCAGCTTGTTCCCTGCATTGCTCCCAGTATGTCCCAGCTTGTTCCCTGCATTGCTCCCAGTATGTCCCAGCATGTTCCCTGCATTTCTTCCAGTATGTCCCAGCTTGTTCCCTGCATTGCTCCCAGTGTGTCCCAGCTTGTTCCCTGCATTGCTCCCAGTGTGTCCCAGCTTGTTCCCTGCATTGCTACCAGTATGTCCCAGCTTGTTCCCTGCATTGATCCCAGTATGTCCCAGCTTGTTCGGTGCATTGCTCCCAGTGTGTCCCAGCTTGTTCCCTGCATTGCTCCCAGTATGTCCCAGCTTGTTCCCTGCATTGCTCCCAGTGTGTCCCAGCTTGTTCCCTGCATTGCTCCCAGTATGTCCCAGCTTGTTCCCTGCATTGATCCCAGTATGTCCCAGCTTGTTCCCTGCATTGCTCCCAGTATGTCCCAGCTTGTTCCCTGCATTGCTCCCAGTGTGTCCCAGCATGTTCCCTGCATTTCTTCCAGTATGTCCCAGCTTGTTCCCTGCATTGCTCCCAGTGTGTCCCAGCTTGTTCCCTGCATTGCTCCCAGTATGTCCCAGCTTGTTCCCTGCATTGCTCCCAGTGTGTCCCAGCTTGTTCCCTGCATTGCTCCCAGTATGTCCCAGCTTGTTCCCTGCATTGCTCCCAGTATGTCCCAGCTTGTTCCCTGCATTGCTCTCAGTATGTCCCAGCATGTTCCCTGCATTTCTTCCAGTATGTCCCAGCTTGTTCCCTGCATTGCTACCAGTATGTCCCAGCTTGTTCCCTGCATTGATCCCAGTATGTCCCAGCTTGTTCCGTGCATTGCTCCCAGTGTGTCCCAGCTTGTTCCCTGCATTGCTCCCAGTATGTCCCAGCTTGTTCCCTGCATTGATCCCAGTATGTCCCAGCTTGTTCCCTGCATTGCTCCCAGTATCCAGGATTGGGATATATGATGGAAGAGAAGTATGGATTGGGATTTATGATGGAAAAGGGGCATGGATTGGGATTCAGGATGGAAGTGAGGCATGGTTGTAGATTTATGACAGAAAAGAGGCATGGATTGAAATTTATGAAGGAAAAGAGGCATTAATTGGGATTTATGATGGGAAAGAGGCATGGATTGGGATTTATGATTAAAGAGAGGCATGGATTGGAATTTATGATTAAAGAGAGGCATGGATTGGGATTTATGATTAAAGAGAGGCATGGATTGGGATTTATGATTAAAGAGAGGCATGGATTGGAATTTATGATTAAAGAGAGGCATGGATTGGAATTTATAATGGAAAAGAGGTATGGATTGAGATATATGATTAAAGAGAGGCATGGATTGGGATTTATGAAGGAAAAGAAGCATTAATTGGGATTTATGATGGAAAAGAGACATGGATTGAGATATATGATTAAAGAGAGGCATGGATTGGGATTTATGAAGGAAAAGAAGCATTAATTGGGATTTATGATGGAAAAGAGACATGGATTGAGATATATGATTAAAGAGAGGCATGGATTGGGATTTATGAAGGAAAAGAAGCATTAATTGGGATTTATGATGGAAAAGAGACATGGATTGAGATATATGATGGAAGAGAGACATGGATTGGGATTTATGAAGGAAAAGAGGCATTAATTGGGATTTATGATGGAAAAGAGGTATGGATTGGGCTCTATGAAGGAAGTGAGACATGGGGGGGGGGGTTATTTACTAAAGCAATTCCACTTTGCAGTGCAAGTGCCAACTACAAGTGCAAAGTGCACTTGAAATTGCACTGAAAGTGCACTTGGAAGTGCAAGTCGCTGTAGATCCGAGGGGGACATGCAAGGACAATAAAAAAAAACAGCATTTTAGCTTGCACACGATTGGATGATAAAATCAGCAGAGCTTCCCCTCATTTCAGATCCACCCCTCAGATTTACAGCGACTGCACTTCCAGGTGCACTTTCAAGTGCACTTTGCACTTGTAGTTTGCACTGGTAGTGCAAAGTGGATTTGCCTTTCGTAAATAACCCCCATAGATTGGAATTTATGAAGACGTGAGGGGCAAAAAGGAACGATTGTGGCACTCCTTTTTTGGGAGTTGTAATGGAAGTGAGACATGTAGATATCTTTTTTTTATTATGAAGGCCCTGCTTTTTGGTTCCTTTTGGCCCAACTGACCCTAACCCGTTGGCGTATACTTTTCTCTTTATCCAAACTGTGAAACTTCATAAATCTAAAAAGAAGCCTGAAGGAAAGCAGTGTAAAGGAGGCGGCTTGTGTTGCTGGCAGTTTCCCTTGAAAATCGCAGGAAACAGATAGCGTATAATAGAAGCTGCTGGGGAGGTTGTTCATTAATTAGCAGGTAAGGCATCAATCCTTTCCACATGATGTAGTCCTTACCTATAGGTCTATTTAGCATTGCGAAGAGAGAAATTTGTCGCGGCGGGAGAGCAAGTAAAAGAGCGTTGTTGTACTTGTCTGCTTGTCGTATCTCAGCAGGGAGTCTAACAAGAAGGTTTCGTGATGGAAAGCTAAACAAATAAACACTATAATGATCTTGGCAATGTCATGAAAAGTGTTTGTTCCTTTCGCCGTAGACATGAATGATGTGGATTTGCCGGGTCTGTTTTTTTTTTTTTTTTTGGTGTTATTCATAAAACGCGATCAGAATTACATAAAAGCTTTTTCAGCCACGAAACACAAAGATCTTCTGCTGCTTCTTTTTGTTTATCTGTTAAAGTAGATGAAAAACCCCAACTGGGTGTTATTTAGTTTGCTAAAGCACTGTTAATCAACCACCATTTGTGTTATTATGGAATATAGTTTTTTACATTTTTTTATCTTTTCCCATCTTAGTGCCATTGATCTCCTCCAGGGGCATAGATAGGGGGGGGCTGTGGGGGTCCAAAGCCCCCCTGAGCACCTGTCTGCAGCTACTAGTTACCTACTAAACAGATTGATAGGCAGCTGGGAGAGAGAGAGGAAGGGAAGGGGAAGAGAGGGAAGAGAAAGGAAAAAGGGTGACTGGGAACCGAAGCCCCACTCCTAACCGACTTAAACCAGAGCCAGAGAGAAGAACCGGGGGACAGAAAGAGGAGAGCAGCGGCCGGGCTGTGTGCCGGTGTGGGGTGGGGGGAGAGGACAGGCAGACCCTTCAGAAAGGCACTTTATTGCACCCTCATATCCTGCTCTGTCCTCTGCTGATCTTCAAAGACACCAAGAAACTAGGGTCTCTAGCCCACCTTGCCTATCCCTATTCCCGGTGCAGCAGCTTGGAGTAATTATTTGTGAAACTGACTGCTGCCGGGAAGACACCTGCAGTGCAATGGTGGAAGTCTTTGGATGAGCCAATGGTTTGAACACCCGAACATTTGCCATTTAGCCCCCTGTTCATCGCGAGCTGGACATCATATGCTCACCAGGTACAGCTGTTCAATTGTTTGGTAAGACAAATTGATAATCAGCCAATCACATGGCAGCAGCCCAATGCATTTAGATATCTAGACGTGGTGAGGACGACTTGCTGAAATTCAAACCGAGCCTCAGAATGGGGGAAGAAAGGTGATTTAAGTGACTTTGAACGTGGCGTGGTTGTTGGTGCCAGACGGGGCTGGTCTGAGTATTTCTGGGATTTTCACACACAACCATCTCTCTCCAGGTTTACAGAGAATGGTCCGAAAAAGAGAAAATATCCAGTGAGCGGCAGTTGTGTGGAGGAACATGCCTTGTTGATGTTAGAGGTCAAAGGAGAATAGGTCAGAGGTCAGATTGGTTTGAGATGATAGAAAGGCAACAGTAACTCAAGTAACCACTCGTTACATCCAAGGTATGCAGAATACCATCTCTGAATGCACAACACATCCAACCTCAAAGCAGCAGAGGACCAAACAGGGTGCCACTCCTGTCAGCTAAGAACAGGAAACTGAGGCTACAATTCAT
>JBBGZY010001401.1:455000-460000 GCA_037952925.1 Lithobates clamitans
GGAAACCCCCACAAGCACATGGAGAACATGGGACTGGAAGCCACCTGTGATGCTTGTTAACGAGGACACATACTAAAAAAGCTGTGCCCAAAAAAGACAAGCAGAGGGCAAAGGACTGGTCACCAGTATTGCCTGTGGTCCCTCTGAAGCTTATTACTGACTCACCACACCTTATTCTGCACTGTTGAGGAAAATGGAAAAATAGCCCGTAGAGTTGTCTCAATGGTGTTGCTATCTTAAAGTACTGATGTTGATGTAAATGATCTGGTTCCTGGGCAGGTGGCTTCTACACCCCAGAGAATCTTCACAGTCCCCTTGGCTTGTAGTGCAATGTAACAAAAAGGGAACTTGAAGTGGCACACTACTGCTTAGAGCAGCCATTCTCAACCAGGGTTCCGTGGAACCCCGGGGTTCCTCCAGAGCAGGGGTAGGGAACCTCGGCTCTCCAGCTGTGGTGAAACTACGAATCCCATCTTGCCTCCTGCCTCTAGGAGTCATGACTGTGATTGTCAGGTTCTTGCAATGTCTCATGGGACTTGTAGTTTCAAAACAGCTGGGGAGCCGAGGTTCCCTACCCCTGCTCCAGAGGTTGCTAAGGGTTCATTGAGCTGTGGCTGATGAACCACCTATTTGATGATGCCTACAGAGTTCAAGGTTCTGCACCACTTAGCAAAGCCAGCAGCATGACACCAAATATCTTTATAGCTGTCTTTAAGGGTGGCATTCTAAACACCACTTTAAGGGGGGACATTCTTCCTATTGACCACTAATATAAGGAGCATTGTTCCTATTGAGCCCTGATGATTTGGTTTTAGCAAGGGTTCCTCAAGACATAAAAATTATTTTTGGGGTTCCTCTAGTGTTAAGAGGTTGAGAAAGCGAGGTCAAGATACAACTGCATTCAGATAAAAAACGGACAATTCAAAAGGTAGCCAGCGTGTTTCAAGGGCCCAAGAGCAAAAGGGGGGGAGGGGAAACATCGACATCTCCATATCAATCTGATATAATATAATTTCCTCTCCCTGGGGTGATATTTAAGACCAAATACCCAACAGCCAATAGTATTGGAAGTATAAAAATGTTTGTAGGCTGGCTGATAAGCGAGCTGGGAATTTTCGTTTGTCACCCTTCCATGTGCTCCTTGCTGCATAGACCAGTTATAGGTTGGGGTGGTCGCCATTTGTTTGTACTGTAATTGGTGAGGGGATGCACTGGATCTCTTCGCTGCCATTGTGCTATTGCTGGGTGTCCGGTGTGGCCTGTACCTTTAAGAAGGCATAGGCTCCCTCCAGGCATATCTGCCCTCAATCTATCCATTATTATACACTATATCACCAAAAGTATTGGGACGCCAGCCTTTACATGCACATAAACTTTAGCCACTTGCCTACAGGGCACTTTCACCCCCTTCCTGCCCAGGCCAATTTTCAGCTTTCAGCGCTGTTGCACTTTGAATGACAATTGCGCGGTCATGCAACGCTGTACCCAAGTGATTTTTTTATAATTTTTTTCCCCACAAATAGAACTTTCTTTTGGTGGTATTTGATCATTGCTGGTTTTTTTTGCTAAAAAAAACAAAAACGTTTTTCTCAGTTTCTGTCAGAAAATTTTGTAAATAAGTAATTTTTCTTCTTCACTGATGGGTGCTGATGAGGCGTCACTGATGGGCACTGATAAGGTGGCACTAATACGCAGCACTGATGGGCACTGATAGGCAGCACTGATGGGCATGGATAGGTGGCACTGATGAGAACTGATAGGTGGCACTGATAGGCGTCACTGATGGGCACTGATAGGTGGCACTGATGGGCACTGATAGGTGGCACTTATGGGCAATGATAGGTGGCATGGATAGGCGGCACTGATGGGCACTGATTGGCGGTACTGATGGGCATGGATAGGTGGCACTGATGAGCACTGATGGGCAAGGTCAGGTGGAACTGATGAGCACTGATAGGTGGCACTGTTAGGTGACACTGATGGGCACTGATAGGTGGCACTGATGGGCACTGATAGGTGGCATGGATAGGCGGCACTGATGGGCACTGATTGGCAGTACTGATGGGCATGGATGGGTGGCACTGATAGGCGGCACTGATGGGTGGCACTGATAGGCTGCACTGATAGGCGACACTGATGGGCACTGATAGGTGGCACTGATGGGCAATGATAGGTGGCATGGATAGGCGGCACTGATGGACACTGATTGGTGGTACTGATGAGCAGGCACTGATGGATACTGAAAGGCAGCACTGAATTGCATCACTGATGGGCACAAACTGCCATCACTGCTGGGCACTGTTGGGGCTGCACTGATATTCAGGGTACTGATAATCAGCGCCCTAATTATCTGTACAGGTCTCCCCTGTGAGGAGATGCCGCTGATCTCCTCACACTTCTGTATTTACATGTAATCGGCTATGTCACATATAACACATGGGACACATGGGTAAAGAGCCATGTCATCGGCTCTTTACTGAGAAGGGGGACACGGCGCGTCCACGATCGTTGCGCTGCGCACCCCCCACGGGCGCGCATAGGTGGCGAGACTGGGTAAAGTCATATGATGTCAGCTGAGAACAAGCACGAATCCCGCCCGCTGTCATCTGTCTATACAGCGGGCAGGAGGTGGTTAATGACATCCCAGTCTTAGTCCGTAGGGTTCAATGGTTGAATTGGCCCACCCTTTGCAGCTATAACAGCTTCAACTCTTCTGGGAAGGCCGTCCACGAGGTTTAGGAGTCCACTGCCCACTCTGTTGAAATTTTAAGACTCATTTTAATCTAAGATTTTTTTTTTTTAATCAAAATTCACACCAACGGTAATGTTTTATCTTTCAATACGTTTGCAGACCAAAAAAAAAAGTTAAAGTCAAGTCTGCTGGCTCATAGGCTTGGATTGCACTAAGCTAGTTTTAATGTACCTGTTCCCTCCACAAAGTGGGGGTTAACCACTCTGGTGGCTTCAGATATTTTCGGAGAATTCACCCTGGAGGCGAGAGACCTCAACCATCGCTCGGGGGGCACGGGGCAGGTATGTCTCCTGAGTATTTGGAGTCCATTCCAGCATCTGACACATCTTTGTGAAAGTGCAGACGGGCCCCCCCCAACAACATCTTCCCTGAAGAACGTGCAAACCGCAGTCAGTACGGGAGGTCTGTCAGCAAAGCCATTCCCAGAATTTAGAGATCTCCTGGCTGGAGGGGGAAAGGAGGAACAAAATCCAAAAAAAAAAAAAAAAGCATTTTTTAGCATAAGTACATCTCGGGAAGCCGTCACCTTCACGCTGGAACTGCCCAAGAAGGAAAAAAAAACGTTTGGCTTTAAATTGTGAGTTTAACATTCAGTTTGCTTCTGTAAAACAAATAAGAAAAAGAGTGTGGTCTTTACGAACGGCCTGGAAAACTCCGACGTTGGCTGACACCTCTGCTGGGAGGCATAGGAGGGAAGAACTCAGCGCACCGATCACAGACCACACATTCATTTCTCCTCCGTGGCCACCAAGATGGA
Organism: Lithobates clamitans; assembly: GCA_037952925.1. Lineage (NCBI taxonomy): Eukaryota > Metazoa > Chordata > Amphibia > Anura > Ranidae > Lithobates > Lithobates clamitans. Next base: position 458,510 of record JBBGZY010001401.1, read on the forward strand.
TGAAGATCGGCTGAACTGAAAGGAATAGGCCTGGCGAAAAGGTTCTGCAGCTGAGCTGTCATTCCTGTGTGCCCAGCTGCACTTCTTCAAACTGGCAGCTCACAATGGTACAAGTGTACCGACCTGTCATCACTACCCAATCAGCTTGTTCAATACGCAGGCAATCAAAGCACGACTTTATGAAGTATGGACCCAACAACATAAATAGGCCTAAGGCACCCTGCCCACCGCTTACATGGAAATGTTATTCGGGGGGGGGAGAAAGCCAAAGGACTTAAAATTACATTAAAGTCTGGTTTAAAAAAAAAAAAATTCTATTCAAGTGTTGTGGCAGTGCGATGCCCTGTCACTGTGAAAATGGAGGAGCAATTGACACGGGCTTTACATTAAGGGTTAAAGTGGTTGTAAAGCTCAAACCAACTACTGTATGTAACTGTTGGATACTTCAACCAATTTCCAACCGCGCTGTAGCCAAATGACGGCTACAGCGCGGCCGGCCAGTTCTGGGAGGGTGTCATCTGATCTCACCCCATAATCATGGCCGCCGTGCGTCGAGCGCCTCTTTACCACGTGATTAGCTGTGTCCAATTGCAGCTGATCACAATGTAAAGAGAAGCAAATTATGGGCATTCCTTTCTCACGCTGACAGCATGAGGAAGGGAGAGGAGAGCCGATAACTGGATTCTGTATAAGGGACATCTACACTGATAATCAGGGCACAGATGTCAGTGTCCTAATTATCAGTGCAGCCCCAACTGTGCCCACCAGTGCTGCCAATCAGTGCCCCCATCAGTGCCACCTCATCAGTGTCATCTATCAGTGCTGCCTATCAGTGCCCATTAGTGCCACCTACTAGTGCCCATCAGTGCCGACTACCAGTGCCCATCATCAGTACCCATCAGTGCCTCCTCATCAGTGTAGCTTACCAGTGCCCATCAGTGCCGCTTATCATTGCCCATCCATGCCACCTATTAGTGCCCATCAGTGCCACCTATCAGTACCACCCATCAGTACCACCTCATCAGCGCCCATCAGCTGATCCCTTTCTGCTGCCCAGCCGACCTCATGTCTGCTGCCCTGCTGACCCCTTGTCTGCTGCCTTGCTGACCCCCCTGTCTGCTGCCCTGCCAATCCCTTTCTGCTGCCCTGTTGACCTCCTGTCTGCTGCCCTGCTGACCCCCCTGTCTGCTGCCCTGCTGATCCCTTTCTGCTGCCCTGCTGACCCCTTGTCTGCTGCCCTGCTGACCCCCCTGTTTGCTGCCCTGCTGATCCCTTTCTGCTGCCCTGCTGCCCCCCGTCTGCTGCCCTGCTGACCCACTGTCTGCTGCCCTGCTGACCCACTGTCTGCTGCCCTGCTGACCCCCCTGTCTTTCTGCTGCCCCGCTGACCCCTGTACACTGCCCTGATAACCCACTGTACACTGCCCTACAAACTGCCAACCCTATCCTCTGCCCTGCTGCTCTTTGTACACTGCCCTACTGACTCTTACAC